>CP136063.1:148634571-148965200 GCA_032622095.1 Siphonodentalium dalli
TAGATTGTCAAGATCGGAATGCTTATCACGCAAAAATTTACTGGATTTTCTACGGTGAACAGAACGGAAGTTACGTTTTGCATCTTTATAGTTTACATAGGAAGGAAATAAGTTGCCTCTTGGTCGGCCATCTTGAATCCAGAGGACTCGTAATTCGTCCATCGTTTTATGCAGGGCACGAAGTTCATCGTCCCAGAAAGGCTTCAGGTGCCTTTGAAATTTTGATATGGGAATGACTTCTCTGGATGAACGCAGAAGCGCGTTTACTATATCGTTGTAATATTGATCCAACAAGAATATATCGGTAATTTGAAACTGAGGGAGGTACGATTCCAGTTTCGACTGGTAATTTTCAAGAAGATCGGTGTTGTTATTTAAAAGCTTCCATTTGAATTTCTCTGGAGCCTGACTGAAGCTGTCTGTCGGAGAATTGTTGAGATCAAATTCGATAGACATTTCGATAGGCCTATGATTGGAAACATTAAGGGAAGCATCGTCAAGTATGTGAGCATTAATTACATGGTGTAAATCGCATGACCGGATAAGAAAATGGTCGATATTAGAGCCGGCTGAAGAATCATCAGCAGGTACGAATGTTGTTATATTTGAGTCGGCGCAGAGGACTTCAATGACAGACTTTAAAGAGAAGTGTGCCAGCAATTCATGAAATCGCTTATTACGAGCGTCACTTCTCGACAACGTCCCATTGAAGTCACCCATCAGGATCGGAGTACCTAGAGGTATGTAAAATTCTAAGATATCGTACAATGACTTGATATATGCATCGTATAGTTCGACTGGAGAGTTTGAGGAAGGTAAGTATACTTGAAATATGTACATGAAAGAATTTGGAGTAATTTCGAGCTGTATAGCTGCTATGCGGTCATCTTCAAGGTCGATGACTGAAATTTTAGAGTCGTGACGTTCGTGCCATAATATGCTGACCCCACCAGAGGTTCTCCCTCTCTGATTTGGCTGTCGTTGTCTTTGATCATAGACGGTGTGCGCGCGATAGCTGGGAGACAGGGTGTCCATGAAACTTGCATTCGCACTGCACAGCCAGTGTTCACTGACGCCACAAATGTCGACTGAATTATTCGACAGCAAATTTACTAGATATGAAGATGAGCTGAAAATACCAGTTACATTCCAACTGAGAAGCTTAAACATTATAGGTTGATTTTACTTAGTTCGAGCCACGCAAGAGATTAGAGTTAAGATCTGTCGTATTGGGAGTACATTTCCCTGCAACGGACTCCTTTAGGCCAGAAATTATAACCCAAGACACGGTCCACATCTGACGAGAGAACATTAACGGTGGCGTATGCTGGTTTGTTACGACCGTCCACATACATCCTCACGACTGAGAACGATATATCGCTGGTATGAAGATGGTATTCCACATGGTCCTGAGTTACTTCAGGTGTCAGATTATCCACTTTCAAGCGCACAGTAGTAATTGGATAAGTACAGCTGTATCGAGACTTTCCGGAGGAAAGACGTCTGAATCGGCGGCCATGTTCGAATTTACTACGATCACCCTTATCGTGTTGACGGTGAATTCTATCGTTTGCAGGAGCGCGATCGGTTTTTGGCGAATCAGCGTCGTCGATGATTATGTATGAGGAATCGTCATGATGCGATGTCTCCGGTGGAGATTTGCATTCTTGCTGTCGCCTATAGTCAGGGCGCGTCTGATCGTCTGGGCAGTGCTCCTGACTATATCTGGGTGGATTGGTCTGAAAGTTGTTCATTTTGTCGCGCAACTCCTGGAAGAATCCACCTATTGTTGATTTGATGAAGGATACACACTCTTCGGAAAGTTTATTGTTGTTCAACATCTTCTCGAATTTGTTTTTCTGAACGAGAATGTCGCTAAGGAGACCATTCACGGTACCGATTGATCCTTTGTTTGATTTTATTTTCTCATGTATATTGGTTATTGTTTCGTCACATTTATGTTGAAGTTTATCCATGCCGACCTTTATTTCATCCATTCCATCCTTTATGTCATCTCTTAAAGTTCTCAAATCTGAGCCTCTTTGTTTAGAGTTATCATTCTTTGTTTGTTCAATGCGTTCTACTGCTAATTTATTTTTGTTAACTTGATCCTTTAGTTCTTTCACATCTTTTTCCAACAAGTTCATTTTGTTATTTATGTTTGTTAGTTGTCCTTTCAAAGCGGGTATATTCTCCTTAATGACAGAATACATTTCCGATTTGGACTCTTTAAGTTGAACAATTTCCGCTCTCATTTCAGTTATGTTCAACAAAACATATTTCATGTCGGTGGATATCTCTGGAGACACCGGAACAGTCGGATCGAGTGCCTGACTGCGACTGGCCACGTGGAATTTTGCCTTTACTCAGTATTTCAGATATATCGACTGTTGAATCGATAAGATGGGCAAGCATGTTATAAATGTCACGAGCCAGTTTGTGTGCAATACTCCCGTCTGGGTTGTTTGGAGATTTGATGCGTCTCTTAAGGACGGCGCTACCTAGAACTGATGTGTTAGGTTTGTTTTTGATTTCATCAAATACATTTGTACGCATTTTATCCAGAATAGAGTCTGAAGCGTTGGTAGTAGACAACAGAGTGTCGATGAAGTGATCCTGAGTCGTGTTATGTATAAAACTTGCCACCCAAGTTTGCAGCTGCGATATGTGGGCTGATGTATGGACATGAGAATGAGATGTGTCATATTCGGACACTACAGAGTTAGACAGCACTTCAAGTGATGACTCCAATGTGGACAAATCGCTGACTTCGACTTCTCCGTTCATATGCCAACATTTTCCCACAGAGACAAACGAAAGGTGGTAACATGTCAGAAAAATAGCATATTTTCACATTTCGGCGGCCATCTTGGCCGCCATATTGGATTCTGGTGTCGGATTTTTGGCTAATTTGTAAGGGTTGTATATTAGCATAACGAATCGAGCGGAAAACAAGACCGCATGTGATATCATCTTTACTATAACGGCGATCAAAGAGACATGGTGCATTTAAAAAAAATGGCCGCCATGATGGACGCCATCTTGTCTGGAGTCTCTGCGGCCACTTTTTGTTCTTGTTAACAAGTGAAAAAAATTATAGGAGACCTTAAGGAAGAAAATTGGTGGGGTGAAGTTGAGTCCTGGGGGGGGGGGGTGCAGAGGTCGACCAATATCTCCTGGACTATTAGTTCAATTATACTAAATACCAAGGGAAGCTAGGTACAAAAATTTGTGATATCTGAGTACGAACGTCTGAGTGTTCCCCTATCGTATTGCGATAATCGCCAACCGAATTCTGTCACTTCCGGTTTTTTCACCTGGAGCGACGTCCAAAATGGCTGCGAGATTCGGCAACATCAAGGTTATTCGCAAAGGTGACTTTATATATAATTTTTAGCCATTCTTTATTTACCATACAATTCACCTTCAATATTTTTAACACAAATTACGGATATAAATCTCATGTAATGTAAAGTTAACAAGACGATCGGACAATTTTCTGCAGGCGACAAGCCACAACTTCAACTCACTAAGCAGCCTAAGTTCAAGTTCAAGCTTGTGAAGTTGACAATTATACTAAGTTATAGGCTAGCAATACTCCAATACGGCAATAGGCAACGATTTTTTTCAAAACCCTTTTCCAGATATTCAGATGCAGTTACAGCTGCTTTAGGGTGTTAGGAATATGGAACAAAGTCAGTAGTAATGGCAGTGTTTGAAAAAAAAATGACGTTTTTTTCAAATAATTGGACGGGGGTCAGCAGGTCAGGGGGTCGACAATTCACAGTTTTTGAGGAATGGCAAAATTCTGACAACACAGCATAACGGCAAAGTTTTCGAATTCTTATGGCAAACCTACAAAGGCTACATGTTGTTCTCATCGGGAATGACCAATCTACATAATCAATGCAGAAATATAACTTTTCCTTCATAAAAATAGAAAATTTTGATCAAAATCGAAGTATACCCTAAAATTTAAAATAACCCCCATCAAAAAGATTTTTTTTTTTTTTTTTTTCCAAGTATGTTGACAATATACTATAAAAACTTTTGGTATTTCTGTGTGTTATTTCTATTATCAGACACTATTGAATACATTTTGATAAAAAAAATTGAGACTTTTGTGTCAAATACGAGGAAATATTTCATGATAACCAAACTATACCCCCTACCAAGCTATTTTTTCAACATTATGGAGCTATTCACGCAAAATACTACCTAACCTGCAGCAAAACTGTATATATATATAGGTTTCAATGCCAGCCATTGGTGTATCGATATGAGAGCTGATATTTTATTTTTTCTCAATTAATTCTTGGAAAATGGACAAAATATGAGTGTCAACCTTCACAAAGTTCATGAGCCAAACTATTTTCAAGCGTATGACAGAACTATATCTCAATTAATGTTGGAGGCATTGTTTTATGTAAACAGTGCAACATGATAAAGTATGGTTTGAAATAACTGGTTAAGTGGATAAACAAACCAGTACCCACCCGTTCGCAACAAAATATCATGTTATGGACATTATGAGGCCATTATGATACGATTAATGATACTTTATGATGGCATGGTGGTCAAATATGCCCAAGAAGCTATTCTACCCACTCATTCGTACAGATCGACTAGTAGTAGCACAAAATATTATTTTGCGCCATCATTCAAACGGGAACGGGACTACCTGCCCCCGAGATAACCCGCCCCTCTGCTATTTTCAGGGCGGGTTGTCCCGGTAAATAAGGGCGGGTTGTCCAGAAATTGTTAATAGTGATTATGTTCTTTGATGATATATTATTAAAGATTTTGACCAACAAAACATGTGTTTATTCATTAATTATGTCAAAGCATTTTGCTTGTTGTCCAATTAATCCTCTTCACAAATCTCTATATTTCTACATGTATATTGTGTCTATGTTATATGTTTAATTGGAGGTGAGTATACAAACAGCCTTTGAATGATGCCGAGGGAACTGGGTATATTATCTCTTGAGTGTGGGTTATCTTCATTCTGCAAGCATGTTTCCTTGCATTCACTGCAATTTGGAGGTTCAACCAGAAGAGAAGAAAGAAGAGACCAGCACAAGGCACTGGCAGACACCCAGCTAGCAGCAGCAGCAGCCCCAAATTAATCATTGTTCATTTGTTAAACTTATTAAATTTTGTTTTTAATCTTCGTTCACATTCATATTCAGCCTATATACTTCATTCCGTTTTTTGTTGTCCGTGTTGTTACATCAAATAAAAACCTATAAAGAACAACCCGGCCAGTCATGTGTCCAAGATGTATTGCTTCAACCAGAATACCAGTCAACTCGGGGGTATGAATCCTGTGTACGGCTTCAAAAAACCCTGAATCCTGCATACCGAAGGGCGGGGGGGGGGGGGGGGGGGGTACCTTCATGTATTACATGACATGTATCGTATGTCATACATGTAGGCCTAATCAGGGTTTCCGCTATACCGGCAGGAGGTCCCCTTGACGGCCCCGTTCCCCTCGCCAAGTTTTCCCCTCTGCCATACCCCAGGACATACTGCATGTCTATAAAAGTATAGAGATGATTAAAACTTCTGAATTTTGTTGGAATAGTACAAGGAATTTTAAAAGGTGAATTTATTTCATATCTTGTGAGTGTACACACTCTAAACGCGTTGTTATACAGAAAATTGAAACAGGAAGTGATCGGAACTGACATTGCTAGAAGCTATGCCTTTGAGGCTGGTTAGTTACGTTGCGGTTAGTACCCGGTTATGTTATGCAAAAGAGCAGTATTTTAATCGTACCTGTCATGTTTTATACCGCAAAATATACTGTTCACTTTGTAATAGAACAAGAGAGAACTGTTGGAGTAGCCGCACCGGGCATCAAGGCATCTTACCACAAAGAATACTCATCGACCAGATATGTAATCAGCCTTCTATATTTACACTGCAGCTGCTAAAATATATTCCGATTACGTTATGCATCCGAAATACATGTATCTGCTGGGTCTTCCACAGTGAGTCTTTTAACATTAACGAGCACGTTTAACTCGTGATCCAAATTACTGGTGTTCTGTACTTCGTAAATTAATTTATATCTAATAAATTTACAAGTTTTAAAGTTACAGGTACATGTATAAGGTTTGATAGCTTGGCACTTGGGCAGAAATGGAACAAAACAATCTGCCATATGATTTCTACTCTCACATGATTCTATTGGCCGATATAATGAAAGTAGTTCAACCAGTGCTAAAACAGGTTACTTTTACCTGGATTTTTCCCCTTGAAGGCTATCGGCCCCATTCCCCTACCCCCTAGCGGAAACCCTGGCCTAATTCAATTGTTGACTGAATTTTTTTTTTAAACAAGTTAAATTTCAAGTTAAAATATTATTAATTATGGCATAATACACAATAAAGTGGCTTAGATAAATCAGATCTTCTCAATCAACCAATTTCATTCAAATAAAGACAAAATGGTCAGCAGAATACATTACTATTCACTTCAAATACATTTGTCTACGTACGATCATTAATATGTTCACGGGGCCGCCATGTTTTGATCATGTGACTACATTAGCTGGTAATACTACTAATAGAGTTATCTCCCCTGGCAATTAAACAAATATTTTTTTTCCTTTGAAACGCCGACTCTCGCTACGATCGAAATACGGCATTTTATTGCTAATTTTTAACTTTTTAACCTACCAGTGAGAAATGAATTATCAAGTTTCATCGAGGTGGTCAGAACTTTCAAATTCGGCGTAATTTTCACAATTTCAACAAAAATCTTTACATAAATATTTACGCGGATTTTCAGTTTGGTAAACAAAGGATATTCTATCCGCTGCCGAATTGTGCTATTTTTATTGGAAAAAGTCGCGTAATTGCTTAAAATAGCGGTATTTACAATTACCTTCAGTCACGAGACTCTGGAGATTTCCTGTAATGTCATCATTTACCGACTTCCGGAAATACGCGAGTTATCGTTCTTGTTTGGGGTTGCCTATTGCTAGTGACAAGGTGACAGTATTTTTAAATTTTTTGTTCATTCATTTTCAAGAGTTTTCAGGGACGTGATAAATGGTTTACAATATTATATCATGACAATGACACAAATGACATATAAAAATAAAAGTTAAATAAAAGCCAAAACAATAAGGAAATGATTGTATCAATCTATAGAATCTAGACTAGAGGAGAGATTGCCAATCAGTGAATCACATAAATTTTTGGGTCCTACTAAACAACAAACACAAACGAACATAAACGAACACAGGTCTAAAAAGCGGAATAGAAGGGTCAAATTTGGTTTGTGTGTGTGCGTGGGTCCATTCTATGTGTATGTGGTGTTATTTCCAACTTTGATGACTTAGTTTTTTAGTTATTAGCATTATTTCATATTTGAATACAAAGCTACTAAACAACGAACACAAAGTGACAAACGAACATAAGATTATCGGCAGTGCAAAGGCTACCAGGTGTTAATTAACTACGGCTTACTTGGTCTCCTTGTTCATTGCACATCTTGCATAACTTCTTGGTGTATATGGTGTCATTTCGCATATTTAACAAAGACATTGGGCCCTAATTATATAGAAATTAGTGATAATTATTCCTGATATTTCGCGGATAAGCGAAAATGATGAGCAACTTCGGTGCGCAAACTCATGCCAAATTTACTTATATATCGACGGTGTAATCGAAAAATTTTGAGTCATTCAATAAAAATTTCACTCTGGCTCTCGCAAACTATTTCTACGCCATTACAACTTGTTATGTAAAACACTCCTCGATTCAACACAAATTGCGGAAGGCCAGATTCAAGTTTATCAACATACAGGGATTTTTCTGTCTATTTTGGGAATGGGTCCGGGTCCCTTCGAATTGGGAAAAATGTGTCTTTACAGACCAAAATTGGGAATTTTCCATGTTTTAGAAAAAGCCATGGAAACCAAACTTCGACAAGTATTTACTGTACACATAACTTTAGATGGAATTTCCTCCCTGCACTATTATTTGGGCCTGCACTTTTATTTGGAGCCCGAGAGTAGGCTTACGACACTCCCCATACGAAAGTATCCCTAGACACTAATTTTCATCGAAATCCTGTGATACTCAGGCATTTGACCTTGAAATGACCCGATGTCAAGGTCACGTGCACGGGCAAATTAATAGGACCATGCCACTCCCCGGCCGAAAGTACCCCCACATACCAATTTTCATCGAAATCGGCTCGGCCGTTCTCGAGTCCATCGCGAAGACAGACAGACATACACACAGATTTCCCAAAATATATAATAGACTAGCCGATGAGCCCGACGTTGTCCGGGCTATTCAAAAACCAAATTTCAAGTTGATAGCTCTACCCGTTTCCGAGATGTGGTGTGCGCATGCGCGAAGCTGGCGTCGCACGGGCTCGGCGACCTGATAAAATTCGTATCCGGGGCAAGATACATTCACATACCAAATTTCAAGTCGATAGCTCCACCCGTTTCCGAGATCTCGTCTGCACATGCACGAAGCTGGCGTCGCACGGGCACGGCGACCCGATAAAATTTGTATCCGGGGCAAGATACATTCACATAGCAAATGTCAAGTCGATAGCTGCAACTAGTGCTGGGCGGTATGACGATATATCGGGTATACCCGGTTTTAATTTTGATATCGTCAATAATATCGTCTGAAATAAAAATATCGTAATACCGTCCCAAGTTGTAATATTCTCCATGTAGGTTGAAACCCATCATATGGTCCCAACAAACAGCGAAGTTAGAGTAAGTATAATAGTCCCAAACTTGAAGTTTGAAACTTCCCGGAAATACGCAGTCGAAAACGTTTTAAAACATCGGAGCACGTGCTTGGCAAGTTGGATATGCTTCGTCGGACACATCAAAGAGATACTAGTAGCATCAGTTGGCTACACTGTGAGATTGGTATGTCGCGCACATGCGACTGGCACAATGACCTCCTTTCAAGTTGGTGCAGCTTGCTCTATCAACCGTAACCGGTTGCTTGGAGACGGATTACGATGTCAGATTTTATATTGACCACACTTAGTCTAGCTGATCGTCTCAATGTGAGCAAATTGCGAGTAAAATGATTTTGTGGACATGTGCCGTACAGATCATGGCATTGCTATCGCTTCAACAAATGTCAAATTCACAAACTAATTGAACATGATTGTCTCTATTTATTTTCCTCAGCTAAAAAAATGCCGCTGCAAATTCATTTCAAATGTTCACATCGGCTTTTGCCTCGGCACTGCCCATTGTGGCATTGTCGACGCTAATTCCCAGGGCTGCCGTATATGGACATTGTCACATTGAAGTCCCACGGTGCTACCAACTACCAATTACCACTGATAAATATAGTCTCACAAACAACCAATTCCTCACGAATTAATAAAATGGCAATTTGAAACCGAATGCGGTGCTTAATGTGTGCACGGTGTTGAGCGCTATGGTCAAAGGGATATAACTCTAAAAAATGTATGCAAAAACGCACGTGGGCCGTGTTATATGATTATATCCCTTTGTTTCAAAGTTATTATTTCTCCGTCGGCAAACTGTCAATTGTTGCCGACGAGTGGTCATTATATACATGTATACTGTGATGTTACTGATAATTGTTCAATACACATTTACTCGACCTCTCATGACCCACAAATCGTAAATAAAACGTAGGGATGTACAGGTATTGTGCAAACTTTATTTATGAAATATTGCATATATTGTACATTGTACTTAACAATTGTAATATACCAAAATAATATCGCGATAATATCGTGTATCGCGATGTTGTCGCCATAATATCGCGATATTTGTTGGGGCCAATATCGCCCAGCCCTAGCTGCAACCGTTTCCAAGATCTCGTCTGCGCATGCGCTGCACGGTCGCCGCACAGGCTCGCTAATACGACAACGACGACCGCCTGGTCAAACTACACACACGTACCAAGTTTCGTCCCGATCGGTCGAGAATCGTAGATTTGTATAAATGACATACACACAGACATACAGACAGACAGAGGTCTTCAAAATATATAGGAGACTAGCCGATGAGCCAGACGTTGTCGGGGCTATTCAAAAACCAAATTTCAAGTCGATAGCTCTAGCCGTTTCCGAGATCTGGTCTGCGCATGCGCGAAGCTGGCGTCGCACTGGCTCGGCGACCAGATAAAATTCGTATCCGGGGCAAGATACATTCACATACCAAATTTCAAGTCGATAGCTCCACCCGTTTCCGAGATCTCGTCTGCGCAAAGCTGGCTTCGCACAGGCTCGCCGACCCGATAAAATTTGTATCCGGGGCAAGATACATTCACATAGCAAATTTCAAGTCGATAGCTCCACCCGTTTCCGAGATCTCGTCTGCGCGAAGCTGGCGTCGCACGGGCTCGGCGACTCGATGAAATTTGTATCCGGGGCAAGATACATTCACATACCAAATTCCAAGTCGATAGCTCCACCCGTTTCCGAGATCTCGTCTGCGCATGCGCGCAGCGGGCGTCGCACCCGTAGGGCTCGCCAATACGACAACGTCCACCGCCTGGTCAAACTACACACACGTACCAAGTTTCGTCCCGATCGGTCGAGAATCGTAGATTTGTATAAATGACAAACAAACAGACAGACAGAGGTCTTCAAAATATATATGAGACTAGCCGATGAGCCCGACGTCCGGGCTATTCAAAAACCAAATTTCAAGTCGATAGCTCTACCCAGCCCGACATTGTCCGGGCTATTCAAAAACCAAATTTCAAGTTGATAGCTCTACCCAGCCCGACATTGTCCGGGCTATTCAAAAACCAAATTTCAAGTCGATGGCTCTACCTGTTTCCGAGATGTGGTGTGCGCATGCGCGAAGCTGGCGTTGCACGGGCTCGGCGACCCGATAAAATTCGTAACCGGGCGAGATACATTCACATACCAAATTTCAAGTCAATAGCTCCACCCGTTTCTGAGATCTGGTCTGTGCATGCGCGAAGCTGGCGTCGCACGGGCTCGGCGACCCGATAAAATTTGTATCCGGGGCAAGATACATTCACATAGCAAATGTCAAGTCGATAGCTCCACCCGTTTCCGAGATCTCGTCTGCGCATGCGCTGCACGGGCGCTGCACGGGCTCGCCAATACGACAACGACGACCGCCTGGTCAAACTACACACACGTACCAAGTTTCATCCCGATCGGTCGAGAATCGTAGATTTGTATAAATGACATACAGACAAAC
Source organism: Siphonodentalium dalli (assembly GCA_032622095.1). Lineage (NCBI taxonomy): Eukaryota > Metazoa > Mollusca > Scaphopoda > Gadilida > Siphonodentaliidae > Siphonodentalium > Siphonodentalium dalli. The sequence continues at coordinate 148,645,784 of CP136063.1, forward strand.
AGAGGTCTTCAAAATATACATGAGACTAGCCAATGAGCCCGACGTTGTCCGGGCTATTCAAAAACCAAATTTCAAGTCGATAGCTCTACCTGTTTCCGAGATGTGGTGTGCGCATGCGCGAAGCTGGCGTTGCACGAGCTCGGCGACCCTATAAAATCGTATCCGGGGCAAGATACATTCACATACAAAATTTCAAGCCAATAGCTCCACCCGTTTCCTAGATCTCGTCTGCGCATGCACGAAGCTGGCGTCACACGTGCTCGGCGACCCGATAAAATTCGTATCCAGGGCAAGATACATTCACATAACAAATTTCAAGTCGATAGCTCCACCCGTTTCCGAGATCTGGTCTGTGCATGCGCGAAGCTGGCGTCGCACGGGCTCGGCGACCCGATAAAATTCGTATCGGGGGCAAGATACATTCACATAGCAAATTTCAAGTCGATAGCTCCATCCGTTTCCGAGATCTCGTCTGCGCATGCGCGAAGCGGCCGCTGCACGGGCTCGCCAATACGACAACGACGACCGCCTGCTCAAACTACACACATGTACCAAGTTTCGTCCCGATCGGTCGAGAATCGTAGATTTGTATAAATGACATACATACATACATAGACATAGACAGACAGACAGACAGAGGTCTTCAAAATATATATGAGACTAGCCGATGAGCCCGACGTCCGGGCTATTCAAAAACCAAATTTCAAGTCAATAGCTCCACCCGTTTCCGAGATCTGGTCTGCGCATGTGCGAAGCTTGCGTCGCACGGGCTCGGTGACCCGATAAAAATCGTATCCGGGGCAAGATGCATTCACATAGCAAATTTCAAGTCGATAGCTCCACCCGTTTCCGAGATCTCGTCTGCGCATACGCTGCACGGTGTCGCACGGGCTCGCCAATACAACAAGGACGACCTCTTGGTCAAACTACACACACGTACCAAGTTTCGTCCCGATCGGTCGAGAATCGTAGATTTGTATAAATGACAGACATACAGACAGACAGAGGTCTTCAAAATATATATGAGATACTAGCCGATGAGCCCGACGTTGTCCGGGCTATTCAAAAACCAAAATTCAAGTCGATAGCTATTCAAAAACCAAATTTCAAGTCGATAGCTATTCAAAAACCAAATTTCAAGTCGATAGCTCCACCCGTTTCCGAGATCTGGTCTGCGCATGCACGAAGCTAGCGTCGCACGGGCTCGGCAACCCGATAAAATTCGTATCCGGGGCAAGATACATTCACATACCAAATTTCAAGTCGATAGCTCCACCCGTTTCCTTGATCTCGTCTGCGCATGTGCGAAGCTGGCGTCGCACGGGCTCGGCGACCCGATAAAACTCGTACCAAATTTCAAGTCGATAGCTCTACCCAGCTCGACGTTGTCCGGGCTATTCAAAAACCAAATTTCAAGTCGATAGCCTTACCCGTTTCCGAGATCTGGTCTGCGCATGCGCGAAGCTGGCGTCGCACGGGCTCGGCGACCCGATAAAATTTGTATCCGGGGCAAGATACATTCACATACCAAATTTCAAGTCGATAGGTGCACCCGTTTCCGATATCTCGTATGCACGAAGCTGGCGTCGCACGGGCTCGGCGACCCGATAAAATTTGTATCCGGGGCAAGATACATTCACAATCCAAATTTCAAGTCGATAGCTCCACCCGTTTCCGAGATCTCGTCTGCGCATGCGCGAAGCTGGCATCGCACGGGCTCGGCGACCCGATAAAATTTGTATCCGGGGCAAGATACATTCACATAGCAAATTTCAAGTCCATAGCTCCACCCGTTTCCGAGATCTCGTCTGCGCATGCGCGAAGCTGGCATCGCACGGGCTCGGCGACCCGATAAAATTCGTATCCGGGGCAAGATACATTCACATAGCAAATTTCAAGTCCATAGCTCCACCCGTTTCCGAAATCTCGTCTGCGCATGCGCGAAGCGGGCGCCACACAGGCTCGCCAATACGACAACGTCGACCGCCTGGTCAAACTACACACACGTACCAAGTTTCGTCCCGATCGGTCGAGAATCGTAGATTTGTATTAATGACAGACAAACAGACAGACAAACAGACAGACAGACAGAGGTCTTCAAAATATATATTAGACTAGCCGATGAGCCCGACGTTGTCCGGGCTATTCAAAAACCAAATTTCAAGTCCGGGCTATTCAAAAACCAAATTTCAAGTCGATAGCTCTACCTGTTTCCGAGATGTGGTGTGCGCATGCGCGAAGCTGGCGTTGCACGGGCTCGGCGACCCTATAAAATTCGTATCCGGGGCAAGATACATTCACATACCAAATTTCAAGCCAATAGCTCCACCCGTTTCCTAGATCTCGTCTAAGCATGCACAAAGCTGGCGTCACACGTGCTCGGCGACCCGATAAAATTCGTATCCAGGGCAAGATACATTCACATACCAAATTTCAAGTCGATAGCTCCACCCGTTTCTGAGATCTGGTCTGTGCATGCGCGAAGCTGGCGTCGCACGGGCTCGGCGACCCGATAAAATTTGTATCCGGGGCAAGATACATTCACATAGCAAATTTCAAGTCGATAGCTCCACCCTTTTCCGAGATCTCGTCTGCGCATACGCTGCACGGTGTCGCACGGGCTCGCCAATACAACAAGGACGACCTCTTGGTCAAACTACACACACGTACCAAGTTTCGTCCCGATCGGTCGAGAATCGTAGATTTGTATAAATGACAGACAGACAGAGGTCTTCAAAATATATATGAGATACTAGCCGATGAGCCCGACGTTGTCCGGGCTATTCAAAAACCAAATTTCAAGTCGATAGCTATTCAAAAACCAAATTTCAAGTCGATAGCTCCACCCGTTTCCGAGATCTGGTCTGCGCATGCGCGAAGCTAGCGTCGCACGGGCTCGGCAACCCGATAAAATTCGTATCCGGGGCAAGATACATTCACATACCAAATTTCAAGTCGATAGCTCCACCCGTTTCCTTGATCTCGTCTGCGCATGTGCAAAGCTGGCGTCGCACGGGCTCGGCGACCCGATAAAACTCGTACCAAATTTCAAGTCGATAGCTCTACCCAGCCCGACGTTGTCCGGGCTATTCAAAAACCAAATTTCAAGTCGATAGCCATACCTGTTTCCGAGATCTGGTCTGCGCATGCGCGAAACTGGCGTCGCACGCGCTCGGCGACCCGATAAAATTTGTATCCGGGGCAAGATACATTCACATACCAAATTTCAAGTCGATAGGTGCACCCGTTTCCGATATCTCGTATGCGCGAAGCTGGCGTCGCACAGGCTCGGCGACCCGATAAAATTTGTATCCGGGGCAAGATACATTCACAATCCAAATTTCAAGTCGATAGCTCCACCCGTTTCCGAGATCTCGTCTGCGCATGCGCGAAGCTGGCATCGCACGGGCTCGGCGACCCGATAAAATTCGTATCCGGGGCAAGATACATTCACATAGCAAATTTCAAGTCCATAGCTCCACCCGTTTCCGAAATCTCGTCTGCGCATGCGCGAAGCGGGCGCCACACAGGCTCGCCAATACGACAACGTCGACCGCCTGGTCAAACTACACACACGTACCAAGTTTCGTCCCGATCGGTCGAGAATCGTAGATTTGTATTAATGACAGACAAACAGACAGACAAACAGACAGACAGACAGAGGTCTTCAAAATATATATTAGACTAGCCGATGAGCCGGACGTTGTCCGGGCTATTCAAAAACCAAATTTCAAGTCCGGGCTATTCAAAAACCAAATTTCAAGTCGATAGCTCTACCTGTTTCCGAGATGTGGTGTGCGCATGCGCGAAGCTGGCGTTGCACGGGCTCGGCGACCCTATAAAATTCGTATCCGGGGCAAGATACATTCACATACCAAATTTCAAGCCAATAGCTCCACCCGTTTCCTAGATCTCGTCTGCGCATGCACAAAGCTGGCGTCACACGTGCTCGGCGACCCGATAAAATTCGTATCCAGGGCAAGATACATTCACATACCAAATTTCAAGTCGATAGCTCCACCCGTTTCTGAGATCTGGTCTGTGCATGCGCGAAGCTGGCGTCGCACGGGCTCGGCGACCCGATAAAATTTGTATCCGGGGCAAGATACATTCACATAGCAAATTTCAAGTCGATAGCTCCACCCTTTTCCGAGATCTCGTCTGCGCATACGCTGCACGGTGTCGCACGGGCTCGCCAATACAACAAGGACGACCTCTTGGTCAAACTACACACACGTACCAAGTTTCGTCCCGATCGGTCGAGAATCGTAGATTTGTATAAATGACAGACAGACAGAGGTCTTCAAAATATATATGAGATACTAGCCGATGAGCCCGACGTTGTCCGGGCTATTCAAAAACCAAATTTCAAGTCGATAGCTATTCAAAAACCAAATTTCAAGTCGATAGCTATTCAAAAACCAAATTTCAAGTCGATAGCTCCACCCGTTTCCGAGATCTGGTCTGCGCATGCGCGAAGCTAGCGTCGCACGGGCTCGGCAACCCGATAAAATTCGTATCCGGGGCAAGATACATTCACATACCAAATTTCAAGTCGATAGCTCCACCCGTTTCCTTGATCTCGTCTGCGCATGTGCAAAGCTGGCGTCGCACGGGCTCGGCGACCCGATAAAACTCGTACCAAATTTCAAGTCGATAGCTCTACCCAGCCCGACGTTGTCCGGGCTATTCAAAAACCAAATTTCAAGTCGATAGCCATACCCGTTTCCGAGATCTGGTCTGCGCATGCGCGAAGCTGGCGTCGCACGCGCTCGGCGACCCGATAAAATTCGTATCCGGGGCAAGATACATTCACATACCAAATTTCAAGTCGATAGGTGCACCCGTTTCCGATATCTCGTATGCGCGAAGCTGGCGTCGCACGGGCTCGGCGACCCGATAAAATTTGTATCCGGGGCAAGATACATTCACAATCCAAATTTCAAGTCGATAGCTCCACCCGTTTCCGAGATCTCGTCTGCGCATGCGAAGCTGGCATCGCACGGGCTCGGCGACCCGATAAAATTTGTATCCGGGGCAAGATACATTCACATAGCAAATTTCAAGTCCATAGCTCCACCCGTTTCCGAGATCTCGTCTGCGCATGCGCGAAGCTGGCATCGCAAGGGCTCGGCGACCCGATAAAATTCGTATCCGGGGCAAGATACATTCACATAGCAAATTTCAAGTCCATAGCTCCACCCGTTTCCGAAATCTCGTCTGCGCATGCGCGAAGCGGGCGCCACACGGGCTCGCCAATACGACAACGGCGACCGCCTGGTCAAACTACACACACGTACCAAGTTTCGTCCCGATCGGTCGAGAATCGTAGATTTGTATTAATGACAGACAAACAGACAGACAAACAGACAGACAGACATAGGTCTTCAAAATATATATTAGACTAGCCGATGAGCCCGACGTTGTCCGGGCTATTCAAAAACCAAATTTCAAGTCCGGGCTATTCAAAAACCAAATTTCAAGTCGATAGCTCTACCTGTTTCCGAGATGTGGTGTGCGCATGCGCGAAGCTGGCGTTGCACGGGCTCGGCGACCCTATAAAATTCGTATCCGGGGCAAGATACATTCACATACCAAATTTCAAGCCAATAGCTCCACCCGTTTCCTAGATCTCGTCTGCGCATGCACGAAGCTGGCGTCACACGTGCTCGGCGACCCGATAAAATTCGTATCCAGGGCAAGATACATTCACATACCAAATTTCAAGTCGATAGCTATTCAAAAAACAAATTTCAAGTCGATAGCTATTCAAAAACCAAATTTCAAGTCGATAGCTCCACCCGTTTCCGAGATCTGGTCTGCGCATGCGCGAAGCTAGCGTCGCACGGGCTCGGCAACCCGATAAAATTCGTATCGGGGCAAGATACATTCACATACCAAATTTCAAGTCGATAGCTCCACCCGTTTCCTTGATCTCGTCTGCGCATGTGCAAAGCTGGCGTCGCACGGGCTCGGCGACCCGATAAAACTCGTACCAAATTTCAAGTCCATAGCTTTACCCAGCCCGACATTGTCCGGGCTATTCAAAAACCAAATTTCAAGTCGATAGCCATACCCGTTTCCGAGATCTGGTCTGCGCATGCGCGAAGCTGGCGTCGCACGGGCTCGGCGACCCGATAAAATTCGTATCCGGGGCAAGATACATTCACATACCAAATTTCAAGTCGATAGGTGCACCCGTTTCCGATATCTCGTATGCGCGAAGCTGGCGTCGCACGGGCTCGGCGACCCGATAAAATTTGTATCCGGGGCAAGATACATTCACAATCCAAATTTCAAGTCGATAGCTCCACCCGTTTCCGAGATCTCGTCTGCGCATGCGCGAAGCTGGCATCGCACGGGCTCGGCGACCCGATAAAATTCGTATCCGGGGCAAGATACATTCACATAGCAAATTTCAAGTCCATAGCTCCACCCGTTTCCGAGATCTCGTCTGCGCATGCGCGAAGCTGGCATCGCACGGGCTCGGCGACCCGATAAAATTCGTATCCGGGGCAAGATACATTCACATAGCAAATTTCAAGTCCATAGCTCCACCCGTTTCCGAAATCTCGTCTGCGCATGCGCGAAGCGGGCGCCACACGGGCTCGCCAATACGACAACGTCGACCGCCTGGTCAAACTACACACACGTACCAAGTTTCGTCCCGATCGGTCGAGAATCGTAGATTTGTATTAATGACAGACAAACAGACAGACAAACAGACAGACAGACAGAGGTCTTCAAAATATATATTAGACTAGCCGATGAGCCCGACGTTGTCCGGGCTATTCAAAAACCAAATTTCAAGTCCGGGCTATTCAAAAACCAAATTTCAAGTCGATAGCTCTACCTGTTTCCGAGATGTGGTGTGCGCATGCGCGAAGCTGGCGTTGCACGGGCTCGGCGACCCGATAAAATTCGTATCCGGGGCAAGATACATTCACATACCAAATTTCAAGTCGATAGGTGCACCCGTTTCCGATATCTCGTATGCGCGAAGCTGGTGTCGCACGGGCTCGGCGACCCGATAAAATTTGTATCCGGGGCAAGATACATTCACAATCAAAATTTCAAGTCGATAGCTCCACCCGTTTCCGAGATCTCGTCTGCGCATGCGCGAAGCTGGCATCGCACGGGCTCGGCGACCCGATAAAATTCGTATCCGGGGCAAGATACATTCACATAGCAAATTTCAAGTCCATAGCTCCACCCGTTTCCGAGATCTCGTCTGCGCATGCGCGAAGCTGGCATCGCACGGGCTCGGCGACCCGATAAAATTCGTATCCGGGGCAAGATACATTCACATAGCAAATTTCAAGTCCATAGCTCCACCCGTTTCCGAAATCTCGTCTGCGCATGCGCGAAGCGGGCGCCACACGGGCTCGCCAATACGACAACGTCGACCGCCTGGTCAAACTACACACACGTACCAAGTTTCGTCCCGATCGGTCGAGAATCGTAGATTTGTATTAATGACAGACAAACAGACAGACAAACAGACAGACAGACATAGGTCTTCAAAATATATATTAGACTAGCCGATGAGCCCGACGTTGTCCGGGCTATTCAAAAACCAAATTTCAAGTCCGGGCTATTCAAAAACCAAATTTCAAGTCGATAGCTCTACCTGTTTCCGAGATGTGGTGTGCGCATGCGCGAAGCTGGCGTTGCACGGGCTCGGCGACCCTATAAAATTCGTATCCGGGGCAAGATACATTCACATACCAAATTTCAAGCCAATAGCTCCACCCGTTTCCTAGATCTCGTCTGCGCATGCACGAAGCTGGCGTCACACGTGCTCGGCGACCCGATAAAATTCGTATCCAGGGCAAGATACATTCACATACCAAATTTCAAGTCGATAGCTATTCAAAAACCAAATTTCAAGTCGATAGCTATTCAAAAACCAAATTTCAAGTCGATAGCTCCACCCGTTTCCGAGATCTGGTCTGCGCATGCGCGAAGCTAGCGTCGCACGGGCTCGGCAACCCGATAAAATTCGTATCGGGGCAAGATACATTCACATACCAAATTTCAAGTCGATAGCTCCACCCGTTTCCTTGATCTCGTCTGCGCATGTGCAAAGCTGGCGTCGCACGGGCTCGGCGACCCGATAAAACTCGTACCAAATTTCAAGTCGATAGCTTTACCCAGCCCGACATTGTCCGGGCTATTCAAAAACCAAATTTCAAGTCGATAGCCATACCCGTTTCCGAGATCTGGTCTGCGCATGCGCGAAGCTGGCGTCGCACAGGCTCGGCGACCCGATAAAATTCGTATCCGGGGCAAGATACATTCACATACCAAATTTCAAGTCGATAGGTGCACCCGTTTCCGATATCTCGTATGCGCGAAGCTGGCGTCGCACGGGCTCGGCGACCCGATAAAATTTGTATCCGGGGCAAGATACATTCACAATCCAAATTTCAAGTCGATAGCTCCACCCGTTTCCGAGATCTCGTCTGCGCATGCGCGAAGCTGGCATCGCACGGGCTCGGCGACCCGATAAAATTCGTATCCGGGGCAAGATACATTCACATAGCAAATTTCAAGTCCATAGCTCCACCCGTTTCCGAGATCTCGTCTGCGGATGCGCGAAGCTGGCATCGCACGGGCTCGGCGACCCGATAAAATTTGTATCCGGGGCAAGATACATTCACATAGCAAATTTCAAGTCCATAGCTCCACCCGTTTCCGAAATCTCGTCTGCGCATGCGCGAAGCGGGCGCCACACGGGCTCGCCAATACGACAACGTCGACCGCCTGGTCAAACTACACACACGTACCAAGTTTCGTCCCGATCGGTCGAGAATCGTAGATTTGTATTAATGACAGACAAACAGACAGACAGACAGACAGAGGTCTTCAAAATATATATTAGACTAGCCGATGAGCCCGACGTTGTCCGGGCTATTCAAAAACCAAATTTCAAGTCCGGGCTATTCAAAAACCAAATTTCAAGTCGATAGCTCTACCTGTTTCCGAGATGTGGTGTGCGCATGCGCGAAGCTGGCGTTGCACGGGCCCGGCGACCCTATAAAATTTGTATCCGGGGCAAGATACATTCACATACCAAATTTCAAGCCAATAGCTCCACCGGTTTCCTAGATCTCGTCTGCGCATGCACGAAGCTGGCGTCACACGTGCTCGGCGACCCGATAAAATTTGTATCCAGGGCAAGATACATTCACATACCAAATTTCAAGTCGATAGCTCCACCCGTTTCCGAGATCTGGTCTGTGCATGCGCGAAGCTGGCGTCGCACGGGCTCGGCGACCCGATAAAATTCGTATCCGGGGCAAGATACTTTCACATAGCAAATTTCAAGTCGATAGCTCCACCCGTTTCCGAGATCTCGTCTGCGCATACGCTGCACGGTGTCGCACGGGCTCGCCAATACAACAAGGACGACCTCTTGGTCAAACTACACACACGTACCAAGTTTCGTCCCGATCGGTCGAGAATCGTAGATTTGTATAAATGACAGACATACAGACAGACAGAGGTCTTCAAAATATATATGAGATACTAGCCGATGAGCCCGACGTTGTCCGGGCTATTCAAAAACCAAATTTCAAGTCGATAGCTATTCAAAAACCAAATTTCAAGTTGATAGCTATTCAAAAACCAAATTTCAAGTCGATAGCTCCACCCGTTTCCGAGATCTGGTCTGCGCATGCGCGAAGCTAGCGTCGCACGGGCTCGGCAACCCGATAAAATTCGTATCCGGGGCAAGATACATTCACATACCAAATTTCAAGTAGATAGCTCCACCCGTTTCCTTGATCTCGTCTGCGCATGTGCGAAGCTGGCGTCGCACGGGCTCGGCGACCCGATAAAACTCGTACCAAATTTCAAGTCGATAGCTCTACCCGTTTCCGAGATCTGGTCTGCGCATGCGTGAAGCTGGCGTCGCACGGGCTCGGCGACCCGATAAAATTCGTATCCGGGGCAAGATACATTCACATACCAAATTTCAAGTCGATAGGTGCACCCGTTTCCGATATCTCGTATGCGCGAAGCTGGCGTCGCACGGGCTCGGCGACCCAATAAAATTTGTATCCGGGGCAAGATACATTCACAATCCAAATTTCAAGTCGATAGCTCCACCCGTTTCCGAGATCTCGTCTGCGCATGCGCGAAGCTGGCATCGCACGGGCTCGGCGACCCGATAAAATTCGTCTCCGGGGCAAGATACATTCACATAGCAAATTTCAAGTCCATAGCTCCACCCGTTTCCGAGATCTCGTCTGCGCATGCGCGAAGCTGGCATCGCACGGGCTCGGCGACCCGATAAAATTTGTATCCGGGGCAAGATACATTCACATAGCAAATTTCAAGTCCATAGCTCCACCCGTTTCCGAAATCTCGTCTGCGCATGCGCGAAGCGGGCGCCACACGGGCTCGCCAATACGACAACGTCGACCGCCTGGTCAAACTACACACACGTACCAAGTTTCGTCCCGATCGGTCGAGAATCGTAGATTTGTATTAATGACAGACAAACAGACAGACAGACAGAGGTCTTCAAAATATATATTAGACTAGCCGATGAGCCCGACGTTGTCCGGGCTATTCAAAAACCAAATTTCAAGTCCGGGCTATTCAAAAACCAAATTTCAAGTCGATAGCTCTACCCTTTTCCGAGATCTGGTCTGCGCATGCGCGAAGCTGGCGTCGCACGGGCTCGGCGACCCGATAAAATTCGTATCTGGGGCAGGATACATTCACATACCAAATTTCAAGTCGATAGCTCCACCCGTTTCCGAGATCTCGTCTGCGCATGCGCGAAGCTGGCGTCGCACGGGCTCGGCGACCCGATAAAATTCGTATCCGGGGCAAGATACATTCACATAGCAAATTTCAAGTCGATAGCTCCACCCGTTTCCGAGATCTCGTCTGCGCATGCGCGAAGCTGGCGTCGCACGGGCTCGGCGACCCGATAAAATTCGTATCCGGGGCAAGATACATTCACATAGCAAATTTCAAGTCGATAGCTCCACCCGTTTCCGAGATGTCGTCTGCGCATGCGCGAAGCGGGCGCGCACGGGCTCGCCAATACGACAACGTCCACCGCCTGGTCAAACTACACACACGTACCAAGTTTCGTCCCGATCGGTCGAGAATCGTAGATTTGTATAAATGACAGACAAACATACAGACAGACAGACAAACAAACAGAGGTCTTCAAAATATATATGAGATTGTGTGTGTGTATATAATTTTTTTTTTTTAATCTGCCTGACTTCTCTGAAGTCTGCTGGTCCTAAACCCAGATAAAGGATGAGGGGAGTTAAACGAAGTCATAATAAGGGGGTTTTATCTATGCCACCACATTTTTCACCTAAACAATGAATGATGGCCAGTTTATCTCAACATATATTTTCATTCGGTACTCCACGGATGCCAAAAGTTCCCAGAATTGGTGCATCTAAATGCTCGAATCAGACATCGGTCATTTGTCGACATCACAGAAAGCTGACTCCATCGGCCATGTTGTTGATTTGGTGACCTTGACACGATCATGTAACGATGCGGGTAACTCTGAACAAAACAAGGTCAGACTCAAACTACTGAATAACCTGAGACAAACAGGGTGATCCTATTTACCGAGAACAAACCGGAAGTCTAATTGGTGGGAGACAACTCGTGTTCAAAATCATTCAAAATGGCTGAGGAGGAACACATTCTTCTTGGCCTGACGTGCCACAAATGCCGTCATGGCGATAAACAAAAGGATATAACAAATGTCCGATTAACAGACAACATAGAACACATATTTAAGTATATCCACAAGGGTCATTCAGATAGAGCTGGGACGGTTATGCGGTTAACCGTTTAACCACCAACTATGGCCGTGACCGGTCACGGATTTTCCGTGGTCGGTTAACCGTAACATCACTATTATAGTGTATGATCACTGTGATGGTCAGCTATAACTGGCTATAAGAGGGTTAATCTGTCTCCGTCAATTAAAATGAATCCGAGATTGACTGAACAACATCAAACGCGGTGTGTCGGCTCTTTGAAGGCTACATTTAACAGCCTGCCGACGTCAAAACGAAACATCAAAGGGTCAGCACACGTGTGATCTTACAACATTGTCACATCGCATGACTCGTATTCAGTATTATTATCAGGAAGATAATTGTTTTTGTTATCAACGACTAGTTATTTCTTGAGACTCCCGGCCCTTCAATCCATCCCCCCCGGACAACATCACATACCAACGTATATGTAAGTATTTCATTAAGAATAATCAATAAAATATTCCGGAATGTATATTAAACCTTTCTAGTCGTCACTTCCGTGTCGGTGTGTTCAGCTTCCCGCCCGATCACATATCCCGATGGCGATGGAGTAATTTTACAAGGACAATAAATGAATACAACACAGCCTCACAGGGGAATGACATTGTATATTTATTTTATTCAGTAATAAATTGAAGATGTGTACTTAAATTAGATATGTGATTATGTGTGTCATGGGTGACAACTTCTTTGTATAATGGGCAGGAGCCGTTCTCAAACTTACCATGTCAGTGAGCATCACAATCATCGCCGTTCTGCATACTGGGCTTACCCACCCATAATAGTACCTATAATATGTGGTTAACCGGTTAATCGCGGTTTTTTGCCGTTCATAACCGGTCACGAAAAACCCATAACCGTCCCAGCTCTACATTCAGACTCTGTAACGGCGCAATGTCGGGTCAGTTCCGAGTCTTCCGACGCGGAATTGTTCGTCGTGCCGATGGACATTGTAGTTCGTCAGCTTGTCGAACATTTCGGAGTTATTAAATTCATAGAGTTTACATGCAGCACGCAATCTACAAATGATGTCAAACTCGACCACGTCGATGCTTTCAAAATCCTTAAAATAAAAGAGATTTGTTTCACACCTCCAAAAGTGGCAAAACATCCAAGTTCAACTTCAAGGTAGGTTTTCACAGTTTTGCTACTGAACTTTTTTGAACTCATACTATTACTTGATTTGGATATATACGTTCAACTCAAAAATATAAACCAATATAGTATGATATGGCTTCTAGACGTTTTGTCCCATAGTGTCGTATGCGCCGCAGTCGCCATAAATTGGCATAATACGTCTGCAAACGCCCACAATAATAATATATAAAGCGCCGACCCACCACCCCATCCCACCACCCATAGTATCGTATGCGCCGCAGGCGCCCGTAGAACGTTTGCAATGGCCCACAAAAATAATATAAGTGCCCGCCCACCACCCATAGTGTCTTTAATATGCGCCTGCATCCCTGGGAATATGCGCCGCAACCGCCCACAATAATAACTATTCTCTATGTCCCCAATTGCAAACACCCAGTAAAAATCTACACAAAGCGACTTGACTGCTGGAACCAGCAATCTGCGAATGCAGTCATGCCAACTTGTAATTGCCATTATTGGTGATGGAATATGGATTACTTTGACAAATAAAGCAATCATTTGTAACAATTCAACTGTAAATATACTGGATTTAATATGCTACTTGAATGTATATTTTATGTAACATTACACAACATAAAAGTTGCTTTAAACATTGACCAACTCACCCAATTTTGTTGCATGGGATGGACACCGACTGACAAATTGTTGTTTCATATTAATTATCATAAAATATAAAACATAAATTAAATATTCATCATACCAGACTGTGGGGGATTTGATATTCACAACTTTGGACATTTTTTCCTACTAACAAAATTAATTCAGATGAAGTTAAACAACATCAAAAATAGACAAACTAAGGGCAGTAGTAACTCAGGTAAAATAAATCATAACTGTAAAAGTTAAGGATGGCTATAGCCCTCCTAGTATAGCCTTCCTAGGAAAATCTAGAATAGCCCTCCTGGATTTTCTAGACCGCCAGCCCTGGTTACAGATAGCCCCGTTGACCCTATTGATGGCAATCAGCCACCAAAATGGGCAGTTTGGACAGGACTAGCCGCTCGCCAGAATTGGTTCCTACGACCACAGCGAGTGAGTGACAGTTACTGGACATAAATCGTAATGATATTGTTAAAGTATTTAAGGTTTAAATCGAATTTATATATAGGTATCTAATATAGAATCACAAATTTTAAGCACAAAACACAACACACTGGGCATATGTCATCTGTTTCCTATAAATAACATACTCAGCTACAACTCTGGAGTCTGGAGCGATAGAATCATTACCGACGCCAAATTGACAGAGTTTGAAACAATTTTTATGTGTACCCATACCGGTAAGTTATATAACATAGTATGGTACACATAGTGTCGACGTCCGGATTGACCACTCGTCGTTCGTCCGTCTTTCCGTAGACACTTTACGTGTAATGCGATAACTCAAACATTTTTTATCCGACCAGAACCAAATTTTGTATATGGGTTTACAGATCGAGTTTGAATATGGGTTTCATCCTAATTTTATTCACAGAGTTATGGCCCTTTTTCGGCTTAGAATTCACACGTTCTGCCAAAACTCAAACATTTTTTATCTGATTGGAACCAAATTTGGTATGTGAGTTTCCCAGCCCAAAATACAGATCAAGTTCAAATATGGGTTTGATCCGATTTATTTTAAAGGAGTTGTGACCCTCTTTCAAGAAATAAAAACAAATTTTTTTTTTTTTTAGATTGAACTCCTTGCTCAATTTAAAAAAAAGTTTTTTGTTAACTTTTATAATAATAATAATAAAAAAATTATTAAAAAGAAAACAAAAAATTGTCATTGACACTTTCATTTGTTTGAATATTATACGATTAATTAGGTGTGATGTTCTGTTTTGAAAATAAGATTTTATTGCAATAGTTGCATGTAATGTAATGATATCAATAAATTACCAACATCAAATATCCATAGTATAGGAGAGTTTGTCCCCATATCCAGTTGTAACTAGCAATCTGATTGGTTACAACGCCACGTTTAATAGGCCTGTAACGATATGCTTGGTCACGATACGATATGTATCGCGATACGGTGCCAACGATACGATATGTATCGTGATACGCAAAATTTTATCTCACGAGTAAATAGCTATTCAACACTCCACTTTTGCACAACTCTCAGGTTGAGTTTTAATGATAGTTTTTCTATTAAATATTACTGTGGACTTTCATAATTGTTTAGTTATACCGGTATGTGTATTGTAGTATGTAGTAATGTAGTATGCTCTTACACATCCAGAAATACCAGTACAACATGACATATTGATACTGAAGACGGTAAAAGAGTTGAAAAGTTTCTCACCCATCTGTTTATATATCACATAATCACAACAGCTGGCTGAGAATGATGTCGTTTCAAATGGTGCGACATGTTGGTCGTAACACCAGTCTTGTAAGAGGTTGCCATCGAACATAATTTGCAGATCGTTTTAGTTCTGTCTGTCTTAATGCATGGCTTTCCATCGTCTTCAAAGGTATACGTCCCAAAACCGAAATACTGCCAGATTTTCGACATGTAGGCCGCTGTCGGATTGACAAGTTTTAAGCTTTCTTGAGCAGACATCTTTCCACGGCCCACGTGTTGTTGTTTTGCGCAGACGATATATCCAATATACTAGTATTTGATTGATTGAAATCACAGCAGTTCTTCAAATTAAACCAATCAGAGCATGGCTTACAGTCTGAGGCTAGGTTACGGAGGTCAGTCATTTCACTTCCGCCAACGTTTGTGTCAAAGGTCAAAGTGCGAGCTCACGGAAAAAAACGAAATTTACAGATTTATTTCCGATAACACTTCGTAAGCATTCACAGCTTACGGAAACGAACAAGGGGACCCGATTGACTTCGGATGGTAACTGCATAATACGGAAGCGGAACTGTATCGTAGTGTATCAAAATTACAGACAAATGAATCGCGTATAGAATCATGAATGACGAATCGCGATGAATGAAATCGCGACGAATCGTTACAGGCCTAACGTTTAAATCACCATGTCACCCATCACCCTTGACAGTGGGGTATAAGAGAACGTGCGCAAAACATCGGGGATATATGAGCATGTGAAACATCGGGTGTATATGAATGACCCTTGAACTGGCAGTTTCCACCAATCGTGACGTTGCTGTCGCACTCCGAATTTGACGTCACCTGACGCCGGATCCTTAGGTCAGCTACTGAATTATTCTTATTAAGTTATTGGTGTGAATTAATCGGATAACCTATGAAACACAAACTTAAATTAAGGAGACATGGTTATTGTTGTGGAGACAAAATCGTTATCTCCAGCAACATCGTGGGGTACATGGAGATTTAATACCTGGAGGTCTCTTTTTGAACCCCTCGGCTCCGCCTCGGGGGTCAAAATCGACATCCAGGTATTAAATCTCCATGAACCCCCGATGTTGCCGAAGATAACTAATAATGTTTAATAGATGTCATTCCTAGTGAAATATATTATTAATTGAGTGATGACATATGGTTCAGACCTCTAGGGGTGGTTAGATGAAGGTACAGATAAACAACTGATCACTGGCTGGCAAATTGTTTTATCCTATCTGTTAAATTGATTAATGGAAGAATGAGACTCTTGCTATAATGTACATGGACTCTTCCTCGTAGCTCTTATCTATGGTTATCTTTGCACACTATTTACTTCTAATGATTTTGGTATTGACTGATTAATTGATTTTTGAAAAATATATTAACCAATTAGACACATGCTTTCAATTTGAAATTAAAATAATGGCTTTTAGTAGGTAACGGGCGGATAAATTTACATGACTATTGTAGGTGATGCCTTGTTTTGAAAATCAAGATGGTAGACGATGTTAATATTTCCAGGAACCTTATTTTCCCATTTGTTCATATTGTCATGGTTGATTGAATTTTGGACTCCAAGCTACTTGTAAAACATTGTAATGTGTGAAACCATTTTATTGAGGGCTACATAATTTCTTTATATGAACTATAGTAATCTGTTTCGATTTAGGGGTCATAGGGGCCAGCATCCTCATCATATTATGTCTATAACATTATATAGATAACACTTTTGTATTGTATAAACTACATATATTTTTGAAAACCATAAGCCCTGTTATGAAACACTTAATCTAGCATTTACCTAACAATATAAACATTCCTTATTACACAGGTCAGATATGATCTTATCTGTCCATGTTTGATAAACAAATAACAACTGGGGAGAATAGGGGGTAGTAATTAAAGTACAATTTAAATATGAGATGGAATCCCATACATGTATGTTCTAAGCAGTCTGGCTTGTCAACAAATTATAATTTGTCTTTAGAAGTCAATGAATTTTGAATATCTGGCATGCCAAAAGTGGCAGAGATAGGGATTTATCACTTTTGTTTCCAATGTGTTAACTTACAGTAAGCTCCTAAACATATCCTCCAAACTCACTAAACCGTTGGATCACACAGTGAGAGGTCTTTGGGTGAATAGGAATAGTTTTTGGTATCGATTGGTTGATCGGTTTAGAAAATAATTAATCCTGCACACAAATGCTGTCTGATGCATCTATGTCAAACAATTTTCTTCTGATATGCCTCATATTTCTTATCTAGGTTTTTCTTAACAGTGTAGCACGTTCTTCATCTGTATGGTTTTCGTTATCGTTTAGTTAACCCTTCCTGCTGTTGTTTTTAAATAGAATTCATCCAAGCTGTGTTGACTTAAATATTGTTCATCTGATCAGCACGAAATTTGGTACATATGGTCCTCACCCCGAAATACAGATCAGGTTCGAATTTGAGTTTGATCCGGTATATTTTAACAGAGTTATGGCCATTTAAAATTCAAGTAACTGATAATGTAATTTATATGCCTCCACTGTGAGCTTAGAAGAGACTTCTCACATCACAGAGAGTTTATTATTTGCAATGAGTTATGTTTAGCAGGACACTAGATCCATAGATAGATAGCACGGCTAGCAGAGTCTGTTGATAAAATCTGTCAAAACTGGGATTGATGACTCTCTGGTCCAGTTCTGTTTTCTGTACAATATTAAGTTAACCCCTTTGTTGCAACAGGTTCATGACATTAGAGACTGACTTATTGTATGGGTTTCTAAATCCAATGACATGCTTTTTATAGACTTTTTGTTTTTATCAGTTCATTAGTTTGGGTAAGATTAACCACATTCTATCCTATTTCATAACTCAAATATTTACTAGTCTGAGAAGCTTGTCCATTTCATCATGTTCATTTCATCCATAAACTGTTGTCAATTCGATTTCAATGAATCTCGACGCTTCAATTTGCATCAACCTGAAACTATCTTCTGCTTTGTTCATAATTATGAGTTTCTTTTCAATTCAAGAGGATATCTGTGGATTATCAGATGCAAAATACATGTATGTACTATGTAGTCAGTCTTAATATGGTATCTCTGTTTGTTATCCCCCACCAAACTTCATTAGAAATGGGCTCCATCTGTCCATCCATCTGTCCGTAACAACTTTGAAGCTCTATATCTTGGTCATCGTCAGTCATAATTTAATTGATCTTCAGTATGTTGATGAAGCAAGATGGGGGAAAGAGTATTTAGAAACAGCGGGTTTCGTCCATTGATTTTTTTCAAGAGTTACAGCCCCTATTATTTAAATGGCACTTAGTTTGAAAATGGATTTACTATTTGCGTGACTAAATTATTCAGGACAACCTACTAGCCACATCCCTCATCCAATCATCACCAAATTTCATATGAATCTTTGGGGTGGTCTCTAGATGGGATCTGTCATTTTTTTTCTCTAAATTTGTTTTAAAAAATGAGTTTTTTTTGTCCATTCATGCCTATATCTCAACTAATAGTTATAGGATTTAAATGAAATTTAGTATGGAGCTTCACATCATAATTGCTTTCAAAATAGGGGCAAATGACATTGTTCACTTTTCCATTTTAGATTTATCCTTCTTTATCTGGAAATCATTTCTTTTTGTATGTTCAAGCAGATATTCCAGCCATGGGTTGTCAGATTTGTATGAAATTTAGTATGGATGTTTGCCAGAATGCAATTTGTTTCAGTTATCAACTTTAGTTTGTTAATTATTTGCAATTAGGGTTTGTCCAGTTTGATATTAACACAATCAAATATGAACAGATTTTTAGTTATCACAGGCCAGACATTGTTCGAATTAAGCCACATCATAAAATTAATATACCTCAATGGAAAGCCACCTTGGTGAGGGGGATACTGTTGGCAGTGCACTTGTTGATTGTAAAATAACACTATTTTCAACAAAGTGTTTTCTTTTCCAGCTGAAAATGCCTTATCATACTGGGTTCGGAAGTTTGATTTCAAGTTCACAGACTATCCAAAACTTGGTAAGTATTCAATAATTTCATCATTTAAAGACATATGATGGACTTGTTCATTTGCATGAAACTGACAAGTTACTATTCAGGCATTATGTCAGCCTGGGGAATATAGCATTGTAATAAACATTGCCACAAATTTAAAAGAAATAAATCGACCATACCACTCCATAGAAAACATTGTCTGAACTACTATTGTAGATATTTACATCTGGATTTGGGACACAAATATCAGTTATAAACAAACACAAATGATTTCGCCGAGGTTTCCGGATGATAACTTTAGTTAGAGTGAACCAAATTAAATTAAATTAAATTTGGTATGTGGGTTTACTAGCAGAATAGACAGGTCAAGTTCGAATTCTGTTTCCGTCCGCCAATTTTCACCAGAGTTATGCCCCCTTTTCGACTTAGAATTTGAACGTCTGTTAACATTTTTGGTTTCCGACCGATAACTCCAGTTTGGATTATTTGATCTGAACCAAAGTTGGTATGTGTATTTTTCAGCTAAAGATACAGGCCAAGTTCGAATATGGGTTCCGTCCAATTATTTTTACATGAGTTACGGCCCTTTTTTCGACTTAGAATTTGACCATCTGTTAACATTTTTGGTTTCCGACCGATAACTCCAGTTTAGATTATTTGATCTGAACCAAAATTGGTGTGTCTTTCTCCCAGCAAAACACAGGCCAAGTTCGAATTCGGGTTCCGCCCGCCAATTTTCACCAAAGTTATGTCCCTTTTTATGTGTACCCATACCATAGTATGGTACACATAGTGTCAACGTCCGGATTGACCACTCGTCGTTCGTCCGTCTGTCCGTCTGTCTGTCCGTCCGTCTGTCTGTCCGTCCGTAGACACTTTACGTGTAATGCGATAACTCAAACATTTTTTACCTGATCAAAACCAAAATTTGTATATGGGGTTTTCAGCCCAAAATACAGATCGAGTTCGAATATGGGTTTGATCCGACTTTTTTTTACAGAGTTGTGGCCCTTTTTTTAACTTAGAATTCACACATTCTGCCATAACTCAAACATTTTTTATCTGATCGGAACCAAATTTGGTATGTGAGTTTCTCGGCCCAATATACAGATCGAGTTCGAATATGGGTTTGATCCGCCTTTTTTTTACGGAGTTATGGCCCTTTTTCGAATTAGAATTCATTAATTCTGCCATAACTCTAACATTTTTTATCTGATTGGAACCAAATTTGGTGTATGAGTTTCTCAGACCAACATACAGATTGAGTTCGAATATGGGTTTGATCGGATTTTTAATGGAGTTATGGTCCTTTGACATATAATTCACACATACATGTACTTCGATAAATCAACCATTTTTCATCTGATAGGAACCAAATTTGGTATGTGAGTTTCTCAACTCAAAATACAGAACGAGTTTGAATATGGGTTAGATCCAATTTGTTATACCAGAGATATGGCCCTTTTTAAACTAAGAATTATCCAGATTATAACCCAAGTAACTTACAATTAATGAATACCTGCTTCTCTGTGAGCAAGATAAAAGACAATATAGTTTATTGCTTTGAGAGTTATTTATAGCCCTCATATGTTAGCTCTGTATAAGACACAGATAAGTGAATTATTGGATAAATTGATTTAGCTATCTTTTTAACCACAACTTAGCCATGTGAATTTATTTAACTAGACCAATGGAGCTCTCTAAGTCCTTGGATGATGGGACTACATTGGATCAAACAGGGCAGAGATAGGTGATTTAACTAACCCCTTTTACCCATTCCATGTCTTTTAACCTTTTCCATTAAATAAATAATTATATTATTTTGATATCTCACATGGCAATTTGCAACAACATGAATAGAACTGCTTACACTATGGTAGTGGTGACAGGCTCTAGAGTTTAGATGTTATATTAACCCTTCTATATTGACTCATACATTCCAATAATTTGTGTTATTACTGGTTATTATGTACATTTGTCATATACTACTTTAGATCATAACAGTATACTCTATAATTCAACATTAAACGATTATGATTCTGATCATAACAATTTATTATCGCCAAGGGATGGGTTAAACATCTGCCGATCGTGATCGGCCTCTCGTTTACTTATTCGACTTAGAATTTGACTGTCTGTAAACATTTTTGGTTTCCGACCGATAACTCCAGTTTGGATTATTTGATCTGAACCAAAGTTGGTATGTGTCTTTCTCCCAGCTAAACACAGGACAAGTTCGAATTCGGGTTCCGCCCGCCAATTTTCACCAGAGTTATGTCCCTTTTTTACTTAGAATTTTTGCCAATTTGAGGTTTCTGGATGATAATTTAGTAAATGTGTACTGAATGAAATTAAATTTGGTATGTAGGTTTACTAGCACTAAAGACAGGTTTTTATGCGCAAACAACGGTCGTATCAAGCCAACGCTTAGAGGCGGACATGAGGTCTACCAACCTTTTATTCGACTTAGAATTTGACCATCTGTTAACATTTTTGGTTTCCGACCGATAACTCCAGTTTGGATTATTTGATCTGAACCAAAGTTTGTATGTGTATTTCCCAGGTAAAGATACAGACCAAGTTCGAATATAGGTTTCGTCCAGTTAATTTTACATGAGTTATGTCCCTTTTTTACTTAGAATTTTTGCCAATTTGAGGTTTCCGGATGATAACTTAAGTAAATGTGTACTGAATGAAATTAAATTTGGTATGTAGGTTTACTAGCACTAAAGACAGGTTTTTATGCGCAAACAACGGTCGTATCAAGCCAACGCTTAGAGGCGGACATGAGGTCTACGACCTTTTATTGACTTTGAATTTGCTACTACTAGTATTTTGTGGTCTGGATGGATAATAACTGAAGTTATTATTTTCTGATAGCTTTCAAGTTTAGTATGTGGATTAATTACATGAAAATAGAGGTCAAGCTCGACTTCTGATGGAGTTATGCCTATTTTTCGACTTAGAATTTGCTAATTATTATTCTGGTTTCTAATCAAATATGTTAACAGCGTCGGAAGCAAAGTTTGATTCAATGATTGTTCCCAGAATCAAATTTTTCATTTCTAAAAAAGCCATTGATATTTTCAAACAGCTACATGTATGTACATATATATTTATTTTCAGGATTATTATCTGATGACCTATATATGGAGAATGCATTGGTGAAAGAAGCAGTGAGGCGTCTGCCACCAATATTGTACCATGACCGAGTCTTCAGACAGTCCAGAGCTGTTGACATGAATATGAAACAACGTCTGCTGCCGCAAGACCAATGGACAAAGTGGGAAGAAGTTAGTAGACTATTGTATATCCCAATTGCTTGGATTATTTGTTAAATAATACACCAAAGCATGTCCACAGTTGCAATGAGTGATGCACCTGTTCATTAATATTAGGAATTTCAGTTAGAATATAGCATAATTCATTTTTTCCCACCCCTACATTTATTCCACCCCCTTCTATTATTTGAATATTTGAAATATATTTACCCAATAGATTATTTTATTTTACAAAAAAAAAAGTTTCATTAATAAGCTTACATGGTATATGGTTATTTAAAACATTTCATATATTTTGTCTGTTTTATCCTACTATTTTAACATGACTACGAACTAGAATTCAGTTCCTGTTAACATACACTTTTCAGATTGAAAAAAATCTTCTCATGTATGTTATTGTAATACAAATTTTTTTCTCCCAACGCATGTACACATATGGTGAACATAAGGTCAACATCTGAATCTCATATCAGGTTTGCTCAATTGGGATTGGTTATTCAAGAAGGGGCAGACTTTGCAGATTTAATACTCTGCCCTCTTGAAAATTAATTGAGTTAAGAATGTGTATGTCTGTCAATGTGAACACTTTAATTTCTAAGCTGTGTGTATAGTTCTAACTACTTATTTTGTATATATAAGTAATTTTACAAGTACTGACTGTTGTAGTCTTCAGAGTCCCAGTCTCCTCAATCTTTACATTCATTGACTCTCTTGTTTGATATCACAAAATCAAATTATATTGATATCATAATAGTAAGCATTTAGTGATATCAATAACTTGATTTATATGTTTATATGTCGCAAATATTTTAGCCCCTTTGGCCTTTGACCTATATGATGTTAATGAGGTGTGTATCACTTATGAGGGAACTAGTAGTGTAGTGACTTAGCGTTTTTTTTGGAACGGACTGGCCAAAAGTGCCATTTTTTTATATTTTGTCAAGTTATGTGTGCTCTTTCAGAAAGTGAACTAGAAACAGGTTTCTGGTCAATATTAACCCTTGTTTCCAGTATAAATCCAAGATGGCGGTCAAATTCAATCATTATTTCACACTGACGTTCCAACTGGTATAAAAATTTGAGGCGCATGCATAATAAAGGCGTCATTCAACCCGACAATGTCATATTTTGAAGATAGTAGCAACCCAGGCTGACCAAATTGGAAATTTATCACTTTTTGTACCAAAAACATGCAATTTTGTCATATAATCATTCTCATTTCAATTATTTCGGAATAATAAACAGACAATTTCTCAAAAATATTTCAGTGTAGATCAAAGGTTAAGGTCTTATCATTTTTGGACATGTATACTCTAATTAAAACATACAATATCTAGGACACATTCTTAACCGTATTTTAGAAATTTTGGATTATGTTACCCCTCACCCCAAAAATCATGAAATATTGTTTTTGTGATAAGCATCCGATAGAACATGGATGAGAATCTATAAAGGACACTATTTTATCACATTTCTAAATACTGCAATGGCAATTACATACACAATGACCAAAGTTGAAATATAACATCTTTTTCGACAAAACATATGCAATTTTGTAAGAAAATCCTCGTCATTTCAAATATTTTGGTCCAATAAATGGTCATTTACTCATAGGATATTTGCGATAGTTCACAATGTTCAGTCTTATATGTTTTGGACATATATACTGAAAACGATGAATACATTGTATGTGTTTAATATGTAACAACATTTCAGAAAACTTGGTTTATGTTACCCCTCACCCCAAAAATCACGAAAATGTGACTTGTTGTAAGGATTCAATAAATCTTTGGTTAAATCTTATAAAATGAGTTTGTCGATCGCAATTCGTCATATATTATAATGTAACAATCTCATTGTCAGTATACTATTGAAATTAACAATTGTATGCCTAATAACAATTTATTTGATCATTTCAAATATGTTCAACCAATAGAATGGCAATATGCAATAATATACAATATGCGGTCTTAAAAGTTTCGAAAATGAACATCCAATATATATACAACACATATAAGGGTATATACATGTAATGTTTTGGTGAAATAAAATAAAAATAAAAGAATCTATAATACCATTAATTGATATATTAGACCCAATATCATTGACTTATGTAATCTAGCATTCAAGAGGGGTGTATATATAGATATGCATTTCAGGTCACAACTTTAAATTGTCAATCAATAATACACATAAAGATGGCCTATCTTTGTTTATAGTGTGTTCTTAAATTCATGTTTGTTATGTTATATAACTATAATGTTCACAGACTGATAATACCAGCCGATAGATAGCAACTCATAGATTGTCATGTTATAATCACCGCTGCCTGTGTTTATACGTTGAACAAATATTTTAAGCACACAATTACATCTACATAACTCTGTGTATGGTAAATCAGCGTTTTCACATTTGCATCTGTTACAAGTTTGTGATTTGCAACAACACTTAATGAGTTCTGAGCACACAACTGCAGCTTGGCATGACATAAGTGTACCACAATCCTACCTGGTAGGCAGCTCGTTTCATATGTCCCACACCACATATATATGACAGTAACACTTCTTAGTCTGTAGAGTAGAAACTTTATTAGTGACTGGGCGTAATCATTAAAAGTAGATACTATATCGCAGGTACAATCATATCCACAAGAAAGCCTCCATCAAATATCTTGCACTGAACATTTTTAGGTGGGTCCGATATATCTCCAATTGCTTCCCGGATACATCCCAGCAAATCAGATTGTGTCCCCTTGAATTTACCTCCCGTTGATAAGGCGGGGGAAATAGCTTACTCTCATGAGAGAAAAACACATCTGGTTCGGGGAGTTGTAGCCATCTCGTTATTGTTGATGAGCTCTCTGTTAAACCTATCAACGCTCCATTTCCTTTCAATTTGATGTTCTCCTGTTCCTGCACTTGATCGTTTGGAATAGCGGAGAAGCGATTTCGGGTTTTTTGAACTGCCCAAATGTTGTTCGAACACACTATTACAAGAAATAAAATATTGGAAGTACGTGCAAGATATTTGATGGAGGCGTTCTTGTGCATATAATTGTGCCTGCGATAAGATCTACATGTACTTTTAATTATTACACAGTCACCAATGAAGTTTCTACTCTACAAACTAAGAAGTGTTAATGTCATGTGTGTTGTGTGGGATAGGTATTTTGAAGGCAGCACAAAAGGCAGCACTAGTGAGAATCGTGGTATAGGTCTTGGACGAAAAGTTGGTGGCCAAACTAAGATTCCAAAAAAATGGAACGACTTCCTCCGTCATTCTGACAATAAGCTTGAACTTTTTGTATTCCTGACAAGTAATGCGTCAGAACATGATGATAAAGTGTTAAACATGACAGAATGTTCGTCAACTCTCAAAATAGCAAATTCTTCCTAGTAAATCTTGAGAAACTGTTGTCAGGAGGAAGCTGATATTAGAATTGTGCCGCACATTATCCATGCGCTTTCTTGTGGGCTGACGACCATCCGTGCTCGGATTGTTGACACAGATGTCCTGGTAATGGTCATCGGTCTGTTTTCAAAGTTTACGGATGCTAACAGCGGTGGTGATACATGTGTTTTTCTAGGAACAGGCAAAACTAAAACATTGTACCATGACAACAGCACATTTTCCGCTCTGGGCGATGACAATTGTTATCAGTACCCAATTTTCATTCGATATCTGGTTTTGATACCACTTTGTTCTTCCATATAAAGGGCAGAAAACGTTTCTGGATAGCATGGAAATATTATCCCGTTATCACAAATACATGTACATTTCTTCTATAGGCGAATCAACCTTTTATTCAACTAGATTCGTCCTCATATATTTTCAAAGAACTCGAACGTTTCATTACCATTAATTATAACAAAGGTTGTCAAAAGTTGCTGATAACGAGGCATATGAAGAGAATTCTCCAAAACTTGTCGCTCAAAAGGGGCCCTAATACAGCATATGAAATGAGCCATAAACCAGACAGGATTGTGGTACACTTGTCATGACATAACAATTCCAATACATGGCCCGCATGACTGGGAATGGACAGTTGAAGATCATGGATGTAAACCATGGTGGACTACATTACCAGAAGCTGCAGCTGCGTGTTCAGAACTCATCAAGTGTTGTTGCAAATCCCAAACTTGTAACAGGTGCAAATGTGCAATAGCTGATTTACCATGCTCATAATTATGCAGTTGTAATTGTGATATTAAGAATGCCTAAAATATTTGTTCAATGTATCAACATGGTCACCAGTGATTATAACATGACAATCTATGAGTTGCTATATATCTGCTGGTATGATCAGACTGTGCACATTATAGTTATACAGGTACAACATAACAAACGTGAATTTAAGAACAGAGTATAAACAAAGATAGACCATCTTTATGTTATGTTTATTATTGATAGACAAATTAAAGTTCTGATCTGAACTACATGTCTATATATACCCCCTCTTGTATGCTACATTTGTAGATTATATAAGTCAAAACCTTCAAATTATTTATGGTATAATAGATTTTTAGAATTTTATTCTATTTCACCAAGACATGACATGTATACACCTTTAAATGTGTTGTATTCGACAGTCATTTTCGAAACTTTCAAGGCCGCATGTGGTATAAGATCTTGGGAAATGTTTGAGAAATTGCCAATATATTGGTTGAAAATATTTGGAATGATGGTTATTTTACCATAAAATATAGCTGTTATTAGGCATACAATTGTAAATTTAAACAGTATACTGTCAATGATATTGTTACATAACAATATATGACTAATTGTCATCGACAAACTCACTTTATAAGATTTAACCAAAGATTTATTGAATCTTTACAACCAAGTCACATTTTCGTGATTTTTGGGGTGAGGGGTAACATAAACCAAATTTTCTGAAACGTTGTTACATATTAACCACAGAAAATGTATTCATTGTTTTCAGTATATATGTCCAAAAGATTTAAGACCAAACATTTTGAACTATCGTAAATATTCTATGTGTAAATGACCAATTATTGGACCAAAATATTTGAAATGACGAGGATTTTCTTACCAAATTGCATATTTTTGTCGAAAAAGTTGTAAATTTCAACTTTGGTCATTGTTTGTGTAATCGCAATTACAGTATTTAGAAATGTGATCGAATAGTGCCCTTTATAGATTCTCATCCATGTTCTATCGGATGTTTATCACAAAAACAAAATTTCATGATTTTTGGGGTGAGGGTTAACATAATCCAAAATGTCCAAAATATGGTTACGAATTTGTCCTAGATATTGTATATTTTGTTTGCAGTATACTATTCTGAAATTTTTAAGATCTTAACCTTTGATCTGCACTGAAACAGTTTTGAGAAATTGTCTGTTTATTATTCAGAAATAATTGAAACGAGAATGATTTTATGACAAAATTTCATGCTTTTGGTCCAAAAAGTGATAATTTTCAAATTTGGTCAGCCTGGATTGCTAATATCTTCAAAATATGACAATGCCGGATGGAATGACGCCTTTATTATGCATGTGCCTTAAATTGTATACCAGTTGGAACGTCATGGTGAAATAATGATTGAATTTGGCCGCCATCTTGGATTTATACTGGAAACAAGGGTTAATATTGATCAGAAACCTGTTTCTAGTTCACTTTCTGAAAGAGCACACCTAACTTGACATAATATAAAAAAATGGCACTTTTGGCCAGTCCGTTCCAATATGACAAAATTTTGTCGCTAAGTCACTACACTATAGCCAAGATTCAACAACGCGCTAAATTGATAAATGCTTCCTTTTTAGCTCAACTTTTTGAGTTTGAGCTTTTGTCGTGGGTTGGTATCTGTCATCCCGTGTGTGTGAGTGTATATCCGTCCATCAACATTTTCATTAGCAAAATAGCATGGGCTACAGGTCGTACCTTTGGTCGCATAATTATGAAATTTGTCATAGCTGTTAACATTGACAAGTCAATGGGAATGTGTCTTTTTAAACATACAACTTGAAAAACATGGCTGCCAGCAGCCATCTTGGATTTTACTTTGCATGACTAATTCCTTGGGCAGACCCTACATACATGGTTTCCGTTAGTACGGCTCAGCATCCATAGGACGGCCTCATTCCCCTCGCAGATGATCTGTTTGATTCATACATGTACCAAAAGTCAATAGCAATATGTCGTAAAACATCCGGCTGCAACAGGAGTTTTGGGGTTAAACAGAATACTGGTGAAAAAGCGGGTCAAATGGCGACATTAGATACAGCGTAATACATGTCGTGGTAACATCAAAGAATGCCGGACTGCTGAGTACGGATATTTTTGTGCACGGGATTCCGTGGATGAAACTACTCACGCTTGAAGATCCCGTGCTATCGTACGATTATATAATTTGATCAAAGAACGCCGAATTGCTGAGTCAGGACATTTTTATACTCATACTCCGAGATCCCGTGCTATCGTACTATATAATTAATGGGTCCCTCTGCAGAGTTCATATATTCTGCAATTCATTTTGATTTTATGATGAGTAAAAAGGAAAGATATTACAAACGAAAATTAAATCCCGCAGATGCCCGTGGGTCCCAGAAAATAAGCAGGTTCTTCCAACAACCAGAAAATGTAATGAACCTGAGGAATCACATAATGTTGAAATAATTGAAGAATCTTCAAACCAGCATACACATGACATGTACAAGCACCAGCGGCTATTCCTACTACAGCGGACCAGTATACGGTCAATAATAGTTTCGTTATCCCGCCTGGGTCCCCAAGCACAATCAATGATGCACATGTTTACATTTCCCGCCAATTATATTTTATGACACGTTGGCTAAAACCCCGGTTCTATAGCTGTGGTCGTCAGTTGTTGGACTAATACAGACTATTGACTCATTAATTTCCCCCTGGCAGAAACCCTGCTACATACCACATCCCTCATCCGATCATCGTCAAACCTCATATGGATTTTTGGGGTGACCACTAGATGGGAGCTAAAAGAAACGTTTTGAATTTCTTTGGAATCCAAGGCTGCCAGCGCAGCATCACCAACTTCTTATGGATCATCGGGTTACCTCTAGATGGCAGCCTCCCATTTTTACCGAAATTCATTAAAAAACATTGCCATCACGGGCCCATCAGCAGCCATCTTTCAAATTTTGATCCATCGGCACACCCTGCAGCTCGCATTTATTGAAGAATTGTTTTGAAAATTTACAGGCATATTCAGGATCACGTCTAGATGGGACCTATCAAATTTGAAAGATTTTCGTTGAAAAACATTGCTGCCGGCAGCCATCTTCAATTTTACTCTTTCATGACTAAATCATTCGGTACACCCTACAGGTCACATCTCTAACCCGATCGTGACCAAACTTCATACGGATCTTCATGGTAACCTCTAAATGGGAGCCTCCTATATTTTCCAAAATATGTAAAAAAAAACATGGCCACCAGCAGCATATTACTTAGACATTTCAACTTTCCACATTTCCTAATCGCTCCATTGACTGTAACACATGAAATTATCCCCTATCCAAGTTGAGCTAAATTTATGAAAATTTGATAAATATTTTTAAATATTTATTGTTATTGTGAATCTGCATTAGTTTGTCTCTCTTTCCAGGATGTACCTTACCTTCAGCCATATATGGAAGAAATACTTCAGGAGCAAAAAGAAAAACAGGAATGGAATTCTCGATGATAAAAGATAGAGGCAATTCTCTTATTAACAAACTCAAAAGGATTATCAGGACAATTGTGATTATCTGTTACTGTTAGATTTTTTTATGTGAATGAATCGGTGCATTTGAAAATTTCTGTGTGGAATTTCACTTGCAGTATGGATATTCAGCTCACCTGTGTTGCAAATAAAATTATCAGAAATGTCAACATTGTTTAAATCCATCTATAGGCCAGGCGACTTAAAGGGTACTGTACACTAAATCCTGCCATTGATGGGACCATCTCCTATTATACTCAACAGAATATATGCAACAAATGAACGAATTTGAGCCATGGATTAGTGCAAAATACACCCATGCAAACAACATGGTAATTATAATGAAAATGAGTTTATTATACCCCCCCTGCAATGAAGTTAGGGGGGGTATACGGGAATCAGCTTGTCCGTCCGTCCGTCTTCTGTCCATCCGTCCTTTGTCCGTCCGTCCGTGGACACAAATTTGTTCAGAGTTTTTCTCAGTCGTTTTTTTATCAATTTCCTTGAAACTTGGCACAGACATCAACCACCATGGGAACCTGTGCACCTGCGAGTATGACGTCTGTCGGACCTTTTTTGGTGGAGTTATCTCCCTTATTCGACTTGGAAATTTTTCGCAACATGTATACTTTTGTCAGAGCTTTTATTCCTACATTTTTAGGTCAATTTTTTTAAAACGTGGCACAGATATTTAGTACCATGTGAACTTGTGCACCTGCGATTATGACGTCTGTCCGACATTTTTTGGTGGAGTTATCCCCCTTTTTCGACTTAGAATTTTTTTTGCAACATGCATAATTTTGTCCGAGCTTTTATTCCTACATTTTTTCAGTCAATGTTTTTTAATCTTGGCACTGATATTTAGTACCATGGGAACCTGTGCACCTGCGATTATGACGTCTGTCGGACATTTTTTGTGTTGAGTT
The DNA here is from genome assembly GCA_032622095.1 of Siphonodentalium dalli. Lineage (NCBI taxonomy): Eukaryota > Metazoa > Mollusca > Scaphopoda > Gadilida > Siphonodentaliidae > Siphonodentalium > Siphonodentalium dalli. The sequence continues at coordinate 148,676,975 of CP136063.1, forward strand.
ATTTCCCTTTTTCGACTTTTATTCCTACATTTTTCAGTCGATAGGTTTAAGATTAGGGTTATGGTTGTACACCTGCAATGGGAACTGTTATTTTATTATTTTAACTAAATGTTTACTGACATGTGAAACATCATAGTATTTTAAAAACAGGGGGGTATCCGTAGTCCCATTGGGAAAGTCACACCTCTAGTTTCCATTGTAATTATCATTTTGTTTGCATATATGTGTATTTTGCACTAATCCATGGCTCAATTTCATTCATTTGTTGCATATATTCCGTTGAGTATAATAGGATATCCCATAAATGGCCAATTTAGTGTAGAGTCCCCCTTTAAGAAATGGATGTATATTTGCTTGCATTACATACTCCATGGAAAGCAACAAAATCCATACCTTATATCTACACTCAACTAGCAGACTAAAAGAGCATTAAGAACATTGTCAACAATATTCTGATAGTGAGATGCAAGTTACATTCATACAAGTTAGGGGTCTTACACAACATCACTTGATGTGATTTCAACCAACCAACCTCCTGCATTCAAGTTTCACAGAGCGAATCCAGGTAGGACTGTGAAGGTTTATGATGACACACCGTCACCTGTATAGTTTTTGGTATCGATTGATTGATCAGTTTAGAAAAGAATTAACCCTTCACACTCAAGCTATCCGATGCAATAAAGTCTAATACTTTACTTCTGATCTGTCTCATATTTCTTACCTAGGTTTTTCTTTGCATGCTCTTCAACTGTATGGATTTTGGTATTAATTAATTAACCCTTTTACTATTGAACCAAGGGGGGGGGGTGATCAGTAGTGTACATTTGGTAATTTGGCCACATATCCTGTTTAGATCTACTTCTTTTAAAGTGATTTTGAAAAGTTCTGACTGTTGTGGTCTCCAGAGTCCCAGTCTTATCAGTCTTTGCAGTCTGGTGAGCGACCCCACAGTCATTGACTGTCTTGTTATGAACTAATTTGTGTTGATCAGTCGATTTAATATTTTGGGAACTAATATTCCCTTCCAGTGACCATAGACATGATATCTGATCTGATAATTCAATATTTGCTATCAGATTGTGTTTATATTTGATGGCAAAGTTTATGACCATGTATAGTTTGTATCATTTGGTTGATTTGCCTCAAATTATTAACCCCATACAATCATATTAACCCCATTCAGTGGACACATACTATTCAATGTGTTATAAAGTCAAATATTTTTCACCGGATCACTCATAATTCACATCCATGTTAATTAGGACACACTAATCACCTGTATAGATATTGGTATTGATTTATCGGTTTTAACCATAACATGAACATGCTATCCAGAGCTTTCAGTCTACTTATACATATACAAGTAAATGATGGAAACCCATAATATATATTTCCAATCATCTGTTATGTCTATAGGCATATATTCAGTCTAAATGGAGTTGGTATGGTTTAATCATCTGCCAGTTGTGATCGGCCTCTCGTTTACAATATCATTAGGATAAAAGTTGGTTCGTAAATCAGGCTATTAAAAACATTCACTGCTCTGAGAAGCTGATACCTTTTTCGATTTTCGGTCCAGTTCTTATCTGATCTGGTCAAGGTCACTGGGGACTTTCCCATGGTAAATAATGCAAGTTTTCCGCAACAGAGAAATATATGCAGTTCATGTGTTGAATATACATGTACCTTTCCGGCTACCTCAACTATAACATTCTAGTTGGAAATTGTTAAGTAAATGTGGAATAGTAGAATTTATCCATTTTCAGAAATGATCCAGTTCACTAGTGATGGGCCCCAGTTCACCATTGATAAGATCGGAATTGTAGTAAATGTCATCATTTTGCATAAAAAACTCGCAAGTGAACTGGACATGGATCGATAGTGAACTGCACCAAAAATCACAAGAGGATCTTTTCTCATGGAACCAGATGGAACAGTTACTAACTACCCCGTGCAATTGCAATTGCCTAATCTCAGAATTTGGTGGAATTTTAGATTTTTAAGGAAATTTCTGTTATATTTTTGGTGTAAAAATAAAGGAATTTTTGGTGTAAAAATAAAGGAATTATTTAGTGAATGAAATAATACTAATTATATACATTTCGCAGAGATAATTCAATATCCGGTAGATATTAATACTTCTATTTTATTAACAATAAAAAATCCTGAACATTGCCAACATTTTTGCTAAGCTTGCGGTCACATGACTATCATCTGGTGAGCGTTGTCAACTGACCATATCTTCTGGTAAATATCTTGTGTTTTGCTAATCGGGTGACAGCGGTGAGCAGAGCTTAAAGATGGTCTATTTCCTCCTATTACAAGTATGATAAAGTTTCCTGATTATAAAATAATAAATATGAATCAAAGTCCCCATATCTGGAAACGCTTCTATCAATTAATATTGATTTTATTTAGAATTTTCTTATATAATATACACACAATCAATTTGAGTCAATATATGGCTCGCGTTCGTTCGGAGCGAGCCCCACAGGGTAACTCTTAATAATATGTCTTTAACTAAAATTCTAAAAAATATTAACGAAAAAATGTCCCACTTGATTATCGCATTATGTAAGAAAATCAATATTAATTTATAGAAGCGTTTCTGGACAGGTGTCTTTGGCACATATCTATCATTTTATACCCCAGAAACTATAAAACGTATTTAGGAAGAGATAGACGAATTTTAAAGGTACTCAATCTGATCAGACGGTACCCATATCAAGATACACCAACAACATTTTTTCAAAATATGCTTTAGTTATCAGAATTGATTATTTGCAACAAAATAATGCTAACCACTGTTAACTATGGTATCAAATTTCCCAAAACGTGTTATTTATCAACATTTTGCTCAATGAAATATGGCCGCATTATCACTTGAGTATCTCTTGAGTATCACTTGAGTATCACAATATTTGGCTGTATTACCACTTGATTTTAGAGTTATCCATCTTCATCACAATTTTGTCCGAGACCGCATCCATTTGGACGTTTTTTCTGGGCCACAAATAATTGCACATCTCGCGAATTACAAACTTCAATAATCAATATCTGATAACTCTGAGCTTTGAAGGGTGGGTTCCTCGACTCAAATCAAATATTTTTACACCCCCCCCCCCCCAAAGCCAAATAATTAGTAATTTAGGAGTGTTAATCAGATAATGCATCTTTAAATGAATAACGTCAATCGTGCAATCAGTTGATAAATTATACATATGAAATATCACAATAAATTAGCAATTAAATGCCTTTATACCGGGGGGGGGGGGGGGTCTGCAATTTTTTTCTGAACACTAGCTGTGGGTGGTTCAGCAGCCTGGCTTACACAATTTTTCCTGTCCCGTAAAAATTGTGACAAAATACGAATATACACCATGTATCAGAAGACGTATCAAATGTGATTTTATTAAGGGATATGCGCTCTTCCTTTGTTATAATTCACACTTATTTTTAGCTCACCTGAGACGAAGTCTCCGGTGGAGCTATAGTCATCACTCCTCGTCCGTCCGTCCATCTGTCAACAATTCTTTGAACATCTTCTCCTCTGAAACCGGAAGACCAAATTGGTTCATATTTTGTGTGGATGTTCCCTAGGTGACTCTCATTCATATTTGTTCAAAAGAGATCACTGGGTCAAATAGTTGCGGAGCCAGGGCCATAACTCTATTCCTCCATAGTAATTCTTACAACGACTTCTTGTTCAGAACCATTGGGCCGATTTAGCTAATATTTGGTATGTAGGGTCCTTGGGTGACTGGTGTTCAGATTTGTTCAAATGAGGTCACCCGGTCAATTGGTTGAGAAACCAGGGCCATAACTCATAGTAATTCTTACAATGACTTCTTCTAAAAACATATTTGGCCGATTTAGCTTATATTTGGTACAGAGAGACCTTGGGTGACTGGGGTTCAGATTTGTTCAATTGGGTCACTGGGTCAAATAGGGGCAGAGCTAGGGACACAACTTTAAAAACAAAAAATTTAATTTTTGCATTTTGACCTTTAAGTTTTGTTTAGGACACATCACAGCCTCATATTTCTTACCTAGATTTTTCTTAGCATGTTCTTCATCTGTATGGATTTTGGTATTGTTTATTTAACCCCTTCCACTCTTGTTTTGATATAGAATTCATCCAAGACAGGATTACTTAAACATTTTTCATCTGATCAACACCAAATTTGGTATATGAATTTTTGACACTTATATACAGATCAAGTTAAAATATGGGTTTGATCCGATATATTTTAACAGAGTTATGGCCCTTTATAATTCACACCTCTTTGCTATGCACTATTAATTTTTAAGAGAACACTGAAGCCTGTATTATTGAAAAAGCCAATTTATCATAGTGTGGTTACCTGATACTCTTGCTGAAGACTGCTTGCTTCAGACCAGTTTACCATCTGTCATTACAAGACATGACATTAGCTAAACAACTATTCTACCAGAGTCTACAAGAATAAATAGGAATAGTCCATTGTTCATTTCTCCAAGCCTGGACATAGTGTGTCTGACATTTGCAGAATGAAGTCCCCAGATGGTGAATTTAGTGTTGCTACCCCATACAGCAGGCTAGCATCACCAAATACACCCTCAATTACCTTATTCTGCTTAGGCCTCATCTTCTGTGGCAATTTTTGTTTTAAACATGTTTTAAAATTTGAAAAAAGTGACACCATTATAATATCTGCAGTTATGAAACTTTACTCTTTAATGAAATTATGGAAACATTCCACCCTCCCCCACCCACCCCCTCCCACATGGCCCAGACCCAACCCTGCCATCAACCAACATCCCTTCCAAGCCATATCACCTCTCAATTTAATACCTCTTCTCACCACAGAGGCATATATATCTGTAAAGGCACAGGTCATTAATTATATAAAGTTATAAACTAGCCAGATGACATGTATTATTCTAATCTAAACATATCTGTAGCAATTTAACAACAAACTGGTGCTCCCTGATTAGGTGATGACTGACATTCAATCATTTCAATGATACTGTGAATGGCTTTGATTTCTTCAAGTCTGGAAATAGTGTGTCTGACATTTACATAGTGAGGTCCCCGGATGGTGAATTAGTGTTGCTACCCCATACAGCATGCTAGCATCACCAAATACACCCGCCAGGGACCTAATTCTGCTTAGACCTCATCTTCTGGGAAGTATCCTAAGTATCAAATTGACAGTTTTGATTTAGTCACTTTTTCCACCTGTTCAGTTTCAATGTCCCCCTAATTTGCAGAAGATAAAATGCATGATTGAGGTGCTTAATGGGTGTGTATCACCAACTTCAACTGTAGGACTTCATTGATTTAGTCACTTTTTTCCACCTGTTCATCTACAAATAGTTTAACTAGTTTATATACCAATTATATGTGTACAGCTGTTCACATTTGAATTTATGTATATATTCTCGACAAAAAATATATATTGTCATATCATATCCTACACATGATTATGGAACAAATTTTCAATTATTTATGTTTATGCATAACCTTGATGTGTCAATGGATTGCTGGCAATCAACAAAATCTTAATGAAAGTAATGATGAACACGAGACCAAGGCTGATGAGAATCCGATGAAAATTATATTGACTGGGACCAGTCGCTGTCAGACAGTTCTTACCTGGATATGCATTCTGATTATTGGGACATGCCTATTATTCCCTATAGGTTGAATGTATGCATTCATACTGATGGTGACAGTGGTCAAGATGACAGCAACTCGGACCAGTCCATCAGACGCCATCCCGTCTATTCCATGATATAATTGGAATATGTCCACAATGTTTTACTTGAAATAATTCGACGTCATTGCTCTCACATAAATAATAAAGAGCGTTTATTCTTTACTTCTCTATCACGATGAAGTTATTGAGCATCGTGTATCGCTATTTCACCAGAGGTCACATGTTAGACCGTGTACACGTATATACATACGTAACATCAGACTAAACAAAGCTGATATGTTTCGATTATTTGCGATTGAGTACAGACTGTAAATAGGTCTATCGAGTATATGGCATATAGCGCCACCCCCCCCCCCCCCTATTCATACGCGTATACATACACATTGCACAATGTGTACGTGTCGGAGCACAAGACACCCAAATACGGAGTATAGTATTATCTCCTAGTAAAGCAACACTCTTTATTCATCTTTCAGTATAAATGACACACGTGCATTATCGCGAATTGTTGGAAGAATTATTGGAAGAGCGTACGTTTATAGAGTTATTGTTCTTAGCACGATAATCGTTAGTCGGTTATCTAAAAAGCGTTGGTAAAAAGGGGGCGAGGACCCCGCCCACCCTGTTTTAGGTTAGGTTTTTTTTTGTACCGGGAGATCGCCCGTATGAAAAAAAGGAAAAGTGTATTGTATACAACCTCAGTACAACCGTCTCATATAACCAGAGTGGTTTATTCATATCACATCAAGGGTTGTGTGTGTACATAGTTCTTATAACATCATTATTTGTATAACGTGATATGTTGTTAACACGTACGGGTGATGAGATTATGTGACGTTTTAGCATTAACGCGATAATTAGCTATCAAACTATGCATACATATGCTCAAGTAATATGTACACGCAATCCTTGAAGTTATTTTGATGTTATTGTTATGAATTGAATTTTATCAACCTTACGTATTAGCAGATTATCGAACTATGCATACACACAAATAATCACACGAGTCAATGGATTATAAAAAGCAGCATTTTATAGATCGAAAAGTGACACCGTGGATAAATTGACCTTATCACGTGATCATGTGATATTTACACACTTAAGCTCTGTATAAACAATACATATAGCATCTACAGCAGTCTACTTCATTGTGAATTAAGTCACTTTGGGTTCTTTGACTATAAACCTGTTACACCACAGCATTGGGTTATTGTAATTTAACGAAAATTTTACACATCGTGATGGTTTTCAAAAATAGTACAATTTCACGTTGGTAATACACGAATGAAGAGCGTTTGATTCATAAGAAATTACCACACGAATGAACTGAGCCTTGAAATTTATATTTCACATCTTCCCAACAACAGATGCTGACAAAGGAATTGTGTTATACTCGTCCTAATTGGTGATCCATAGACACCTAGGCTGTATGATACTTTCTATGTATTACACTGTATTTCAATGGAACCAAGGTCTTAGGATAAATTATTCATCACGTTGTTAAGTTAATCGCACATCACGCTCATAATACACAACCATTGTACATTTTATAGGCATCATCACCATCGTCATCATTATCAACATCCTTGTAATCCACACCCTCACACACACCCTCCCTCACACACACACCCACCCTCACCCCCACCCTCACACACACACCCTCACACACACACACCCCTCACATAGTCTAACGCCGTGTGTCAATTGGGGTCTTTTGCGTCAAACCTACAACCGGGTTCTACCCTTTCCGCTGTACCTACCACCTAGAAAATTCGGAAGTAGACACCGAAGGACAACTGAAGCGTTTTCAGGCAAAAATAAAACCAGTAAGTCAGTCATTTAACTTTGTGTTTTTATAATCATAACTGGGTTCAGGTGTGACACATGTGTATGACAAATGGGAAAGTCATATGTAAATAAATGACATCGCGCTTATGTGCACCGCAGTTCAATTGCGCTTCAGTTCAGCGCAAAGTCGCCGCACCGCAGTGCAATTGCGCTTGAGCGTGGTGCAATGTAGCCGAACCACAGTGCAATTGCGCTTGAGCGTGGTGCAATGTAGCAGAACCACAGTGCAATTGCGCTTGAGTGCAGCGCAATTTCGCCGCACCGCAGTGCAATTGCGCTTGAATGCAGCGCAATTTCGCCGCACCACAGCGCAATTGCGCTTCAGTGCAATGCGGCGCAATCGTGACCACTGTGCAATTTTGTCCCTCAGCGCAATAGTCCAAGCGTGTGCATTTGACCACCGAAACTACGCTGGTACTCGTTCGTTGGTTACAGTGATCTCGCCGGATCGCGTATGCACAGCGCAATTTTGCTTAATTTTAGCGCAATTTGACTTGAGCAAAGCGCGATTGCACTTTATGTAAATTATTCGTAATTAGTTCAGTAGTCAAATAAGTCTGCGTGCATGGTATGTAGGCATTGTGAATTATCATACATATAAATAATGATAACCGTTTTCGCAAAAGATATATGCGAAAATAACACAACGCAAACGTGCCTACTTCACAATCAAATTAACCCAGTTAAATAGCCCAGGGTGTGCCCTTTCCAACGATGCATAGCACGATAGCGTGCGTTATGCCGGTCTTTAGTTATGGCGTTTTGTAATAACGAGCCTGCCTTTTAGCTGCATTTAATTTCCCTCCAGACAAATTGCTTAACGAATATGCCCCTGTTAGGCTGACGCAGATTCAATAGATTCCCGTCTCGCAAAGAATTGGCCGCGCAGAAATTTCAGCGGCATGTCATTTCGCTCGAGATAACTGATTGAACCAATCTACCCTAATAAGGCGACGAGCTTCCAGGTTTTGCATCGCGCGAATGCAATTGGCCGGCTGCTTGCTAATCTGATTCAACATAGGATCGCAGGGTTTTTATTGAAATGATTTGTCACCGTTGGCGTCAGCGAGGTAATTCGATTATAAATATGTCCATCTTAACATGGGTCGACATGGCGGGAGCAGTGAAGATCCGACCTCAACCAAATTTGTTGTCAAGTTGATGTGGGGGGTTTACTTGACCTTGACCCTAAAATAACCTTGACCTTTGTTGAAAGACATCTCACTTAAGGGGCTATTTTGCTAGATATGTGTTGCGATGTACGCGCTTATGTCAATATCCAGAGGCCTCGTATAGCTGTCATTGATAAATATACCGGTATCAAGGAGGCTCCTACATACTTTAGTCTGTATCTGACGAACAGACACATGGGACTACGATATAAACTTAAACTAGACCTCCATAGAGAATAACATAGGAGTTGAGTGAAATTGTGGGTAAAATCGCGATTTGGAGATGCGCATGTTAACGGAGCTGTTTATTGAATACAATGTGTTCTGTCCGTGTCATACATAACCGACCCGGTGAACCATACAACGTACGCCGAAACCTACCATATTCCACATATGAAAGTTTTGTTTCTATTGGCACAATTAGGATCTCGGATACACAATAGTTGATAGGATCACACACCAAAAATGTTAAAAACCAGACGAGTTATCCAAACGGGCTCAACTGGACTTTTCGTTTTCTACCTATAATTTGAGCTCTCGCGAACCCATTTGAACGCTGTTTACACTCGGGCTCGCTGGACAAACGGGCTCGAGTCCGATTAGAAGGTTTAAAGTCTGGAATGTAAGCCCCATTGTAGGCGATTGTTAACTCACACACACACACACACACCCTCACACACCCACACACACCCTCACACACACACCCTCACACACAGACAGACAGACACACCCTCACCCCCATACACACACTAAAACAGGAAATTTCATGGCCAATAATTATTAATAACATACATTTAAATATATTGTGGCTGAGATGAGCGATTTTGAGAATTGTTCCAAAAATTGGACTTGTGAACCTTGTCACTGGTCTTGTATAATATATGATCATATATATTATAATGTCAAGACAGAAACACCTTTTCAAGGAGCGTTATACTCAAACACAATCTTGATGTCATAACCAGAAGCTACACATCAACCGATGCAACAGGGCCAGGGATGTGGCTAGAGGGGGGGGGGGGGTTGTGGGGGGGGGTCTCACCCCCCCCCCCCCCCCAGCAGAGAGCTATATTTTCAATAGTTGGAAATTTCATACCTGCCACAACGAAATTTCACACCAACAATATGTTGAAAATGTTCTTGTAGTTTGATTATAAAACAATTTATTGGGGGGGAATTTATTGTTTTTCGACCAATATTTGCATATGTTCCTATTTTTTGTCAAAAATTTTGACAGAAATGGTCATCAGTTGGAAATTTTCCAACCTTAGGGGGTGACAGGTTGGAAATTTCCAACACTTGGAAAGCTTGTGTCCTGGTCCCTCCCCCGTGGCCAGTCAAAAACTTCTAGTTAATTTAAGAAAACAATATTGTCATACAATTGGTCAACATTGTCATTGGAATTGTCATCAGATGGAAATTTTCCAACCTAAGTGTGGGTGTAGGGTTGGAAATTTCCAACAGTAGGAAGGCTTGAGGCTAGTCTAGATGTTAGGATTTTGCGATTTTCTTGTTCAGATTTCAAAATTTTCGCACAACCGGGCCGAACCATGGTCGGCCCGGTGTGTCATTGCCCCATCCACATGGCCAATACAAAACTGCTAATTAGTTTAGCAAAACAATATTTTACTACATTTGGTCAAACTTGTAGACATAAATGGTCATCAGTTGAAGAATTTTCCAACCTGAGGGGGAGCATGAGGTTTGAAATTTCCAACACTAGGAAAGCTTCAGTTGAGGCCAGTCTAGATGCTAGGATTTGCGATTTTCTTGTATAGTTTTCAAAATTTTCTCACACCGGACCAAACAACCATGGTCGGCCCGGTGTTTCCTGGTCTGTTGTCGGTAGCTGTGGGCATTTAGTTGTCTGGAATTAGATCACTAGTTTTTTTTTTTTGGGGGCAATTTTCAGGTTAAAATATCTTAATGTTCTCATACTGGGAAAATAGAAGCATGGCTTATGAATATATAGGAAATTAGGCCTGAGCACGAGGTACAAGGGAGGGGGGGTGCAAATGGAATTAAGCAAAAAGTTGTGTTGGTGTGATTCCGACTCAAGGGGGGGGGGGTGCAAATGGAATTATGCAAAAAGTTGTGTTGGTGTGATTCCGACTCAAGGGGGGGGGGGTGCAGTTGGAAATTTCCAAGGTGGACACACCCCACCCCACCCCCCAGCGGAGACCCTCTAGCCACATCCCTGAACAGGGCTATTGGGAAATATTTCTTTAGTCAACGAATAATGGTGACCTTGAATAGCTTGCCATATATCATACCGGTATATGGTTGTCAGTGCTGGAACATTGATGACATATTTCAAAACGATGATTGATTCATATATTTATACCAACAGAAATATGACTTTTATTGCTGACTTTAAATTGCTGTGATAGTATAGCAATATAGCAAAAATCGAATTTCCTCATTAAATTGATACCGTATTGATATTGATATTGATATATGGTATTTTTCCCCGTTGAAAAACTGCCGAGATGAGCTGACACAGGAGGAATAGTTACACTACTGCAATATTTCTTGACTCTCGACCCTTGACCTTCAAGTTTAATAAAAAAAATCGAATGTTCCTCATTAAATTGATATTGGTATTGATATATAATATGGTATTTTTCCCCGTTAAAAAACTGCCGAGATGAGCTGACACAGGAGGAATAACTCTACTGCAATATTTCTTGACTCTCGACCCTTGACCTTCAAGTTGCCTTCGAGTTTTGGAATTGCGCGAATCATTCGTAAAACCTCGTCATTCTCCGTACCATAGAGGTCAAAGGTCGAGAAGTCCAGAATATGCGCGAATGTTTTATTTTTATTCAGGTAAGTGTAAAGGCAAATAAAATCATGGTTTCATAGTTCGACCTGTAAATTGAAGATCAGCTGATTTTGAAGTGGTTAATTTCTATTCTTCTGTGCGGCATACGAAAACATCCGTGTGTCACTCAGTGGCTGAGTGAGTCCGTCCGCACGTCCGTGTGGCATCGACCCGTCCAGCGTCCGTACGTACTTATGTTGAATCGGTCATTGTCGAATGGTTTGGAGCAAAAAGGCCCAGTTTTGCATGATGTCTTTTTGCATGCACAAAGACATCAAGATCATAAAGACATCATGATCACATGTTGCAGAAGGCAAACTCTAAGTTGAAATTCTGGTACAGAAAGGCATCTTACCTGAACCAATACTGCAAAAGAACTCTATCCTTGGCCCTCATTCAATGTCATTTTGACTATAGTTCAAGCTTTTGGTACACTAGTCTAACGCAGAGAACAAAGGTCCGATTACAAGCAACCCAGAATAGACTAGTAAGATACATTTTAGATCTAAATTGTAGGACACATATATTGGCTATTCTGAATTTCTAAAAGTAGATTGGCTGCCGGTATGTGAAAGAGTTAACTTTAGGAAATTGACAATGGTTATGAAGATCTCAGATAAACAAGCCCCAGTATATTTTAATGAACATTTCAAACGATCAAATAAAGAAGGGGATATAAATGTTTCGGACAATGAGGCTGATCAATCTGAAACCCGGTCAGGTAAACTGAAATTCATCCTCCCTCATGTAAGTTGTTATGGGAAAAAGTCTTTTTTCTACACAGGAATAAGACTCTGGAATAGACTTGACAAAACTGTACATCTACCCATTGACATCAAGTACCGGAAATTTTGCATAAAAAAACATCTCTTATCTAAACTGAAGGACCGAGAGGAAGATCCCTTTCTGTACTACTGAATTGAAACTGTGACCAAAATTTTGCCAATCAATTACTCATCTCTGCATATATTGTTACTGCTGCCTGTATTTCGGGTTTCCATCTTTCGGTCATGGACAGACCAGTCCAAAACCGGCCATACATGGCAGTGGTGCGTATATGCAGTGGTGCGTATCCATCATTTACAAAGTCACCGAACCGACACAGATCCCAAAGGCACCTCTTGCAGCAGCACTAATATTAATATAATATTATATCGGTCAGTATTCATAGACCCGGTGAATGAGACGAGTGTCAGACTTGTTATGTTAAATGGATCTGCCAGGCGTCTCATCCACCTGGTCGGTGAAAAGATCATTTCTTTTAAAATAAACATATTCACAATCATAAGATTACTTGTAAATGTAGCACTTATGATGATAAATTATTTTATCCACATTGATGATGGCTTTATCAATGTAAAATATCAATATATTAACATTGATGTCATTACCATTATTTTTTAGTATCAAAATGGAGAATTTTGTGGTAACTATATTGTCTGCCTCGTGGCCGGTAGCATATCAGGGGACCACAATGGAATTAAGCCTTCGAGTGCTTTTTGTGCCATCCCCGATATCTAGCCGTACATGTACTCTACGATTTTTTTCTAAATTTCAGCCATCATACCATTGGTATTCACTTTGACTTCTTTACAGCCTCATTTTTGTTTCAAAATTTGCGATTTCTTATATAGCCTAACAACTGAAATTATGTTAAAAACTCCTTTTTATTTGCTTGTAATTTATTATATTTGTAACCTGTTAAAACAATATACGTGTATGTCTTTATATCAAAAAATAAATCAATCAATCAATCAATCAAGGATCAAAATCTCACAAAACAACAGGAATTTAGATTAGTCGTCTCAGTGCAGCGGACAAACTCAAAAAGCTAGAAGTAGGAGTTCAGACAGTCCATCGGCACCACACACGGGCTTGTGATACATCATTTTGAAGGTTATAACGTTGTGCACCAGATAGGAAAGGTGTGAAATATACAAATAATGCAAAAGATGATTTTGAGAGGTTTAAGTGGCAAAAATCAGTAAAAATCGCGATCTTTTATAAATGAGGCTAAGAGCGACATAATTGTAGAGAAATGCGATTTTTTTATGCCAAGATATTGTATTCTACATACTTCTATATTTCTAATATGATAGTGCTCAATTTCGTAGAAAGTTATCAAGATTTCTGAGATTTTTTGTAAGAATATACCAAAAAACCGCAAATTTTCAAATTTTTTGGCCCACTTAATCAGGAATAGTTCAATATTTTTTGACTTGCGATCTTCAATATAGTGTAGAAAACTGCGGAGATATATTCCGCATATGACAACATGTTGTTTATGTCAATATATTCAATAAGTGATGTGTTATGTAAGATTGTTTAACCCCTCACCTCAAAATTCAGCAAAAAGTCACTGTTTTGGGGAAATTCAGCAGAACGAAATAAAAAATCAGAGAATTTGGGATATCTTCCTGCTAAGATATAGCAGTCTACATACTTATAGATACCAAGTATGGTAACGCCATGATTTCGTTCATAGATGGCAAAATGTCTGAGATTTTTTTTATTGTGAAAATAGACAAAAACAAATGTTGATTTTCAATTGTTTTACCCTCTTAATGGGTCATAATTCAATATTGCTTTGACGAGGGATCTGAGAAATGCCCTGGAAATTTGTGGAAATGTTCACGGCATATGTTCATAAGCCAATTATATCATCCTTTGTGATACGTGACTAACCGATTTATAATGCGCATTCCGAGGGGAAATAGTTGGTTTAGAAAGTTGGGACTTATATGTATATACCGAAATCTACCAACGGTAATTTAAAATGCAAGAAGATGATGTACTACTATTAAACATTCGTTGACAAAGCGTTACCCAGGATGGTGGAGACAAGTTCAGACAACTGTGCACATGGCCCACGCTACTGATCATGTCTTATACAGGCACCAGGTGCAGGATTCCTTGCAATCTGATAATCTTCAGTGTCGGTGGTCACTCGTCCTGCACTTGTAAAATGGGGGCTGAGCTAGGTCTGGCTATTTTGTGGTCAATATTAAGTCAAGGTTGGGGAGCTGAATGAGGCCGCTGGATGGCCGGCCTGCCGTAGTAGCGGAAACCCTGTGTACACACATATACTCCTAGATACATACCCAATTTGAAGATGTTGTTTATATAGATGGCAAGATTTCTGAGATTCATGGTGAAAGTAGACCGAAAAATCGTACATTTTAAATGTTTTGCCCCTCTGCTTTATATATATGGGTGATAATTTAATTTTGTTTTTGAACAAGGATCTAGGGAAAGATTTCAACAGTTGCACTTGTCAGGACATATAGTATATATGACTGTTGATGCGTATTATCATCCACTATCGTAGTTGCTGTGTTTGGATACATTCATGTATTCCTTATCCCATGCAATAATACAGTAAATAGTAAGATGAGACGAATACACAGACGAGAACAAGACCACAGCGTTCTTGTTGCGCCGATAGAAGGCCGATTTGCTGCCAAAAACCAGACTGACTTGTATATGGTACAATTGCGTGAACGACGATAAAGGGCAGGAGATAGTCTACCTGAAATGGGACAAAGCATCCGATGTCTGGCCAATATGGCATATCATACTGCATCACATGCATTGAGAGACACCTTGGC
This sequence comes from Siphonodentalium dalli, assembly GCA_032622095.1. Lineage (NCBI taxonomy): Eukaryota > Metazoa > Mollusca > Scaphopoda > Gadilida > Siphonodentaliidae > Siphonodentalium > Siphonodentalium dalli. The sequence goes on from CP136063.1 coordinate 148,692,129, forward strand.
AAAGGACCAATTCATTGGTGTGTTGTATGATCCAGATATACGGCTCAGGGTAAAACAAGCACGACCAGGCTCTCTTGGCGAGAGCATAAGACATGCAGTTGAAGTAGAGGCTTTTGTTTGAAGAACTCAAAAAGTTAATATATGACTGAAGCCCCAAACTGGTTCTAATGGTAAAACTCCGGATAGCTCACAAGCGTCCCAGACATCACAGTACATCGTTGAGATGAAGGAGATAAAACAAATATTGACTGATGTGAAGAGGAGTAATTGGGAGATAAACAAAGAATGACAAACTTGGAGAACCAAAACAAGGAGAAAAGGAGAACAAAAACAAGGAGACAAAGAGTAACACAAATGAGTCCTGGAGGGATTGTCGTGACGATAGACAATGGAGAACAAAGAACAAAGAACGCACTAGATGCAGAACGTCTCACAATCCACGTGACATGTGTCCTAATGTCTATCGTTGTAGGGGCGACCAGCATAATACAAGTGGACATCGTAACTCCAAGGAGTTTGTTAGATACAGCTCTTCTGAAGAGGGAGGCCTGTGTTTAGATTGCAATCTCCATGGGCAGCCAGTGAGGTTTCTGATTGGTACCGGAGCAACAGTTTCCATGCTCTCAAAGAAACTGTATGACTACTTATCGGAAGATAAACCCAAACTGGATACCCATCTATATTAGGGTTGAAACGATTAATCGACTAGTCGTAGACGACGCTGAAATGTCAGAACGTCGACTCTGAATTTTGCCGTCGACTAGTCGGAATATAGTGTATTAGTTTCATGTATAACGTTTTCAAGATCGATTCCGGCATAAACGGTGTTAACTGCGAGTAAGTTATGGTAAGTATAACGTTTGGTGGCACCCGGAATTGACAGTGTTACTAATATAGACACACACGGACCGGTGACCCGACTATTAATTGAACGAATGAAATTGACAACACAATGTCTCACTCGTCGTTTGAGGTCAAAGACATGATGGCAATTATTGACGTGCATGGCTTTGTCGTTTGTCCGAGACCGCTTTGATATAGACACTGTGTACATTTCAATTGATCTCGCACCGTCGGGTTATGATGCGATGCTGGGTTAAGGTCGCTTAAGGTGACATAATTGGTGCTACCATATATAAATGATACTGACATTAAGAACTGGCTATCGTATTCTGCAACGTAGCCTACTATAGGGCGTATTTAGTCGAAACATTAACATTTTATAGTGACACCGCTCGGCACCGGTTTATTGGTGATCACGTGACTAAACGAAATAATCTTGAACGCTGATATTAAATTTAAAACCTGTATAAATGATCGTGTTTCTAATCATTATCCACCACATGTCTAATTATATAAAATACATTCAGTGTGTTGGATAAATATCAAGATCTTTACAGTATTATTTCCCATATAAATTGGTGTGTATGCAGGGAAATGCGCAACGCAATAGACCGTCATTGCATCAGTCATCAGTGTACGCCATGTACGATGAATTTTCCGTACAATGTTATGTTTGAAAGTTTTGATATCGGGTGCTGACTAGTCGACGCAACGCGACTTTTGGGCCTCGACTAGTCGACTCTGAAATTCAATAATCGTTTCAACACTAATCTATATGGTGATTTGGAGACAATAAATGGAATCAAAATATATTACCATGGTGCAGCAGAATGTGAGATAGTGGTCGAAGATGATACTATGAAACAGCGCATGATAGTCGTTGACATAAGCCAAGACGGAAGTCTTGTCCTAAATGCTATAAGAAAGCATCATATGTTACATAAATGATATAGCACACGAGCTGCTGATCATTTAGTCCAACGAAGCGAATAAGGCATACCGAGTTGTATCTTCTGACTCATCATATACTCTGCCAGAGATAGTATCTTCTCGTCACTTTTCAGAGCACACAACACAAATTCCCCAAAAGGAATTGGAATAAGCAGCACGGATAAGGCACCAGCTATGGGAGAGAATACAGATTTTGGCAGAATCCTGGAAGTTCTGGAAATTCACAAATGCTCAGAAAGCTTACCGAACCTATTATGGGTATCCATGATCACATGGGAATACAGCAGTAGTTTCTGCTACCATAAGCAATGGGAATGAGAGCTGAACCAAATCCACCCTATCTTGAAGGGAAACCAAATGCAAAGGAGAAATATATTCTTCCTGACACATTGACAGACATACATGGTCAGAGAAATTCGACAAGTAATGATCAAGGCCTTGGAGATATTACGGCATGTGTTCCTCATCATATTCCCAGAAATATGGCCCAAACCCAGAAAAGGCAACATGGGTACCCCAAGGGAGATCCAAGGACGATAGGTAGAATTAAAGAGCATCGCAAGGTTGGTGACAAGGCTCAATTTAATGGCTGTGACCTAGAAGTTTATGACGCATCAAAACCCCAAATACTGTGGGAAGGTCCCCATAGGGCAGAATCGTGGATGATGACTCCCAGATAGGAGAGCCACAGAAAGAGTGTTTATACTGTTTGTACAGTATTGTTGATGTAAACAAAAAATTATATTATATGATTATAAAGGGAAGTGGCAGCCCTTGGGGGAAACATCGAGTCCCAGGTGGATGCAGGTTCATTCCCAACACGACCCCTTGGCTCAACTTGCAGGGTTGCACCATGACTAGATTTGGTGAGATCGCGAGCTCACCTTTATGGCTCTTGGGTAGTTCATGCCCATTGGACGTTAAAAACCCTCCAAGAAGAGTAGGCTATGCGCCCGCATTGGAGAACAGACGACCTACGATATGTAAAGGAAGTCGTACCAACAACCCTTTTGGGAAAAGAAACGGCGTGGTCACCGCGGCTGCTGAAGAATTTAACAAAAGTTCACTAAGCACAGGTTCGTCGATTGACATAAAGATTGGACACCTCTCTGATACACATTTCGCAATGCTGCACATTTGACACAAAACGTCTAAACGGTTGTTTGATGGTGTACGTGTAGGTGGAATGGTCATGTGAGTCAGGTGATTTCGTTGGCAATGACAACACACGTTACAAGTTACATGTACTGTGGCTGAACCTGGCTATTAACAATCAATAAACCTTCCAATACATATAATCTTATACAACTGTGAAGCCATATTATGCGAAGCAAACATATACAATGATGTAATTTATACAACTCAAGTAACTACCAAAAGCCTCAGCTTGATAAGGTGTGTGTATAATGCATAAATGTATATAGGAATATTCCGTGTTTGTCTCATCTTGCGATGTAATTGTATTTTTGGGGCGAAGGGTGCAATAACGTAACCAAACAAATGCGACGGAAGATGATACAATCCGACAACATTCATATGCATTATGTGTCTCGTCAACTCTTGAGAGTTTGTCCTGAATTATTGTTCAAAACGGAATTGAATTATCACCCATGTAGAGGGGCAAAACAAGTTTAAATTTCACGATTTTCGGATTACTTTCATCAGAACACTCCGAAATATTGCCATCTGTAAATGATACCATGGCATTATCACAATGTATATCTTGAAGTGGGTAGACTGAAATATAATAGCACAAAATAATCAGAGTTGTTGTGCTTTCGTATTCTGCCATACAGAAATTTCTAAAACTGATTTTTTTCCCCTGAATTTTGGGGTGGGGGTGACACAATCTACCACCACATAGCATCTATGACAAAGACTGACATCATTATCCTACAATCATATGCGGTATATATTTCCACAAGTTTCTAGATTATATACGGGATCTCCATTCAATGCAATATTGAATAATCGCCTATTAACCTCTTCGCTGCTATGACGTCCGTAACTACTACGGACGTAAAAGTGCACGCCGTGTGCTATATGGTCCGTAGGTACTACGGACCTACTTCAGCACACTAGCAGCAGGACATTATACCTAACCGGAACTCAGAGATTGGTGCATCGGAATAAATGTATCTCGAAGTTTCAAACAGTGTATGCTGTTCCACAATTGCGAACGATGGTAGCCTTTTAACTGAGTCAGTTGTATGGTTCTAGTGATATTCCCGTTACATTTTCCCATTGTAAAATGGCAATAACGTCAACACCCCGGCACACGACGTCATAACGTCATTTAGCAGCGAAGAGGTTAAGAGGGGCGAAACAACTGAAAATGAATGATTTTGTGTCTATTTTCCAAGTAAATTTAAGAAAGTTTTACATCTATCACCGCAGTCATGGCATTTCAGTACTTTGTATTATAAGTATGTAACCTGCTATATCGTAGCACAAAAATATCCCGAATACATGTGCTTTTGTATTCATTTGTGCCGAATTCCCCTAAAACAGGGACTTTTTGCTGAATTTTGGGGTGAGGGTTGAAATAATCTTACATAACACAGCACGTGTTAAATATAATGACATATTCAGCATATTGTCGTATGTGGTATATATATCCGCACTTTTCTAGACCATATATGATATCCCTGGTCAAAACAATATTGATCTATCGCCCATTAAGTGAAGCAAATAAAATGAAAAATTGCGCTGTTTTGTCTATTTTTACAATAAATTAAAAAAAATTCTTCGTTATATCAGAGAAATCGTAACACTATCTTAGTAAATATCTAGAGGTATGTAGACTACAATATTTTAGCGCAAAATGTTCGCGTTTCTATACTTTTTTTTATCATTTTGCCGCATTTTACAAAACCGGATTTTTGTTGAATTTTGGCACTTAATCCGCTAAAAATAATCTTTTGCATCATTTGTATATTTCACACCGGGTCCTACCCGCTGCGGAATGTCATAACCTTCAAAATGATGTATCACAAGCTTGTGTGTGGTTCCGATGGACTAAACTTTCTGAAATCGGTTCCGTCCGTTCAACTATCTGTTATTAAAGTGCAGGGACCAGCCTAGACCTGATTTTCAGGGGGAAGTGACTTCTCCCTGTCACAAAAATAAGGCGAAGTGAGCGTTCTCCAGAGCAAAATTGGTTGGAAAAATTGAAATCGGCCCGTACTGTAGTCGCCTATATAACGAAAATAGGAGATATGTAATATTTAAATTAAAATGATGAAACAATGGTTCAAATGTGGAAACTTTATGTTCAAATCATCACTCTAATAACTATGAATAATGTCCAAACATAATTGTGAGAGAATGGTAGCTTTTATATAATAATAAGAATGGCATTTTTACAACTGCTTATGAATACGAAAAAAAATTAAATTACACTATGCTTATATGAATACGAACAAAATGCTAAACGAAACAAAATCTTAAACATTCTCGCTCATTAAGGTGCCTAACCTGGTAGGGTCCTGCGAATTGGATATTTTGATCGAATCGAATTCACGAAATCGAATCGAATATCGAATCAAATCATATCTGTGTGTTGCATTCTCAATTAGGTATGTTAAATTTGTCAACGATTAGATTATTTGTGAAACGTTCTATGAACTACATGCACATGAAGTTCCATCAGAACTTATGTGGTGATAATTAACCGTCGTTTGATATACTATTAACTTCAATTTATAATTGTCAAGAAAACAAAGCAGATTAAAACGTCCATGCGGCCATCACAACGATTAATATATTACCACTAAACGGATTATCAAACTAAAATCACACGAAATTTCTACAGTTTGCATGTACATGCAAAATTGCAAATCGGGCTTCGGAAACACCCGTTGTTATAAACTTGAAGACGCAACAACAGTCGCAGTGTAGCCTCTTCATGTATTGGTTGATGCTTCTTGAACAGATGATTCCATAGATGGGTCATTGTCCCAGATGCTTGCGATTTATACACCATGCATGTTGCATTCATCACACGTGCCTGCAGCTAAATTATCATGTTTAAAATAAACATGAATGATGGACGACATTTTGTCCATTGTAAAAGAAAACACCGAAACTGAAAGTCAACTTCAAAAGAGAACAGTGCCAAAATGCACTTTTCGACACCAGGAACATGTGTTGTTTACATTCTCACCCATATTACATAACGCGGAATCGAATAGACGATGGATAACGCTATCGGTAGCCCAGTCTCATAGCTATTATAATTTACCGCGTCGTCTGTCCATTGGCTATCTGCTAGCTTTTGCTACCATTTTAAAGCTATATAATTCAGACGTATTTAGTCGTCCTATCGTGGCTAATTGTTGGCTATGTACAATAAGAATTATAATGTGCATATATACATAATTTTCTGGAATTAAATGCCACAAACAGCTAAGATCGACATGTGTACTTGTCCTGAAACAGCCTACTTTTCCGTCATAGTATATTCGAAATTTCGAGTTGGCAATTTCGAATTCGAATCGAATATTCGCAGGAGCCTATAACCTGGGTACAGATATATTAATATGTTGCAAAAATTAATTTGTTTTCGAACTTATTCTGGCCTTTACAGAATTTAACAAAGGGGTGATGATCTGACGTAAGGTGTAGTGTTGTAATCTTCAGGTGTGATAATCTCAAAATCACAAGTCACTGTGGACACCTGACAATGTATTCACAGCTCAGGTGTGAATATGCTCCCAAATCGGATTCATACAGATGTTAATAGTAACTATGGTGTTTATCTATGAAGTGTCAATGGATAACTGTATTCAATCTATGTTGGCAGTAAATTAGGATGAATATTTTGCCGATTTTTGTCGGTCAACTTCGGAAATTTCAGGGCGACTTAAACTTCGCCTGGCTGCAAAATTAGGGCGATGTGAGTATAAGAATTGGGAGACTTCTTTGCCCACGTCGCCCTCTCGGCTGGTCCCTGTTAAAGTGGCTATGTTAATATAACTATCCGCTGAATTCTATAATGGCTCTCCAGCAGTCAGCATGATATCTATAAATAGAAACATTACCTCTCATTCCTGTGACAGTATGATTGCATGGCTGGAGAAGCCGGCCGCCTAGCACTGTAACCTGTTGATTCCTCTACTATATCTCTAAATGCAAGAAGAAAGCGATCATCAAAAAAGTGTTTGGCTTGTCATTCCCGCATGATCCTGGTGCTATTTCTTGCAAGTTCACGAAGTGCAAGAAATAATGCAATGGGGTGGGCAAGAAGGTCTTAGCGGTGTTTGACTCGTGGCACTTTTTGCACCCAGCTGTGTATATAGTGAGCGGTCAAATTCAAACAGGCTAGATCTCTGAACGAAGTCCTATATGTTAACGTTTTTTTTTTTTTTAATAGGAGCATTTACTATCTGAAAATGTAAACCTTATTATCATATAACCACAAATGTGGAAATAATAGGCAAAAATATAACCCTCCCCCAGTGCTAAAATTGGAAATAAAGCCATTACCTGGAATTGGAACCAAGAATGGTGATTAATGCGCAGTATTTGGTTTTATTTAATATCAGTCGCACATAAGAAGTATCAGATGCGAATTTCCATCCATATGCACTGTTATAATTAAAAGTATCCAAGATGGCATTCAACATGGTGGCCAATTTTAATTTTAACACTTGAACGGCCATACAGAAATAAAGAAAAGGAATATCGCAGTGGTCTATTTTATATTATTGTTATGACTACATAAATAACTGTAGTTTCCTCATTAATCTATCTTATCAATTGATGACATAAAAAGTAAAAACTTAACCCTTCCCAATAACATAAAATTCTAAATAATGCCATACGTCTCATATATGGTATACAGTTTGCATCGATGTGTTGATTGTGTGCATATATTAGTAAACCGTAATGTGTTGAGTTTTCTTGATGATCGAGACCGACAATGGCGGCCAAGGAAAACACAATTGCAGATGAATCTTTGCCATAATTATTTCAAATTGACTTTCTTGTACACTCGATCAGCTTGGACTGGATGACTAATAGTGTCTCATATATCGCACAACATGTGGTCTGGTATTATCCTATATCATGTTATAAATGTCCCACCCCCAGCTTTGACACATGTGTGACGCGAATATGGTGTGTGTTCAATTCATACAGAGTTAGCGCTGCAAGAAAATTTGTATTTGTTAATTTAAGTGCTCGGCAATTTAGGTTGTTTTGTTTTGAACTTATAAGGACTTTGTTTCAAATATATGGAGAAAGACAAACCAACATAATAAAAATATAACTCGTAATTCTGAGAATGATTCAAATATTTAATTGGCTGAATTATTACATCAAAGACAGCTCGGCGATTGCTACCCATATGCCAAAATGCACAGAACAATGTGCCGCGTATCGATCGCCACTGGCAATTTGACTATTTTGTGACAACTTTGATGTAATTTTGAGACCTTAAGTCAGCAAAGTATTAATAATATGGAGACATTTTGTTGTATTAGAGGGTGGTCATGAACCGTTACACATAACATGCATTCGATGCAATAACAAGTGATGCTATAATCTTAATATATAAATGCGATTGTGTATGTAAATATTACTTGTAGGCACCCACATTTATGCACCAATTGCAGGGCTTATGTTTTGGTGAGAATCCAAGTCTAGATTCTCAAAAATATTCTATTCTATTCCATTCAGGTAACATGGTCTTGGTCAGGTCTCTGTCCGACATCATGTTTTGACACCATATCGCATTACTGAACATAAAAGCCATGAATGTTCTTTACCTTATATGGACAAATAACGACTAGAATGCTCTTTATGTTTTCTATGGACAGCGAATATGTGTGTATGACTCTCTTTGTATGTATGTTACTTATATAGACATTCACGATTAAATTTGACACGAATGTATTTCTGCTCTCCGGCTAACAGCGGCTAGGTCCTGACTCCAATCACTAAATAGCTTATTGCTTGGCTCTATGAGAGGAGGCTTCATTTGTATCATAATGTTGAGTTAGTTTTTAATGACATAATATAGCATCAGACATAGGGGGTGCCAGTGACTACCGTGCCACGATTAATTGCATAATCGATGAACCTTTGATAAAGCTGATAATCGATTACCATTTCCATAGTCGATTAATCTGTGTTATTTATATTGGAAGGGTTAGCAACCTTTCATCGCGTATCAAAGAGATTCCGACAACATGAGTACTACTAACTTATGTTGCAAACAGTTGGCAGTTCATTTGATGATGCGACTTGGTTACCCTTCGGGTTATTGTATATTCTACAAATTGGCGGCACTGCAGCTTTGAACTTATGGCGATGTCGTTGTATATTTATACTTGACAGGTGGCACAATGTCTTTGAAATGTGCCGACTGTCACCATGTTCAATGAATTGAATGCACTCGCCCTTGATTCTGATTGGACCAATCTCCCGCGTCGAATGACACCAAAACCGCTTCTTTACCAATTCCTTCTGGGTCTAACCCCCCAACGACCATTCTAGATATCCACCATTTTCCATATTTTGACCGCCATTTTGGCAGCCATTTTGAGACAAAGCGCCAATTTGGGTTTCAGTGAATTGGAGTATTCATAGATAATGGTATGCCCAACTTACATTGTACAGTTATGTCCATTTCTTGTTGATATATGACTGGAATCCCAATTGCGATTTTTGAGGAATTTTATACCGCGTTCTGTAAAATCGAATTTTTGAGGGTGTGGATGAGTCTGGGACCCCATTTATGGTATCTTTCATTGCTCCAATACTGAATTAACATGAATAAGACTAATAAAAGTAGGTAGACTCAACCATTATCAAACAACAGGAACTGATCTTTAAGATATTAGGCAAAAACTTCAAATTTTCGAGTTTAGGCCGCCATTTTGGTGGCCATCTGGGACGAGGGGTTCCATTTTTGCCATACACGGGTGGCATAATATTTGACCTTAACAAAAATGTATACATTTGTATACATATGACAACATTTGTTCTCACTATAATCGAATTATTCTCAGTCAGAGTTTCTTTTGACTAACGGCAGCCATGTTGGACCCTGAATTTTCCCCAAAGCGGATTTTAGCGGATTTTGGATATGTTATACACGAGATTCTCCCGCAACGAATGACACCAAAACCGCTTCTTTACCAATTTCTTCTGGGTCTAACCCTCCGACGACCATACTAGTATGTTTCAGGAGAACTGTGTCTTCCAAAATTCAATCCATTAGCATGGGCTACAGGTCCTATCTTTTGTTGGATCATCATTAAATGGGCTACAGGTCCTATCTTTTGTCGGATCATCATGAAATTTGTAATGGATGATAACAATGAAATGTAGATGGGAACGAGTAATTTTGGGGTCGTTCGGCCAAAAGACATGGCCGCCAGCAGCCATCTTGGATTTTACTCTTTGCATGACTAAATCATTTGGCACGGGCTACAGGTTGTAGCTATGGTCTGATCATCATGAAATTTGTCATGGATATTAATATTGACATGTAGATGGGAACGAATCATTTTGGGGGTCGTTCGGCCTTAAAACATGGCCGCTAGCAGCCATCTTGGATTTTACTCTTTGCATGACTAAATCCTTTAGCATGGGCTAAGGTCATAGCTTTGGTCTGATCATCATGAAATTTATCATGGATGTTAATATTGACATGTAGATGGGAATGAGTCATTTTGGTATCGTTCGGCCAAAAAACATTGCCGCCAGCAGCCATCTTGGATTTTACTCTTTGCATGACTAAATCATTTGGCATGGGCTACAAGTCCGATCTTTGGTCCGATCATCATGAAATTTGTCATGGATGTTAATAATGACATGTAGATGGGAAACAAGTCATTTTGAGATCATTCGGCAAAAAAACATGGCTGCCAGCAGCCATCTTGTATTTTACTCTTAACATGACTAAATCCTTTCACACAGGCTACAGGTCGTATCTTTTGTCGGATCATCATGAAATTTGTGATGGATGTTAACAATGACATGTAAATGGGAACAAGTCTTTTTGGGGTCATTCGGCAAAAAAACATGACTGCCAGCGGCCATCTTGGATTTTACTCTTTGCATAACTAGGCCTTTCAACTTTCCACATTCCTAATCACTCCATTGACTGTAACACATGAAATTATTCCATTTTTCCAAGTTGAGCTACAGTGTCATTGACACTTTCATATTCTCACAACTTACTGTCATTTTGGGGCGGGAGTATGTTGGGAATTATTATATATTATTTTGTATACGCGCTTTGCATCGGGTGCTTTTATGTATGACGTAAGTTTAGAGGTCTGTAAGAAGTGATTCGACCTCGTGTTCAATATATCGTTTCGATACATCTTTTCTCGTTTATACTCCCAAACATTATGTTGTTATTTGTTATATTATTTTGATATCTCACACCAATAACTTGTGTTACATTTGTCTATACTACTGTAGTACATACATGTAACAGTATACTCTTATAATTCAACATCAAAACTCTAGATTATGATTCCGATCATTGCAATTGACTGTTGCCAAGGGATGGGTTAAACATCTGCTGATCGTGATTTGGCGATCGTTTATGTCTACCCATACCATAGTATGGTACACATGGTGTCGATGTCCGGATTGACCACTTGTCGTTCATCGTCCGTTTGTCCGTCCGTATACACTTTACGCATGGTGTGATAAAAAAATATTCAATAAGCGAAACTTATTGACCACATGCTATGTTAAATCTTACCTGACACTATCTGGATACTATTTGTTTATGTCTACTGGTGTTCTGTTATCTACCACTTAGCCAGGTGAATTTAATTAACTAGAACAATTGAGCTATACTGTAGGTCCTTGGATGCTTGGACTTAGATTGGATCAAACAGGACCTGGGATGGGAGATTTAACCCCTTTTACCCATTCCATGTCTTTTAATCTTTTCCATTATTAAATAACTATTATTTTGATATCTCACATGGCAATTTGCAACTCCTTACACTATGATAGTGGTGACAGGCTCTATAGTTTAGATATTATATTAACGTGTCGCATGCTTTCCCGGCGATCCCCGCTGTAATATATTGTTCAAACATAGACCCGGGGTAATGGTATTCTGAAGAAGACATGGCTGTATATATTTGTGTTTGGTGACACTCTCTCCATGTCTACTGGTCATTTATTCAACAAAACATCGTCATATTTAACACGATTAATGAAGAAAACAAGCAACTGATTATTATTTAGATAATCGGTAATACCGATGTTGAAACCCAAGTGCAGATTATCATCCGATGGGCCATAATCGGCCGACTCCGATTGTCATTTCTAATTTTCGGCTCATCACTACTGCAGGCAATTATTTACAAATGTGGTATGGCCTTCCATAGGATTTTGGATCATGATATGGTATGCATCAACAACACGTGAGGGGGAGGGGGCACCTATGTATGTGTGCTAAAATGTGACCTTGTCACCTTATTTGCACAGGTCTGCCATATCAAGAGAGTCATAATATCAGATGGACGTTATAGAGTTATATGTATAGTGTCGTCACAGAATAAATTTAATACCCTTGGCTATATTGACAAATCATTGTCAAATTGAACTTCAGAACAATTAACTTTTCTTACAAATATGACTTTACAAAGATTTGCATTCCAGTACAATTGAACTGAACTTCAGGCAATGATTTATAAATGTGAAATTGCATTCCATAGGATTTTGGATAACACATGGGGGGGGGTGTTTTCACATTTGTTAATGATTGGATTTCTATCGCGTTGCCCAACGCCATGACATTGACTCATGGCAACAAGATATCTCATTGTCCATTATTACTTTTCCCCGCATGATTCCCACCCCGCATTCTGTTCTGTTCATATTAATAATGAGTACAAATAATTAGCAAATTGATTAACTTTAAAACAATTCTGCATCGGCTTATTGTTGGGATAACGACTGTAAACCACAATCTACCAATCATCTTTGCAGAAAATGAGTTCTGGGAGTCCAACACTGAGAGTCTGTAGACGGCATGCTGCCATGCTGCATACCCTTGGATACTGCCACAGAACAAGAACACCATGTGTGGGAAATTGGAAAGTGGGATCTCTTGTGAACTATCAGCATCAATCGAGGCAACTATCGGCAGAAACCTACCATGAGTACTTTTCTTTGGAATCTCCGCCCATCAGAGCTGCACAGATTTTTCTCGAGAGTGTGCATGACGTTACTGGATTACAGTGGTGGAGCAGTATACTGCTCAGTACACTGGTACTGAGGTCAACAGTAACAGTCCCGTTTATGGTTTATACAAACTATTTGATGGCAAAACTTGAAGGACATGCTCCAGAAATTTCAAAAATGATGAAAAAAATCATGTTTCGTATGGCTTGGAAAGAACATGAGTATGGTTTAGATTATGCCAAGAAGGAGTTCAATAAGGAGGTATGGGAAATTTTGTCTTCTGAAACCTTTCTTTACTGAATGGATTCTCTCCCAAAAGTTATGACATTTAAATGAAAAATATGAAGTTTTTTTTTGTGATACTCTTATCGAAAAAAATCTCCAGATTTTTCACTAAATCTCCCTCTTTCTGAGGACAAATCTCCAGATTTCCAATTTTAAAAGTAAACAGGTCTGGCCATAACATGCCAATGGAGCATGTCATTGGTTAAAGACATGGGTGGCCTTCCCTGTGGGTATAGGTTTTAAAATAGTCACATCCACTAAAACGGCCATAAACAGAAAGAATATTATATAATAGACAGATGTTGTTCTTATACAAATCATAAATATCGCATACATTGCATGCTATTGTCACGTTTGTACCCTTGGTTATGTAAACAAACATAAAAAATGTTACATTACGATTGTTTGTAGACAAGCACTTGGAACTACCGTATTGTCCAATGAAAATGTTCTTTTGCGTTGTGGAATTCGTAGATAAAATTATCGGCACAATCAACAATCGCATTCAAATCACACCAAATTTTATTTTAATCGACCCTTTCCACCTGCTGTCAGTTCAAAATCAAGCTAATCCAAGTTACTTCATGATTGGGAAATGATCAGACAGAAAATGTGCACATAATATAATTGTTCTTGCAAAGAGATGAATATTTTTCAATCCAGTTAGTATTTTTCTCCTAACCTATATATGGTCATACTTACCAAATAAGGAATGTTACTACGAGTTGTATTGTGAGTTGTAAGTTGTTGGCACAGCAATTTAGGGGTTTTACAACGGACATATAAAGCGCGCAAATCTAAATAAGGAAATGGCACAATAACGCGATTCTGCTTATAAACAATCTACTGCGCTTTTTGCGAGAAACGGAACAACAGTCGACCTGTATTTTCTCGGACACAAAGCATGTTTTGTGATTAATATCGCATTCATATCATCAATATCAACGAAGGCTGCCGTCCCTCTAAAGAAAATCAAATTGTGCTTGGGGTTTCACTACAGACTCTATTTTAAACTATGTAACCTAATGTTCTATTCATTGTTTTCAAGAAAATGCTTTAAATTTTTTATACCCCCGTAATGAGTTGTAGTGGGGGGGGGGTATACTGGAATCAGCTTGTCCATCCGTCCATCTAGCCATCCGTCCGTCCATCCATACCAACAAATTGCTACTTGTGTGTCTACACAATTAAGTGGCTAGAGACCTATGTGAATACTTCTTTTTACCTGGCTTCAAAAACGGTTCTGACGAAATGCTACTTGCGTGGCTGCAAATCAAGTGTCAGTGTATTGTGTGGCTTAAGGATGCTGCATTTGAAGTAGTTAGCAGATGGTATTTTTTTCAGTCCTTCATTCACAATCTAGAGCGTTCACCTGATTAAGAAAAATATTATATATTTGTAAATATGTCTAGGCTTAGATTAGGTTATAATTAGGCTTAGGCTTGGCTTACCATTTTTTCAAGTGACTCCCTCAAACCACTTAGATCACATTCCATGTGTCAAATAAGGTTTCTAATGTGGCTAGCCACTTAGCAATTTTATGAGCACAAAGGATATTTATGTGTCTTCTTAGTCACATATTATGTATCATTTTGTGAGGACAGCCGTCTGTCCATCCATACTTCTCTCTGTCTCTGTCTTTTATTCCTACGTTGTTTGGTAAATTTTTTTTAAACTTGGCACAGATATTTAGTTGCATGGGAGGGAAATGTGCACTTGCGATTATGAGGTCTGTTTAACTTTGTGGAGTTATTCCCCTTTTCGACTAAGAAATTTCAATACAGTGGTATACCTTTGTCTGAGCTTTTACTCCTAATTTTTTTTTAAACTTTGCACAGATATTAAGTAACCTGTGCACCTGCGATTATGAGGTCTGTTCGATTTTTTGAGTGGAGTTATCCCCCTTTTTCGACTTTTTCAATATGGGGGGTATACCTTAGTCACACCTGGGACAGGCCCATCTCTCAAAATAAAAAAAGAACTTTTCATTGTCTCAGAATGGTTAATATCTCACAGTTTATGCAAAGGTGCATAATTCAAATTTCGCTCCATAATTACTATTTCTTTGGCTAGGGGGGGGGGGGGGGGGGGGGGTAAAAAGTATTTGATTCGAATCGAGGAATCCACCCATCAAAGTTTAGAGTTATCAGATTTTTGAAATTTTTAAAATCTTTTATTTTTAACCGTGTGGGAAATTTGGTGGCCTGGCAAATATATTTGACGAATGCCGACTGACATGCTCTTGATGATGATTGTTTATTTGTATAATATTTACAAGCTTATGACAATGGTGATACCAAATTGCGTTGAACAAAATGTATATATATATACACTTTTTGTGCAATTTTATACTATAGTTGACAATGGTTAGCATTATTTGTTAGCAAATAATCGATTCTAACTGAAGTGGCTTTTCAAGAAATGTTGTTTTTGTATTCTGATGATATGGGGACCATTAAATCAGATTGTGTATCATTAATCGGCAGATAAAATATATTAGTAAGCCATCAAAATCCACAAGAATATATGAAAATAAAACATTGAATTTTAAGCCCACCTAATGATCCTATTTTTTTCTGAGCTATAATCTAAACCAGTCATTTCATTTTTTTGGCCACATGGAAAAGCCTTTATAGCGCCCGCTCTCCCACGGCGAAGCTGCGGAAGCGAAGCGACCAGGGTATACTTAGGCGAATATGACATATATACTAATCGACTTTTTCGGCCCAATCTAAAAATAAATTGAAATCACCTAAAATAGGATAATTTATTCATAACTGAAGGGTCAGCCAGGGTCAGCGGAGTCCAAACTTCTATTGTTGGCAACGGTCGCCATTTTGTATTGATTAATGCCACCTCGAAATGTGTAATTGGGCAAAATGCTCCAGGGCAAAAATAATAAACTTTGATCTAGCAACTGTTAGCTATACTTCATCATATGTAGGAACATCATGCTCCTAAAGCCAAATATATTTTTAAAAAGTGAATGTAAATTGAACAAAAGCTCTGTTTAACAAAAAAGTTAAATTGCATGAAAAAGTTTTGTTTACATATTTTATATTTACCCCGAAAGAGGAATCTAGCGACCTTGCTGGCCGTTTACATATTATCTTCAATTTTCTAACGGTATTTCCGCCTAAAAAAATTATGAAATATTCTAAAAGTTCAAGGCCGACAAACGGAAACTTTAAGTTCCGATTGAAAGATCGCAGAGTCATTTTAAGATTGCTTCTTGGGAAACCAGTAAAGGCGTCATGACATCAAGACGTACATCATGACGTCACTACCTACACTGGCGCACAAAATTCCAGACAGGACTGCGTCGATGGCCAGACAGCTGAGACTCGTATTACATGGCAGGCTAAATATCCACATTTACGTTATATGTGATTATTTACATACATTGTATATATCATTTTCTTGTGTCCCATTATAATTAGGGTGGACACACACACATGCATGTAATTTCTGTATGTAAAATACATGTATTTTACATGGCCACACCAATAATTGACAACATTAATCACCTGCGCGCGAGCGGTTCATTGCTAACAGGCCAGACAAGTGAGCAGTGCTTAGCGAAGTCAAATTGTCTTCTATCAGTACATTTAAGGCCAGTCCAAAACATGTCTTCTCTCACGGATGCGGAAATTAGTCAAGTCTGTGTGATATCTGGCATTTTATTAATGCACGACCACCAGAAGCCATACGTCTGGCATATACAGGCTTGATGTAGAACATTTTCAACCATGATGCTTGTTTGGGTGGGGTCTCGAAAGCTTCAAATTGCTAAGGGACTTAGTTGAATGTATCGGTCGGAATAATCTGGGCAAGAAGGTACAATATGATATGTTTTACTTAAATAGCTCAGAGTTAGCCACCCCCGCCTGGTAGCTTTCGGGGTCATATATAGCCCCTGCATGCGTCGGGGAAATCCTGATCCACCACTGCAATAAATAAGAGAGGACTGGTAATTATTTAAATAGAAAGTCTACCATATGGGTTATCCCACGAACAATTATGCTTACCTATAAGGATACTGATGGGTAAAGCTATATATTTAAATAGTTATATTTAAACTTCTCTACTCAATATCCACAGAAAAAAATTCAGCTCCGAGAATTCTACATCAAGCACAATTGCCATCCAGGAAAGACACGCATCCTTCCATTTCTTCAGATTCCATTGTGGTTTTCATTGTCTTTCGCGCTCAGGAATATGTCCGGTGGAGCTCCGGCTATTGGCTCAGGTATGTATTTTGATTATTGTGTTTTCATAAAGTTGTTCCTGATGTGAAACATCAAGTAATTGGTACCCAGCACTTCTCGCCTGTTAAAGTGGTGATATGATAATGTGTTAGTGCATTTTTCAATGTTTTGTATACATGTACCTTAGTCTCACCTGGGACAGGCCAATCTCTAGTTCATCCAAGAAAAAAGAACTTTTCATTGTCTCAGAATGGTTGATATCTCACCGTTGATGCAATGACAGTTGAAATTGATCTTAGCTTAAAGGTGCATAATATGATTAATGCTCCAAAATAACTATTTCTTTGGCTTTGGGGGTAAACAATATTTTATTCGAGTCAAGGAACCCACCCGTCAAAGCTCAGAGTTATCAGATATCGATTTTTGAAATCTTTTTAATTGTCAATTTCTTGGAAAACAAAATTGTTTGGCATGCTGCAACTTGAATCTTTAGTGAAGTTCAGTCATTTTACCGTGGTGCTATGGTAAGCACATGCTGTAACATCATGTGTGTAGTCGTGATATGGCCTAGCAGCTAAAATGATGTTAAACCCTAACAAAACAAAACAATTTCCACACATATGCAATTATATCTATTTCTGTGATTTAAAAAATGCAGTGTGACATATATTGTACTGTTTTTTACTGACAATACGATGGAAGATAGTCGATATGCATTATGGTCTATTTCACCTACACATTGTTACACTTTTTATTGCAGAAGCTGCCATCATTCACTCTCCTGAGATGATAACCGGAGGAATGTTATGGTTTCCAGACCTCACTCTTGCTGACACAACATGGACACTACCTATCATATTCGGCTTGATCAACTTACTCAACATTGAGGTGATTGAATTTTTGTCGAGTTGCTTAACAAGCTGATGGTGGGCATCTGTCTGTTCGTCTGTGTCGCGACATACGTGATAACTAAAAAAAAGTTACGGATTTTGAAATTTGGTTACAGACTTCTACTCATTAGTATCTTAGATGAGTCCGAAAGCCTGTTCAGTGGTTATGCATCCTAATTTATTCCCCTAATGCCATTTTTGATCCCCCATAGATTGTGTTCCGGAAGTCCTTTCGAAGAAACAGTTAATTTTGACAAAATTTGTGGCTTCTAATCAAGCACATATTTCTTTTATACCATAACTCTACAACAGCAGCTCTGGTTTTTACTTTGTTTGAACTAGTTAATATTCAACAAATTTGGAAATTGTTTGAGCCTATGAAAGGGATGAAGGCATCTTTTGGGAAATTTCGTAGGCAGCGGCCAACATTTTCGACCTCAAGCTACGTCCCTTTAATAGTATAATTACATTGATACAGATTTGTGGTGATGCAAAAGAAGCAGAAATGATGATGTAGTTGACCCTACCGTAATTAGCTGTATGAGCCAATGAGATAATTGCATTATTTGCCTGGATCTGCGCTGGTTTCTGCTAAGCCGCGGTTAGACAAACAAACTCATTTTAACGGCTGATTCCATATCGCGTTGATTGTGTTTTGTATAAAAGATAGCAGATATATCGTTGCAAAGATGTTGAATTCTTTTATTTTCTCACATGTGTGGCAAATCAACTTCCCATAGGAACTGTCCCAAATGTTGTAACAACTTTCTTCTTGGGTTGGGAAGCAATATAACTAAGGGGACATCCTGTGAGACGTTTTAGACTTTCAAAGGTGTCTTTGGTTACTCTGATTTTTCTGAAAGCAAAGAGTATTGGTTTCATGTAAGTTGACACAACATAATAATATAACAATAACACTATGAGAAAGCTTCACCCTATGGGCTTTTGAGATTAGTAAATTAATTTGAAGGTGGGAAATGCCATGCTGAGCCACGAGAGGTGACAAATGGAACTATGATGAGAAAGTGCTAGATAAGCTTATTAGTTAACACTGTCCGATTAAACTATGTACACATTTGAGTTAATGGACCACATATAATCTCTAAGGGATGACAATGAAATGGTCAACCTATATGACAGCACCCTACATGTAGGTTGCTAAACTCACCTGTTGTCGATTAATACAGGTTAGTTTAATAGGGTGCCACTTCCTTATAGCTTTCAGATTTGTGATGGTTAGATTTGGTACAGCAATCGGTTCAATTTTGTCGCCACGTGAAACGGACCATTTTTGGGGGACTGACGTGCACGATAGCTCTGATGGAACTTCTGTAAGTCCCAAAAGCTGCCACTGTTGCAAGGCAAGAATAACACCGGCTATGCGAACATCGACCGCCCATACTGAAAAATAAAAAAACAAATTAATATATTATTATACAACATTTATTGATATAATTTTTGAATAAATGGTATTCATGGCATTAATACGTGGACTTACATACACAGATAAACATTATGACAGACCAATGGAATACTAGCGAACTGTGATATGAAAAATAATTTCTCAATATACTGAAACATGTTTGTTTTATTCGTGTACTGTATTGTATTGTATGGTACACCATCGATAGACCATGTGTCTATTGTCAAGAGATATATCATAATAACAATCCAGCGAAATCTGGTGGTAAGTCCACCAAATTTGAAGCACGTCGTTCCTTGTGGTCAGACATATCGAGGTGTGTGTTGTCTAACCCGCTATACTTCAGTCTGGCAATATATGCGAGGCGTGGTTATCCCTGCTGGGCGATAAAGTCAATTATAAGTAAGCTGAGATTATCAATGATCAGTATTGGATGCTAAAATCTCACCTTCAGGAGCCAAAATGTTGCCATATTTCTAGTTTTAACCCTTTCATGATGGGAGCTGCACATATTAGGGAATGCACTGGCTTTCAAGGTCAAGGTAAATAGTGTTCGGCCAATGCATTCTCTTATATATGCTAGGCGCCCTATGGGCGACTTGCATATATAAGAGAATGCATTGGCACATGGTTTTCGCAAAATTTCTGGAGGCTCCAGTCATGAAAGGGTTAAAAACTGACATTTTACAGATTTTCTAAAATTATTTGCAGATTCATAGACTGCAAAGACCGAAAACTGCAGATCTATTCTCCTTTTCTTGGATGCTGACATACGGTTTACGTGGGATAACTGTGATAATGATACCAGTGGCAGCATCTGTCCCTTCAGTGAGTTTGAAAATTATCATTTTAAATGTTGCTGTTATGTGGGTAATTAGAGTAGTTCCCCTTTTTTATTTTTTTCGGATTGTCTAATAGATCTCCAGTAAAAATTGAGTTTTGACAGATACATAAATATCAATACCCAATGTTTGGCTATAAATTCTCTTTCGAATATGAGTTCCCTAAAAAATTGTAAGATAACACAGGATAGCATAGAAAATTCGTTCAGATGATGGACACCTTGTTTAGTGAATGATCAGCATGAGAGTACTAGACAATCACTGGCTACCTACAAATTTGATGTGGGAGAATCGTATTACTGTCAGTCAAGTTAATTCCTCATGGGATTGTACACTGTAACCTATTTACAATTGCTGACATATCCATAGATAGGGGGCAAAATCAGAGTTTAGTTTTTGAGTAAAGTCAATTTAATCCGATTGAAGCTTTTACTTTTCCAATAATGCCGAGTCAAAATATTGTAAAAAATGAAGGAGATTCACCAAAATTCATTGTATAAGCCAACAAACTGTTTAAAGTGATGTGAAACACTTTTCTGGGGTGATCGAATAGAAACTCAGAATAAAGTAGGTATTTTGGTCAATTTTGTATCCAAATTAGCAGTATATGCACCGTCATTCTTCTATATGTATTATATGCAGTGACTCCATTTAACAGAATCATTGCCATACGTTTACTGGCAATAAGTTGTCGCGAATTATTAAACTAGTAAATATTTACATTTGTGCCGAGTTCATATGTTGTGTTTTCTGAAACAGTACGATTGGTGTAGCTGCATGTGCTTCCGGTAATGTTAGTTGAATGCTACATTCTTTTAGTAAGAAAGATTCCTGGGTACTCACTGAAATAAGCACATAAAATGTCTTCATGTGCATGGAAACCAAATAATACCCATTCAAGTTAGAGTGATGTAGTTGTAGGGTATAAACATTGATATCTGTTGACAAACACACTTCAAATATGGCTTCAACTATTTAGTCCAAGTTTCCTTCGACATAAACTAGCTGGATAATTCAGTAGGACAATACTGGTTTACCCTGTACAGTAATGCTCTAAGTAATCGACTCCTTAAAGACAGCAGAAGTATGGGTAACTTTTCATGATTTAGTCGGAAATATGGCTTGTTGCCATTCATCGGAAAGCTCTCGGGGAGAGCTTTCCGATGAATGGCAACAAGCCATATTTCCAACTATAACTATAAATCACCCTCTCATCTAAAGCACCAACAATGGTAATAACATGTCACATTTGTGAAAGTAATCTGGATTATTCCATAGAAAACATTATATTAGTTTTGAAATCCATAAATTGTCAACTGGAAGTTGTTGTTTTAATGTGAAAAATATATTTTTTCACCATATTTACATAATTTCAAAAGAATAAAAACTTATTTGACCTCGCGAACTGAGTAACTGTTCGGATCTTCTCTAGACGTAAACTTGTAATTACATGGCATATACTATGTGTAATTTAGCACATCTCTTAGATTATTATACATCATTATAAATGATAAACCTGCCACCTTCTTTGGGGGACATTTTGCTCAGCAACCTTTTATTTTTACTACTAACTAATCTTTATTAGATATGAGAAATATGTTAAAAAATATTTTCTTTAAAATGATTGGATGCATGAAAGGATACTGTCATTTCTCCTTTGCTTTTCTTTCTTCAATAAAAAAAAACTAATAAAGATTGGGCTCGTGATCTATGTGATTCATCACCATTCTTGTCTTTATGGAGAACTGTGTGTGCCTACATAATGATCTGTAAAGAATGCACATGGATTAGCTTCAAAATTGCTATATAACAAACACACAAGAATGCTGAATCAAATTCACATATACAATCCCTCAATTGCTTGATTTTTGTGTCCCAAGACATCTCAATTTAATATGTTTCATGTGTTTGTTCTCTTTCAGTGTATGTGTTATTATTGGACATGTTCAGCAATCTTCAGTATCATTCAGAATCTCATCTTGATGCAGCCCAGAGTCAACAGATTACTTGGAATACCCAAAACACGTGCTGAGAGCCAAACTCCATTACGAGACATAATGAAACGTGCTTTAGGACAGCACAAAGATGACACAAAATAAATTATATTTATCATATAACCTGCTCTGTTCTTTCTGTTAGCAACTAGTAAGGTTTTCCGGGGTTTCCAAGTGTTACCCTTCCTTACTAACTTTTACGATATCGAGGTCTTATTATATTAGTTTTTTCTCCTCCCATTTCATACAAACGCATTTATCTCTCCGTGTAATCCATCAAACTGGTCACAAATAACCTTTCTGAATAATAGTTTTTTGTTACTTAGAAAATATCGATTTTATCTTGACAGAGCTAGACTTGAAAAATGTTACTTCACTCTGATTCGATCAGTTCTTGAATATTATTGTGTAGTATAGGATGGTTGTGTGCAACAGGAATCTGATATTATTGAAGATATAGAGTATGAAGCAGCTCATATTGTAACGGGTGCCACTAGGTCCGTCAGTAAGTCGACAACCTTAAAACCTTAAAATATCATGATGTGAAAATTACAAACTGAAGCTATTCTACAAGATGGTGTATGGCCAGGCACCAATATATCTAAGAACTTTAGTACCTCCAACTCACAGTCAGATATCGGGGTGTGTGACCAGACAGGGTAATTGTTTTATGGTCCCAGTTTTTTATAATGAATATCAAAGAAGATCCTTCCTTCCCTCGACAACCACATTGTGGAACAACCTTGACACAAGCAGGATTTCCATGGATTCGATAGTGACATTATCAAAGTCATTGAATTCTAACCTCATCATCATCATCATCATCATCAATGTTTGGGGAGTAAGTCGCCATGACTTTTACCCCTTTCACATAATATCATACATGTAAACGGTAACTTAAATTAATGAATTCAGTGTTAAAGTTATCCTTGACATTTAGTCGTACATATACCGCTCGTTATCACAGTTGTTGTCGAATAGCTCCTTGAACTGTTGAACCGATTTGGTGGAAACAATGTAATCTGATAAACTATTCCAGTTTGTAATCACTCTCTGGGAAAAGAAATATTTTTGCACATCTTTGACAATTACTGTATGTTCTTTTGCATCTTATGCTTGTGTCCACTTGTTCGTTTGTGGAGTGTGTCTTCAAAAAACACACATCTGTCTATGTTATAAAATCCATGTGTTAGCTTGTACACTTCTATCAGATCTCCCCGATTTCGCCTGTATCTGAGAGACATGAGGCCACATTTCACAAGGTGATTATGATATGACAGATTCCAGAATTTAGCTATCATTTTGGTAGCTCGCCTTTGGACAGATTCTATTGCCCGCGAATCTTTATATAGATGTATACTGCTAACGACGTTTCCGTGTTCATAAATGGGCCGTATTAATGTTTTTATCAGCATTGTCATTATGTCTTTCTCTTTATAATCGAAAGTTCGCTTGATTATGTAAAAAATGCGGTTGGCTTTCTTGACTGACTCGTTTATTTGTTGATCGAAATTGAGGTTTTCGTCTATATATATCCCAAGGTCTTTCTCACATGTTGATCTCAAAATTGCAGGCCTCGCTTCAGTATCAGTCATGTAGTACGAGTTTATCGGATTGTTATGCCCGAAGTGAATAATATGAATCTTTTCAGAATTAAACCTCACTTGCCAATCGTTCGACCATTTACAAACTTTGTCGACGGATGCTTGTATGTTTAATTTCTTTTACTAATTTTCATTCGAATTGTTTCTTGGCACCACGTGTTCTGTCAGTGACTTTGTTCCTGATTATTCTATATTTGTCGTAGTCTGTTTTTCGGCCGCTATTTCTGAAATTTCAATATGCCTTTCTCTTTTGTTTTATAAGGTCGATCAATTCTCTATTTACCCAAATGTTTGTTTTGACACATTTCCGTGCGCGCGATTGTGGAATATTTTCTTCGATGAGTTTATTTATCTCACCATAGAACTTGTCCCAGGCGTAATCAGTTTCTCTGCATTGGAGCTGTTCCCAGTTTATATTTGCAACAGCGGAGCGGATGTCATTGTAGTTTGCCTTGTGAAATTTAGGTTTAGTTTCACGGGGTTGAATGTTTGATAGAACGCGCTCCTAGTCAAATTTGTTATCAGAACATTATGGTCACTTTTACCGAGTGGAGCACAGTATTCTATTTTTTGTACCAGATCCTCTGTATCAGTGAACAATAGGTCGAGTATATTCGGTGTCTGATCGCCTCTGAATCTTGTACCTGAACAATATCCCTAAATGGTTTTATTATGCCTACACACGCGACGCACAGGTTTTGAATTTTCGACTTTACTAGACTGCACTGTAGCCACTTAAATTACCACACCTATTCAAATTTTGTTTCTGACCAACCCATGTGAGCTTGCGGTGAGCTAGAGGATACAGAAAATTGTTTACTCGAATGCGAAAAAAATACGACTCACAAAGAGCTTTATTGTCTGGCCTTTGTAACATTACCACTGAGGTGCTACTCTGTGGTTCCACTGAACTCTTACATGATGATAATAATACCATTTTCAGAGAAGTACAAAAATATATCCTTAGCACCAAGCAATTCTATTAGTAATAGCCCCGAGGACTCGTCGGTTAAACCACACCCGCGCATAATAACCGGACCAAATTGAACGATATGCAACAAAAGTTTACCTCATACTCTGCAATGATTATTCCTCGAATAATTCAAGCTTTCGTTCACTCTTATAGGACTAGCTATTAAATTTTGCACAATGTGTAAATTTCATTCAGTTTTGTCCAATTTGGACATTCTACAAATATAGTTTATGACTGAGCACTGTTTGTCAATATTTAAATTTATTACAAATTTGGCATTAATTGGAGCACCTACGGCAAAATTTCAACAACTTCCGATACTAACAGTCACATTGGGCACCATCTTGAATAGAGAATTTTCCCCCAAGGCGGATTTTAGCTGATTTTGGATATGCTGTTCCCAAGATTTTGCCTGACAAAATGACCCCAAAAACAGCTTGTTAAGAATTTTGTCTATGTCCAATGCTTCAGCGACCAGACTAATATGTCAAATTTGATAAATGGCATTAGACTCTTGTATTCTCTTGAAATTTCATTACAGGGTGTCCTATAAGGGACCCCTCACCTATTTATCATCTGCTCAGAAAATAATTAACCCTTTTGAATGTTCCCATAGATGCATGCTGTAATGTACATGGGCTCTTCCTCATATCTCTTATCCCAGGGTTACCTTTGCACACTATTCACTTCTATGGATTTGGTATTGATTGATTAATTGATTTTTGCAAAATATATTAATCCTTCAGACACATGCTTTCAATATTATAATAGAATAATGGTTGATTTTTCATATGATTACTTGCGCCAGTTCATGCTGGACGCAAGTAATGTTTTCGGTGCGGATATTTGTCTGTCTGTTTATTTGTCTGTCCTTCCGTGAATATGTTACGTCATACCGGAAGTACATACTGTAAAGAATGCACGCGAAATAATATGAAATAGTTGCATCAATTGTAATTTAAATCCTCATATATACTTAATTTGCTTTGTTATCTGGTTTTATTTTGGTAATAAATCGTTCATAAATGAACAATATTGAATGATTTCTTTCTGGAAACCGATCAAGACGCGATGACGTCATGACGCACATCAGGACGTCACAAGCTACATGGGTGCGCAAAACACCAGACATAATCGGGTCGATGTCCAGACAGCTGAGACTCGTTTTATACGGACGGGCTAAACCATTCCATTTGCCAGCAACTTCGTGTTTTATTGTTATAAATATATATATATACTGCATGGAAAGGTGGGCAATAGTACTGCCCATTAGAAGCCTATCTTATGTAACTTGGAACTCGGAGAAATGAGTTGAAATCATGTCTAAAAGATCCGTGTGGAATCTTTTTTTTTCTTCGCAGAGACAGTGAGGTGTGAACGTATTTCTGGAAAGTTCAAAACATTTTCGAAAGATCTTGGTGCATATAAATCCTGTCCGGCCAAACAGTCGTTCGTGTGGTTCAATTGAAAAACAATTGCACTGAACAATGTGAATGTGAAAACATGGATTATTAAAATCCCTTATTAATTAATTGGGAAAACAAGCTTTCTCGTTAACAACGCAATAGACTACCTGATGTTATGTTCCTGAAGACTGTACAGATCAGTCGCTAAGGGCACTGTTAATCAAAGATTAGCCAATGGTCGCATGTCTTTTATTTAATTGCGTCGGTATTTGTAATATACTTTTATGTTTTTGCCACTGAAGTGCAATGGCATACACACTTGACATCATTAACTAAGACTATCATTAGTGTAACGGATCAACTTGAGATATTATGTCGGTACACACGACTATTTCAGCCA
Source organism: Siphonodentalium dalli (assembly GCA_032622095.1). Taxonomy (NCBI): domain Eukaryota; kingdom Metazoa; phylum Mollusca; class Scaphopoda; order Gadilida; family Siphonodentaliidae; genus Siphonodentalium; species Siphonodentalium dalli. Next base: position 148,719,114 of record CP136063.1, read on the forward strand.
TGGATGAACTGAGATTTTATATCTAGATTTTTGTTATCGATCTCAAACGAGGGGCCAGCACTCTTGGTTAAACTGTTTTTGGTAAGACACCACAAAACATGACAAATGCGTGATGGGCGCAAGTATAGGCAGCTCCAGTGGGTGCATTCATGATTTATCTATGCAATGGGTAACAGGGAGATAAATCTATATGACTATTGGAATTATGCAGACAAATATTAAATCAACCCTCTTGTTGAAACAGGTTCATTAGTTAATGAACACTCAATAAGACACCAATTGAATATTCTTATAGATTATAAGTGATGCCTTGTTTTGAAAATCAAGATGGAGATGTTGTTAATATTACTAGGAACCTTATTTTTAGTTGAGTTTTTTTCCAAAACTCGACATATTTTGATGAGGGACGGCGGGCGGGCGTGCGGGCGGCCTGTTTTGCTTATAACTCAACCGTTTATTGACAGATTAAAAAAAAAATTGGTGTGTGAGTACATATCCATGCACGTAAGCTGCAGACAAAAAATCGGGTTCGTCCGCACATTTATTAGAGTTATGGCCCTTTGCCATTTTTCACTGATTTTAGGCTCGTTAGCGCAACAAGCAACAACTTCAACACACGTTATCTGATTCGATTGAAATTTGGTATATAGGTGTCTCCCAAGAATATCTCGGACGAGTTCGAAAACCGGCCTGGTCCGATAAAATTTGATAGAGTTATGGCCCTTAATTAGTCATTTTTCACGAATTTTCAGCTCGTTAGTGCGATAACTTCAACAAACGTTATCCGATTTGATTGAAATTTGGTATATAGGTGTCTCCCAAGAATATCTCGGACGAGTTTGAAAACCGACCTGGTCCGATAAAATTTGATAGAGTTATGGCCCTTAATTAGTCATTTTTTCACAAATTTTTAGCTCGTTAGCGCGATAATTTAACAAACATCATCCTATTTGATTGAAATTTTGATATATAGGTGTCTCCCAAGAATACCTCGGACGAGTTAGAAAACCGGCCTGGTCCGATAAAATTTGATAGAGTTATGGTCCTTAAGTAGTCATTTTGTACGAATTTTGAGCTCGTTAGCGCGATAACTTCAACAAACGTTATCCGATTCAACTAAAATTTGGTATATAAGTGTCTTCCAATAATATCCTGGACGAGTTCGAAAACCAGCCTGGCCCAATAAAATTTGATAGAGTTATGGCCCTTAATTAGTCATTTTTCGTGAATATTTAGCTCGTTAGCGCGATAACTTCAACAAACGTCCTCCGATTTGTTTAAAATTTGGAATAGACGTACTTGCCAAGAATATTTCGGACGAGTTCGAAAACCAGCCTGGCCCGATAAAATTTGATAGAGTTATGGCCCTTAATTAGTCATTTTTCGATTTTACCTATTAATTAGTCTACTGATACTGATGCACACCAATTGGCGGTAGCCACCGGCCTTGAAATAGAGCGTCTGTCATTTGCAGAATGAGGTTCCCAGAGGGTGAATTTAGTGATGCTACCCCGCATAGCGGGCTAGCATCACCAAATTCACCCTCTGTGAACCTCATTCTGCTGAGGTGTAAGCAGAATGAGGTCCCCAGAGGGTGAATTTGGTGATGCTAGCCCGCTATGCGGGGTAGTATCACTAAATTCACCCTCTGGGGACCTCATTCTGCAAATGACAGGCACACTATTTCAAGGCTTGGTAAGCCACCAAAAACGAGACACAGCATCTCTGATGCCACCTCTTGTCCTATTTGTTCATATTGTCATGGTTGCCACAGAGCACTTAGAAGATTAACATTGAAGGTTATGGATTTTAGCAAACTACTTGTAAAACATTGTAATGTGTGGAACCATTTGATTGAGGGCTACTTTCTTTTATATGAACTATGGTAATCTGTTTCGATTTAGGGTCAAAGGGGCCAGCATCCTCGTCATATTATGGCTTTATAACATAGATAACACTTTTGTATTGTATAAACTACATGTATTTTTTAAAACCTTACACCCCTGTTATGAAACAAATAATCTTGCATGTATCTAACAATATAAGCATTACTTATCACACAGGTCAGATCTAATCTTATCTGTCTGACATGTTTGATAAACAAATAACAATTGGGGAGAATTTGGGGGGGGGGGGGTCATTAAAGTTCAATTTAAATATGAGATGGAATCCCATATGTTCTAAGCAGTCTGGCTTGTCTACAAATTATAATTTCTCTTTAGAAGTGAATAAGATTTGAATATCTGGCAGGTCCAAAGTGGCAGAGATATGGATTTAACACTTTAGCTTCCAATGAGTTAACTTCAACTCCTAAACATATCCTGTGAAATCACTAAACCATTGGATCTCACAGTGAGAGGTCCTTAGGGTGAACAGGGACAGAGTTATGAGATTTAAACTCCACCCACTCCAAATACTTTAACCCCTTCTTAAGACAATTTATTTGAGCTTTTGAATTCAAGTTGGGTACTGATATATGGATTCCCTTGATCATATCTTTGATAAGTTATCAGTAATAGCTAGTCGCTATCACCCAGGTATGGGTTAAATATCTGCTGAGTTTCTGATTTCTGTTAAAAAACTTGGCTGCCAGTGGCCATATTGGATTTCACATTTGAAGCCATTGGCACACCATGCAGCCCACAATTATTGGTGGAATGTTTTGAATATTTACAGACATTTTTTGGGATCACCTCTAGATGGGAGCTATTGAATTTGAATGATTTCCAATGAAAAACATGGCAGCTGGCAGCCATCTTCGATTTTACTCTTTGCATCACTTAATTCTTTAGCATTCCATGCAGGCCACATCCGATTGTGACCAAACTTCATATGGATTCCGGGGTGACCTCTAGATAGGGGCTAGGAATTTTTCGGAATTCTGTTAATAAACATGGCTGCCAGCAGCCATCTTGGATTTTACTCTTTGCATCACTAAATCCGTTGGCACACCCCACTGGCCACATCCCTCATCCGATCGTCAACAACCTTCATATTGATCTCGTTGTGATCTCTAGAATAGACAAACCAACTTTTCACATTCCTTATCGCTCCATTAACTGTAACATTTGACATTAGTCCCTCTCCAAGTTGAGCTTCATGCAGTGTCATTGACACTTTAATTATCAATTGTTCTGCTAACTTCCACCATTATCCCTGTCCTGGAATGCATCTCTTTGTTAAATTGAAACTGGATCATTCGACTCCTTGTAATATAATATGGATATGCATCTTTGTAAGTTTGGTAATTACCTGCTACAAAAAAGTTTTTATTAATTTTGGTGCTCCTCCCGAACCCCCATTCTTGAATTGGACTTTGCTGTTTTTAAACCACACTGTTATATAGATTCATTGGAATGACCATAAGTTTAGTGGAAATTGTTGACGCAAATATTCTCATTGATTTCAATGCATGCCTCTTTTACACCCCTGACTCCGACGGCGTCACTTTAAAATTTTTCAATCTGCAACATTATCTTCCATGTAAAAAGTTACCCCTGCTGTTCCCCTTTGGTGCCCTCTAGATGGCAACTGACTAATCAAATTAATTTAACCTCCTGCTGACCTCTAAGTGACTTTGAACTGATCTGTTTTACAGCACAACATTTTTTGGTCCAAAACAACAGTCATCATTGAAAGGGTTAACACTTGTTTTAGTATTCATCACATGTGTAGGAGAGCAGGTCCCTTAGCCCCTCTAATGTGACTTCTGGCTGACTTTATTTTATATGTCCATGCAAACCTTCTGCATCATATTTCAGGTATCAGCCCTTCTGTCCAGATTATCTCTAAATACAATACATGGGCTGCCCGGTCAGATAGGGTAGCGCCAGGAGACCAAACTCCCAAAGAATGCAATGAAATTCCTCAATCATATTCTCTGAAACCATCAGACCTATTAGGCTCATAATTGGTATAAACTCAGGTATACTGCACGCACTGAACATAAGTTAAAGGTACTCATTCCGATCAGACGGTCCCCCATATCATCAAGATACAACAACAACATTTCTTCAAAATACGCTTTAGTTGTCAGAATCGATTAATTGCAACAAAATAATGCTAACCACTGTCAACTATGGTATCAAATTTCCCAAAACGTGTTATTTATCAACATTTTGTTAAATGAAATATATGGACGTGTTATCACGGAATTTGGCCGTATTACCACTTGATTTTAGAGTTATCCATCTTCATCCGCAATTTTGTCCGAGACCGTCCGTTTGACAACGTTTTTGTGGGCCACAAATAATTGCACATCTCGAGAAATAACAAACTGCAAAAAATCGATATCTGACCACTCTGAGCTTTGATGGGTGGGTTCCTCGACTCGAATCAAATATTTGTATCCCCGAAGCCAAAGAAATGGTAATTTAGGAGCGTTAATTCGGATAATGCATCTTTAATCTTTGGCAGAAACTTTAATATCGACATAATTATTAGACCCCATGCTATAATTATATATATACTTGAAACAACCGGAGTCATCGATTATCTGAATGACCAGGGGTGCAGAGAATGGCAGCTCCCCGTCTCACTGCTAACCGGGGTTAACAGGGCTAGACATAAATGTTATGATACTACCAATTTATTTTATAAATGCATTAATAAAGCTCAATCCACCATGAGGAGATTGCTCTATATAAGTATAGAATGCTTGTTGCCAAATCATCTTCTTCTCTTCAGGTTCATACACATACTAGTGTCATGTTTCACAATTATATCAATTTTTGGGGAAAATAAATATTATTTAAACCAATCCACCACTGTTTCAGTCTGACAATTTTTTATTTTAAGCATTTGCATCTGACTCAGATGTCTGTCACCAGGAACGTGGCCGTTGTCAATATATTCCCATATTATTACCCCTGTTCCACCCCGGGTCATTCAGATACTCGATGACTCCGACTGGCATGTGAATTTCAAAGTCGGTTCAATGATACAGAACTGCGGTGCCTGTTGTGTTCCTTGGAATTTTCTAATAGTTGGAAAGTTTGGGTTTTCAGAAATCCAACTTGAGAATTTGAGGATGGGAAATTTTGGTTCTTAACCCTCTCATGACGGGAGCCTCGCATATATAAGAGAATGCACTGGCTTACAAGGTCAAGGTAAATTTTGTTAGGCCAATGAATTCTCTTATATATGCAAGGCTCCCTAGCTGTGTGAGACTCGCATATATAAGAGAATACATTGGCACAGGGTTTTCACAAAATTTCAGCTCCAGTCATGCAAGGGTTAAGAGGTGTGTATTTTGTAACTCAAAGTTGGACACCTCGCAACAAGAACCAACTTAGCATGCACTTGGCATATTTATATGATACCATGGATATCTTACGACAATCATTGAACTCCTAATTAGCTCATGTCTGGTGTTCTGCAGCATGATAAGACCAGGGAAACATGATACTACCAAATCTGTCACATGTACATCTGGGCACGATACACCTCAGATAAGGTCCTCAGAGTAGGGCCAGAGCGGTCTTCTCCATCCTAAACACCCAGGATGAAGTTCTGCATTCTCCATCTCATTCTGTTTGTTCTGTGTATTCTGTTTATCCAGGTAAGAATTAACTAGATGCTCCATAACCCTGATTGCATTGTATCAGCATCATTTTTTTTTAAATTGAAAATTTCCTTGTAAATATGAATTGACATGTCAGAATTTCAAATTCATACAGAAGGTTAGCTCTCATCCATTATGTCAATTCCATGCACTCATACAAGAAAATAGTAAGATCCCATTGTTCCAGGAGGTGCCATGAAATAATTTATGAAAACTGGGCACAAAAAAGAATTTCTCCAGCCTTTGGGTACCCACTTGCCATTTTTTGGAAGAAAGTTCTTTTTTTTATTCTGAGATATAGACCCTTTAATCCTTTGGCAAGTGAGTATGTCACATATTACGATGTAAGATGAGTATTGCTGCATTATTGGTCGTATCATTTTGTGAAACACTGACAGTTGATATACATGAATGCCAAAAGTGTCATTAAAATTCAGATATTGAGAAAGACTTGATGCTTAAATTTCTTTATATCCATATTCTATGACACAATTCATGAATAAACATGTCTATTGGTGTCTCAGAAAAGATATGGTCAATGGGTTCAAATTTGTGAACCTATATCTCTGAGTATCAAATCTGATTAGATTGCCCCTAAAATTGGCGCGGAAAAAATTGTTAACAAAATAATATTTTTTTGGGCATAAATGTTATAGAGGATATAAAACCCATCTGGATCACTCCTTTTGGGTATTTTTACACCAAGAACCACATCAGGAATTCATAGTGACAAAGAGTTAACCCTTTCTATACTAAATACTCATTGACAAGTGTTTCCCTTAGGAATTTTCAGATAATAAATTCAACAAACCGTTTGTTGACTTTGAGCTGAACATTTTCTACCAATGAATAGTAATTATTCTGCACTTCTATATTTTCGTCTGTCTTCGGCTCATTTTTCCTGAACCCTCCCCCCAATTAACACTTTTATAACTGGGTGGAATAATTTCATTTGGTATAGAAAGGTATAAAGGGGCCCAAGGCACTCGCGGTGGGTATATGTGCAAAAAATATATAAGTCTGTAAACACATCACCGCTATTATTAGAACACAGAGAAATAGATCAACTTTGTTCTTATCACAAAATTTTATTTGTTGAAATCAATTTTATGTACACAAAACTGTTATAGTGATTTGTCAGCAAACATTGCTTGATTGGGGTTTATTGTCGCTTTAGCCACTAAGGCCATATCACAACATTGCCAGTTTTAGTGGTGGAGGAAATCCGCACACTTGCGACTAATCTAACAGTGATTTCAATGGCTGATAAAATTGTCAACCATGTGTGGCAAACCACCGGCCTTCGGCGAGTAACTGGCAACTCCACCAGATAACAATTTCGAGTTACAAAGTCCACGATGGAAACATCTGGATTTGAACCCTTATCGCCAGCGCTGGAGGGCGAAATGGCTTGGAGTGATACCCCTAACCGATTGAGCCACCGAGGCCCCTAGCAAACATTGCTAATCAGGTAGTAAGTTCAAACAGTTTAGTCTGAACTGGTCTGAACATGATTTTCCAATCTTTTCCAATGTTTACTATCAAGTTTTTATTAAACTTTGGTATCTTATTTGACTAATTGGACTTTTGTGGAAATTCCACTGTAACAGTAATGTTTACATAACAATGGTTTTGATATGTGAAATCTCATTATTGGAGAGTAATTAATAATGAAAGAAGAACAAAGTGAATCTATGTTTTCATGTACGTGTTATGATAGTTATTTTACACACTTTATTATTATTTTCGCATGATTCAAAATCAAAGGCCTTGAATCCCTTTCATCTCGGGAGCTGTGCTGGTGAAGAATTAAAGATCCTGTGCCAGAGCATTCTCTTATAAGAGAATGCACTGGCTTACAAGGTCAATGTAAATATTATTAGGCCAATGTTTTCTCTTATATATATATGAGAATGCATTGGCACAGGGTTTTTGCAAAATTTCAGGAAGCTCCAGTCATGGAAGGGTTAGTATAGAACAATAACACAGTAATAGTCTGCTGATGCCTTATGAAAATATTAACCTATCTACCATCTTTGTTACTTGATATGTACCAATTGATATCTTCTATATTTTAGGCAGATGCACAAAGAGGTGGTAGAGGTACGTATCTTTACACAGGGGTGTGGCAACAGGGAGGGGCAGTGTATCAATTGTTAATTTCAACCCTGAATCAATGAGGTATTTGGATATTTCTTAGCAAAAACAGGTTGCAATTGTTCTGATAGTTTAACCCTTTCATAACAGAAGCTGCGCTGGTGCAGCATTAAAGATCCTGTGCCAGTGCATTTAGTCGGAAATATGGCTTGATGCCATTCATCGGAAAGCTATTCTGCTGTGGTTAAAGAGATTATTTAGAGCATTATTGTAGATATCACAGCAGTTGCTTGGGTGTTAAAGATTACCGACATTCGATTTGACTTTCAGGCCACGGATTGTAATTTGAATATGTCAAAAATTTTAACATGTAAGTGACTTACTCTTACGCGTTAACAATTTTTACATATTCATATTACAATTTGTTGCCTGAAAGGCAAATCTAATTGGAATCAAATATCAACATCAAATCAAATATTAAAATGAATATCAAATATTCGCAGGACCATTCACCATCCTGAACGTTTTGAATTGAAAGAAGTCACTTTTCCCTATAATCATATATTATTAAAGTACTGTTCATTATTCGCTGAGTTTTCTCATGTTCCTGTCATATTATTTGCCCATTTGTGGTGGGGGGGGGGGGGTGGTGAAAATTCAAATACTTAGCCCTTCCTTGACTGGAGCTTCCTGAAATTTTGTGAAAACCATGTGCCAATGCATTCTCTTATATATGCTAGTCTCTCATAGGGAGCCTCACATATATAACAATGCATTGGCCTAATAATATTTACAATGACCCTGTAAGCCAGTGCATTCTCTTATATATGTGAGGCTCCCTATGGGTCACTCACATATATAAAAGAATGCACTGGCACGGTATCTTTAATGCTGCATCAGCACAACTCCCGTCATCAAAGGGTTAAAAAACATTGGTGATATCACATTCTGATTTGTTTACTATTCGAGCGAATGTTAAAATATTTGTGTCTGCTGAGAAATGAATTGTCACCAGGGAGAGTCGCAGTATAGGTTATTGTGTTTGGAAGGCTTATAAAAGTGAATGTTTTATAACTAACTAGTCATGAGGAGATGAGGTTAAGAATAGTTTCACTACAAATTTCCCTAAAAACTTAATTCACCTGCACAATATTGTTACAAGATCACACCTATGTTAAAGAGTTATTATATTGGCATGATAGCATGAACATTTTACTGGCCTGTTTTGTTCACAGTATATGATAACTGCATGAAATCGTTGGATATAATTTGAGGCTTAAAACATATGTTCTTTTGTACAGAAGGTTCAAATAACTTAATAACCCTCTTCTGCCATCCTAGGAAGAGGTTCACGTCGACAAAGGAGCCGAGCTAGAGCACGACCTAGGCCTGGGGGGAGGCCAGTTAGGCCACGAGTTCGTCCTTCTGTACCAGTTACTGCACCACACAGCAGTGAAAGTATCAGGTAAAGTTCATATGTTTGACCATTTGATAACTAATAAGTATCATTTGTATCAGGCCACAGCACCACTTTTCAGCTACTTGAGATATACCACACCCTGTGCCAGGCACTCGATGAGAAGTTAAATACGTCTGCAATTTTCTGCGATATTTCCAGAGCATTTGAGAGAGTCTGGCACAGGGGGTTGTTATTCAAGTTGGAGCAAAACGGAGTAACCGGGAATATACACAAATGGATACACAGTTATCTCTCTAATAGATCACAGCGCGTTCAAATAGGAATTACATTCTCTGACTATCAGACGATATCGGCAGGTGTTCCACAAGGATCTTTCCTCGGACCCTTTCTATTTTTGACTTACATTAACGACCTTGCAACAACTATCCAATCACTCACTCGAATGTACGCGGATGATACTTGCTTCTTTACTGCCCAAACATCACCCGATGATTGTGCTCCCGAACTCTATGATGACCTTGAAAGAGTGAATCGGTGGTCAAAACAATGGATGGTAACCCTTAATGCAGAAAAAACAAAGTCTATGGTATTTTTACTGACCCCCTCCGACGATTCCCTCGATTTGGATCTCGACAACGATGTGATTCAACAAGTAACTCTTCACACCCATCTTGGCATTTCTATCCAATCAAATCTACATTGGGACACCCAAATAAATACTATTTGCAAAAGAGTTGCCAGAAGATTGTCACAACTCAGGAAGATTAAATTCCAAGTAAACCGACAGACGATCGAGATAATGTTCAAAACATATATACTCCCAATAATGGAATATGGTGACATAATTTGGGATAACGCCCCTGACTGCCTACTCCAAAAGCTCGACCGTCTATATATCGACGGTGGTAGAATAATAACTGGCCTGACCCGATCTGCCTCAGAAGCGAGAGTACTGGGTGAACTTGGATGGCCTCCCCTCAACGAAAGACGTAAATTACATAAAACGCGCATGTGGCATAAAATATTGGACAATAAGGCCCCTCCCTACATAACAAAACTTTTGCCTCTTACCGTTGGGGAATCATGTAGATACCCAATTAGAAATCCGATACGATACGTCAACTATTCCACGAACACAACTCACTTTAAATCAAGTTTCCTCCCAACTATGATTGCTGAATGGAATGTATCGTGCAAAATAACAGCTGATGCAAAAAAACTCACAGACCCCACATCAGAACCAACTAAGTACGAAATACTTGCTAATATGTATAATAATTTACGCATTGAAGAGACATCAATAAGACCCCCTTCTTACTACAATGTCGGGCGGAGAACATCAAATATTTTGCAATGTAGGCTCCGAAACAACTGCAGTGATCTCAACTTCGATAAATTTAAAAATTACACATCCTCAAGCCCGTGTTGCTCCTGCGGTAACCAATGTGAAGGCGCAAGCCATTTTTTCTTCGAATGTCCTTTCTACACAGAAGCAAGGAACTGTATGTGGACACGACTAGATGAGCATAAAGTGGTCATCACCAGTATTAAAGATATTCTCTTTGGCATACCCGAAATTAGCGACATTTTGAGCAGGCGATTATTCGAGACAGTACAATCATTCATCATTTCCACAGACCGATTTCAGTATTCATTATTCCATTGACTCCGCCCACTGCCATAGCCACAACTACAACCTACATGTTTTTGATTGGGAGCCGGTTCCCCTATGTATACATAGCCGATCACATGGGACACCGTCTCCCACACAAATAACAACAAAACTTTAATTCCTGCAAAACCATCGACTTGAATTCATCAGCAGCTAAACGCCAGGGGAGAGGAGCTTCACTAAGTTTTGTAACTTGTGCTCCGATCCCCTGTGCACCCACAACATCATCCATATATTCTGTTTGTAAATTATTCCAGGTATTTGTGGGTCACAATAAATATATTCAAACAAGCCTTGAAATAGTGTGTCTGTCATTTGCAGAATGAGGTCCCCAGAGGGTGAATTTAGTGATGCTACCCCGCATTGCAGGCTAGCATCACCAAATTCACCCTCTGGGAACCTCATTCTGCTGAGGTGTAAGCAGAATGAGGTCCCCAGAGGAGGAATTTGCTGATGATAGCCCGCTATGCGGGGGTAGCATCACTAAATTCACCCTCTGGGGACCTCATTCTGCAAATGTCAGACACACTATTTCAAGGCTTGATTAGCTGAATACCCTTGAAATGAATTCTGAGAGAGTCAATGCTGTTGGTCTGTATTGCCCATGGAAAAGCAGTGATCTTTCATCTCCTGCATTCTGGTCAAGTTTTTATACCCTCGCGTTTCAAAGAAAATTGGGGATATACTGGATTAACTGCATTTGTCCATCTGCGATCTGTTCATCCATCGAGCTGTCCGGGCATATATCTCTGCCTATTGTTATCGTATCTGAATGAAATTTGGTATGGAGGTTTGCCATTGTGACTGCTTCAAAAGAGGGGCAAATGACTCTATGCTGCTTTCAAAAGAGTACCCAACACGATGTTACATTTTGTTATGTTCATATATGTTTACCACTTTATACTAATGTAAGGCCTTTACCTCAGAGGTGCTGGAGTCTTTAATACTTATGAGCAATGAATAAATATCAACTTTTCATGGAAGCAGGAGCGAGGACCACATGCAGAGGATTCTACCTGATGTGATGAAATCATAGCGTATATGGATGCAGTGTCTTAATATTAGCGACATTACAGTTTAGTGACAGCGTAGCATGATTACGGACATAGAGCAGTGTATAGCGGTCAGTTTGGACTCATGGCGTCTTCGGTGAATTATAAAGTCCCTCCCATTTTCTCAGACAAGAAGCCATACAACCGATGGGTGGAAGAACTTAAGGCGTGGAAAACAATTACTGATGTGGACAAAAAGAAACAAGGTCTAGCGGTCGCATTATCGTTTCCTGAAGATGACAGCAGTGGTGTGCGTGATAAAGTTTTCAGTGACTTAAGTGTAGCGGAACTGAATACCGATGATGGTCTGGACAAACTGATTAAATTCCTGGACTCAGTTTTCAAAAAAGATGATTTGAGTGAAGCATACGAGATCTACACTTCATTTGACAGATATAGACGTACATCAGAGTCTATGGATAACTTTGTCACAGAATTTGAAAAACTTTATAACCAGACAAAGAAACATAAAATGGAGCTCCCTCAGTCTGTGTTGGCATTCAAGCTCTTGGAAGCATCTAATCTGGAGATGAAAGATAGGCAGTTAGCATTAACTGGTGTGGACTATGCCAAAGTTGAAACTTTGTTCAAGTAAATGCGTGATTCTCTAAAAAAGTTTTTCGGTCAACAAGCAGCCTCAGCTAGTAAATGTGATCTTGGTTTGAACATTAAAGTTGAACCATCCTGCATGGTGGCTGAAGAAGTAAATTATGCGGGGAGAGTGAGTGGACGTGGTTACTTCAGAGAACAAAGGCAGAGGACAAACAGAGGGCGTTGGAACAATAATTCGGTCGATCAGCATGGACAATATTCTCATAACATGACTGATGTTACTCCTAAGTCCACCAAAACCATCAATCCTAGTTGGCCCGATGGCTTGCCACTGAGGTGCCTCAGTTGTGACTCTATTTGACACCTCGTAAAAAACTGTCCTCATTCGTATGAGAATATGGCTAAGCCTGTTCAAAATGCTGTTCTGTTCACAGGAAGCAGAGGGATTGAGTCTGTTATGCTTGCTACAGAAGCTCGGAATGCAGCTCTCCACGATAGACAGCAGGTGTGGAAATTTAAAAAGTGCGTATATGGATTGGTCAATGCTTCGAGACACTGGTTTTTGAGTGTGAGAGGAGAACTGACCCAACTGGGATGTGTTCAATCAAGAATGGACCCTTCACTGTTCTACTTTAAAGATGGAGAAAATTTAAGTGGTTTATTTTTGATGCACGTGGACGATTTCCTGTGGGCAGGTACAGGAGATTTTAAGAAGAATGTGGTAGACAATGTTATGTCTAGGTTTCAGTGTGGAAAAAAACAGGACAAGATATTTAAGTATATTGGCCTGGATATTACACAAAATAATGACACCATTCAACTTCATCAGAACAATTATATTGAGGAATTACAGCAAGTTAGTTCTGTTTCCAGACAAGACCGACTTCTCAGTGTAATCATTGGACAGTTACATTGGATCGCCACACAAACCAGGCCAGATCTCAGCTTTGACATACTAGATCTTAGCACCACAAGTGAAGAGAATCCTTGTAAACTAGGCAAAAAGATTAACAAAGTGATCCGAAAAGCCAAGAATAATCAGTATAAAATGATGTTTCCAAGTTTGGGCAGTCTTGACAACATTGAGATTGTGGTGTATTCTGACGCATCATATGCCAATTTATCAGACAGAGTTTCTAGCGCTGGAGGTTCAATTCTGTTTTTGCGTGGTGGAAATCACATGTGCTGCCCTATTGCATGGTTCTCAAAGAAAATAAGGAGAGTGGTTAAAAGCACTTTGGCCGCAGAAGCACTAGCTCTAGTTGATGGGATAGATTTATGTATATATGTACAGAACATTCTTAAGGAAATTGTTCCTGAAAAACAGAACATTCCAATTGTCTGTATGACAGACAACAAATCACTGTATGAGAACATTCACTCTACTAAACTAGTATCTGAAAAACGGTTGAGAGTTGAGTTGGCCAGCATCAAGGAAAGTGTTGAAAAAGGCGAAGTGGAAGTGAAATGGATTGCTGCAAGTAGACAGATATCGGACTGTATGACCAAGGCAGGTGCCAATTTCCATAGTCTAGTAGATGCCCTCAGCTCTGGAATGATTCAATCTGATTTGGATTTTACTAGTTAGGGAGATGACTGGACAGTATGTTTAGGAAGTGACTGCTAAGTGTTTCCATGACTTTATGGACCAATATATTCTGGAAGTGACTTATGTTCATGAAGTGACTGCTATGTGCTCAAAATGTTTAAGTTTAATTTCTGGGCGAGCAGATCATTCATCAGTGCTCACTTACTCTAACTAACATTTTCTTTCTTTTTAGCACTTCTATACTTTACGTAACATGCACACTAACTAACATTTTCTTTTTTCCTCAGCACTTCTTTACTTTAAAGAACACACGGGAGTCTGTTATGTTCATATATGTTTACCACTTTATACTAATGTAAGGCCTTTACCTCAGAGGTGCTGGAGTCTTTAATACTTATGAGCAATGAATAAATATCAACTTTTCACATTTTAGCTCAAATTTAGAAAGTCAAGTTTGAGCTATTGCCATGGCTTGGCATCTGTCCATCCATGTATACATGCATCAATCAACAATTTCATTTGGCACACCCTACAGACTGCATCCCTTATCCGATCATCACCAAACTTCATATGGATCTTCGGGTTAACCTCCAGATGAGAGCCATTATTTTTTCCGAAATTTGTTAAAAAACATGACTTTAGCCATCTTGGATTTCAAATTTGAAATCCATCGGTGCACTCTGCAGCCCGTATTTATTGGAGAAATGTTTTTAAAATTTAGGATCATCTCTAGTCGGGAGCTATTGAATTTGAACGATTTTCTATGAAGATTATGGCCGCCAGCAGCCATCTTGAATTTTACTCTTTGTATGACTAAATCCTTTGGCATACCCTACAGACCACATCCCTCATCCTATCATCACTAAACTTTATATGGATCTTCAGAGTGACCTCTAGATGGGAGCCATCAGATTTGTTGAAAACATGACTGCCAGTGGCTACTGGGATTTTACTCTTTGCACATGACTAAATCCATCGGCACAACCTGCAGTCCACATTTATTGGTGAAATGTTTAAAATGAAAATAACTTTATCTACACAACACAAGCCCCTTTTTGAAACTTTTTTACTTTCCTTCTTCTTTATCATTCTATTGACTGCTCAGCATAAAATTAATGCCTCTCCAAGTTGAGACTTTCATTTGCCTGAGTTATGGCCTTTATCTGATTAATTTCTATGATTTTTTTCCATCTGGCTCTTCTGCTGATATTTTTAACCATTATTTGAATGACTGATCTTACTGAGGAGAGAATTGCAGAGGTCCTCAGAATTTGTGTTCCTACCTGCCTATGTTTGAGGAACTGAGCAGGCTGTGGGAATCGCTTATCCTCTACAACTTAAACTGTTTATTGATTGATTTTGATAATTAGTGGTATGTACAAAGAAAATTGTCCAACCCCAATTAGTGCCCTGTAAAGCTTTGAGATGCTGCTTAGGGCATTACTGTATGTTGAACTGGTAAGAGACAGCAGTACAAGTAGAATTCCTATTCATTGATGGGAAGTGTTTAAATAATAAGTTCAAACGCCTTATGGCCGTTATAATCTGAACATTTCCTAAGGGAACTATTCATCCATGAGTATGTAGTTGAGAAAGGATTAAAGGTAGAAATTCTAAAACATGAAATACTACCTAACAAATTTGATAAAATTTATGTAAGATAACTGATTTACTTCATTTCAGATTGAGAGGTAATGGTACTTTTTACAATGCTGGTCGTGTTGAGGTGTATCGTGGCCATCGATGGGGCGTGGTTTGTGATGACAAGTGGGATTTGAAGGATGCCAGTGTAGCCTGTAGACAACTTGGCTTCATTTAGTAAGTGTTAACCAATATTAACCAACCATATTTTAAACAATTGGGTGTTTATTATATATCCAGCTTGAACCCCCCCCCCCAATCAACAATAATATATGCTGGATCATTTGGAAATTTGCTCCAAAAGTCAGGAAATGATCGCTATATATATCTCAAAATAGTTTGTTTCTCAAGGAAAGCTTCGTCCCCAAAAAAAAAAAGATCTACTCCTCAAGCATATTTGTGACCTACTATATATAAGTAATTAAAGCCCGATATGCAAAATACGTGCACCTCGAACATATTTATGACCCTCCATAAATAAATAACTACATAAATACCGCCCATCCCCAATTTATTAGATGGAAGACTTTATCGCAAAAGTTGTTGTACACAAGTTGCAAATCTAGCAGACAGACTATTACATTTACTGAAGGGAGATCATTTGGCGATCTAAAGGACCACAATATTGGTTGTCAAAAGTAAAATAGTCCGGCTAAATGGCAAATTACTTCATATCTACAAACGTGCAGGTTTGGCACCATAAAATCATCTGACTGGTTCCGCCATGTGCATCTCAATAGCAATACAATAGTAACACACGTTACAATAGCAATACAATAGTAACACACGTTACAATAGCAATACAATAGTAACACACGTTACAATAGCAATACAATAGTAACACACGTTACAAGTTATGCATATGTCTGACTCTTTCGCATTAAAGGAGGCAGCGACTTTATCTTCTTTTGGATAGGATTTCATCACACAAATGTCAATCTACGTGCCGTAAGACACGTCAACCTGTTTGTTTACAAACGTTCTAGCAATATGGTAATCAGAATTTCAACTCTGGAAAACCGAATGTGTCGTAGATTCATTAGGAAGATGTACAAAGATTTGCAAATACATGTTATGTACAACATCTACAAATATTACTTCATGACGGACATTGACTTTGAGTCACAAATGGTATACTAAATATAGATGTGTTCTATGATTTAGTCACAAATGTTATACTGATTATAGATATGATGTTTCTATGATATCATACTGATTTTTTACCTATAAAGGTAGTTGCTATAATAACACATAATAATTACTAAAACTACACGGGAATGGGTTCCCTTACCGAAATCACAAGCCCTCGGTAAGCATTCAGGAAGGATTCGAATGCTTACAAATGAAGACTTAAATGAATCCTTATCTCAATCAATGCAATGGGCCAGTTACAGGCAAAATAAGCACTCGAAACAGAATTTAGCCCTCAATAGGGCCGACTTATTTAAATGAGCTAAGTACTCCCATAAGCACTCGAAGGCTTATTAAGCCTTCGAGGGTTTAGCTCATTTAAATAAGTCGGCCCTATAGAAGGCTTGTTGGTTCCCGTAAGCACTCGAAGGCTAAATAAGACTTCATAATTTGCATATAAGGCTTCGAAGGCTTATATTTAAGGCTTCGAAGCCTTATATGCAAATGATGAAGGCTTAAATGAAGCCTTACGAACCATGTCTCGAATCCTTAAATTGGTCCCCGAATGCTAAAGATTATGGTGAAATGATGGCCTGTTTTCATAGAGTTACCTATACTGCATGGAAATGAGGGATAACTCTATGCAGGATGCATGGGAATATGGGTGGTGTCATCAAAATTGGATATCCATTCTGGAGATGCTAGAAATAACAAAACAATTATGAAGTGATAACAATTTTATATTTGTGAAATGAACAATTTTGAGTATATATGTATATCAAGAATTTATGTTAGCTGTCACTATCATGTCCATGTTTAATGCAATTTGATTTCTGTACTCTCAGGCTCCGTGTAGGTCGCCCCTTAAGCTAATAAATTGTTTAGGATATGTCAATTCCACTGGCGATGCATGTAGTCTCAGTCTTCTTTTCTGGGAGTCGTTTTCAAATTCTGAAATGAGAAATAGTAAACAAATTTTAAATTATGTTTACATCAGAAATAACTGAAATGATATTATTTGTTTCAGAAAATGAGTTATGTGAATGATACAGTTGTTTGTAAATATATCAAAATTGTATTGGACTGAATATTAATATTTTTAGCTAGCATTGAACTATTAAAATGCCCAAAAAATGATATTGGTGATGTTTTTTGTGGATTTAACATCTGATAAACCAACCTTTGAGTGATACTCAGTTTATGATATCAAAATGCAGGCATATCCAAAATTGAGATTAGATAGCTGATTAGATATTCTAAATGTGTGCATTAACTGGAAGGAATTATGGTTCAAATAATAAGAAAATAAGATATCCAATTTATAATATAATGCTAGTTTTACAATGCTAATAACTTACTTTTTGCATTAATGCCCTTTGCTGTCATTTTCTTGTTAAATAGGAAATCATTGGACCATGCAGTGATATGGTCTCATATAGGTTCCTATATCAATATTGCTCCTATAGGATATACATCCAACATGGCGGCGCGTCCCGTATCCAATCACGTGATTAAGAACGCTCTATATTACTAGTTTTGGAACCCATTGGCTCCCCTGCATTTAAATTACCATAGGTTCAAACAAGACGTGTATAATGTACTTGTTCAATATACCAACATTATCTTCCTCTGAAATTGATGTTACCATGCATATACTAATAATTAATTAATTATGAATAATAAATAGATTATGTACACTGAAAATTCATAAAACACCAGAAGTCCACACAACCTTTTTAGTATTTACCCAAATATCAATTCATGCAGTTAATTGTCAACAGATGGAGATTGTCAGTTTAAAAATCATTGCACAAAATTGAGCAGTTATTTTAAAGAAAAATTATGATATCATGCATCTATTTAATGCTGAATTTTTAAAATAACAGTTGAATAGATGGTATAATTATTTTCTTTGCTGACCCCAACATTATTTTTGTAACTCCATGCAAATTGTAATGCTGACAATTAATTGACCTGTATCTGTCAGGCAACCTCAGCAAAATTTCATATTTTTTGGAGACCTGTCAATTTAAAATGTTATTAACTATAAATTAAATTGCCAGTGATTTATAATACTTAAATTACGAATAAAGTATAAATATAAACATCATCCTATATGTTATAATTTGATAAAATAAATGCAAAGTATTTTCTCACCTGAATTTAAACTATAAGTAAATAATCCTGCATGTGACATAAAGAAAACCAATATAAACCATGACTTCCCATTGTGAGCCATCCAAGGTTTGTGAAATTTGAGAAAATTCCATCTGGTCTCAATTTGCATTGAGGGAAAGTCAGGGTGATTACATAACAGGTACTCATAGACACAGAGTGAAGCAGTTGTCCCAATTAAATAGTAGTATTGATTACAATGTTAATGTGATTTATTACTGGCAATGAGATGAATCAGACTTATACAGGGATGTGGCTAGAGGGTCTCCATTGGTACCTTGGATGATATAGACTAGCTGTTCTGAATTATCAGTGGGCCAACACATCTTGAGAAAAATATAGAGATCTTGAGAAAATTGCAAAATCTCCTATAAAATTATTTATTGCTTTAGGTTGTCTCAAAATGTTCTTATCCATGGCAATTTTCCTATAGGAAATACGGTCCTATAATTTTCCTAATGTGGATCGTCATTTCCAATATGAATTTCCTATAGGTTCCTATATGACATTTCCATATGGGGTCCTACAAGTTGAAAAATTATTAATTGTATTAATTATTTAATTAATTTTAATTTATTAAAATTCGGATTAAACCACAATATTTACACCATGTGAAACTTGACAAATTCTGAATATTTTCAAATGTATATTGCCAAACAAATTGTTAAAACTACAAATTTGCCATATAATTATTAATTTTTCCATATATTTCTCCATGTTGGACTTGGTTAATTTGCAGCTTCAGATTCAGAACAGTTTTGTATTGAAATATTCTAAGTCGAGCATCGAGGGCTAAGAGGCCAACAATATATTGAAGCCTTAATTTGAATGCTGATTTTAGAGTCATATGTCTGGCTGAAGTCTAAATTTTATTAGTTAACAGAAAATGTTAGCCTTCGCCACAAGCCCTCATTTTCCAGAGTGCTTATGTGGGAGACATAAGGATTCGATTCCTTATCGAGTGCTTATACCTGCACTGCATCTTAATCACTCGAGTCCTAAGCGATGCATTCAAGTCCTAAGCGAGTGATTACTGTGATCGATATAAGCACTCGAGTCCTAAGCGAGTGCTTACTGTGATCGATATAAGCACTCGAGTCCTAAGCGAATGCTTATTGTGATTGACATAAGCACTCGAATCCTTGGCGAATCCTTGTTGAAGGCTTATTAAGCCTTCATGCTCGGTAAGGGTTGGGCCCAAAAATGTTAAACTCCCGGTGAGCATGATCTTGTCGGTAATTTTAGCCGGATGCGACGGCTACGGCCGGGGCATAGCTTGATTAGTACATATACCTTTTTGTTAGTTAAGTGCCGAAAAGGATAAACATGGCAACCGTTTAGGAAGTCATGAATCAAGCGCTAGCAACTGATGACGCTTCCGGTGTCAATTCAACCTTTCCAAAATGTAGGAACTCTTTGTTAAAGTTCAAAATTATCTATTTTGGCTATTCAACTTTACTTTGGTATGTACGTTCAAAAAAATTTCAAAATTTCTGTAAACCGCTCCTGGATCATGCCTCACAAATCTTATATCATGATGGACGGGGAAACCTGTATCTGTACAAATTGGGCAACAGAACCATAAACCACCCCCATATCTTTAATATGCTTTACAGCTACGTTCCTTTTCCATCATGATATACACACACCCGTTTTATGCACGTATCACGTGAAAAATTATATTTATATCGACAGAATTATCAGTCATTTTACTATTCTATATCCTTTGTTGACTTATAGATAGCCGAGGGTTAGCCCTCGGTTACCAGTCGATCCTCCATACTAGTTTTTTCCTGCTAGTCCGTGGGGTCGGTGTGGTGCAGTCCACCCAGTTTGTAGATTACTAGGCCTTGACATCACCTTTGCCATTTGGCATAAACCATAAAACATATCTACAAACGTGCAGGTTTGGCACCATAAAATCATCTGACTGGTTCCGCCATGTGCATCTCAATAGCAATACAATAGTAACACACGTTACAATAGCAATACAATAGTAACACACGTTACAATAGCAATACAATAGTAACACACGTTACAAGTTATGCATATGTCTGGCTGAACCTGATAATTATCTAAATTTGTCTTATTTCCTTGATTTTTCCATGATATTGTCTAGTGCCTTGCCCATAAGCTTCAGGGGGGGGGGGGGTGGTCTAATAGACATTGTAAAATAGTGCAAAGATGGAATTTAATTTTTGTTCCATGCTGATATAACCATCTCGCTACTGTGACGTACCTGTTGTGGATGTAAAATTGCATGTTGTCTGCTATATGGATAGTTATGCCTACTTCAGAGTTCTAACAGTCAGCCATCATTTATATCAGAAACTCCAAAATTAGTGCATTTTAACGAGTGTAGCACCAACTTTTGAGATGGTGTACAATTTTCTGGAATTGTGCATGATAATAGACTTTGGATGGTGATAGATTTAGGGTTTTCGCGGTATTCTGTGCAATGTGAACATTTGTAAAGCGACTAAATGAACTCTTTTCACCTCACATTATCGAAAATGGCCAAAGTTTTTTTTACCCCAAAATCGGAAATCTAATTCCAAAACCCAAAATTGGTTTTGTATTGGGGCAACATGAAAATCAAATTTATAGTATGATCATCTGCTAATTGATTAGGTGATACAGCTTAATGGGTAACAAAAGGCACTCATAGCAGTGCACTATAAAACAATGGGTCATCAAATGCAATAAAACAGTAATGATGATTAATACTAATGAATCCTTTGTCTGTCATAAGAATGAATGGTAGATAGTGGGTAGTGGTATATTGTCAAGTAATAATGGTGTGATTTCAGAAGTCTTGACATGTTATTTAAAGGTATGGACATAATTGTATAGAATGTTAGATGTTAAATAAAACAAAAATATTCATTAACTGTGAGACCAGAAAATGAGGATTTAATTTGGCCAAATTTTTTTTTAAAATGGCCAAAAGATTTTTGAGCCCAGCATGGTCACTGCTCACAAAATAAATAAAAATATAATGGTTTTAACCCTTTCAGTGCCAAGTCCGATTTTTGTATCAACCCATATTTCCTTGATCATTTTTCAAATTTATTGATTATAATAATGTGATACATTGATGGAAAGAGCTCTTAGAGTTGATACACAAATCGGACTTGGCACTGAAAGGGTTAATTCAGTTCAGATAAAGTGAGAACACAACACTGGGTGTGTACAAAATCAGGTAGATGCAAGTTCTCACCCAAATTAAATTGTAGTGGAGCAGGCACTGCCACCACCAATGCATACTATGGTTCTGGGAATTGGTCTAACAATGACATACTTATGGATGAGCTTGGATGTTCTGGCACTGAGCAGTCTCTACACGAATGCAGTTACATCAGTAGTCATGACTGTACTGTTGATGAAGCAGCTTCGTTGATTTGCCGTAGAAATGAAGGTAAGATAATCAAAAGTAGCCTCACACACATGCATAATCCTAACTATACTATAGGGCCTTGTGAATATTTTAATATTCTATTTGATTTGAAAATGTGATGAATCTCTGATTCGATTTGATTTCATATTCTGTGATTCAAAAATTGTGAATCTGACCTGGCGATGTCTCCATTATCGTGTTTTAATACTACTCTCGTCCTCGTGCAATATCAAACAGCATGTGTCCTCAACCATTGTATCAGGATTGTCTGGGTAATTAAAGTTGCAATTAGCATGTGGATTGTCTGGGTAATTAAAGTTGCAATTAGCATGTAGTACAGAAAGAGCGTCCAATTTTAGAACAACATTCTTAGTTTAGCTGTTAAATTATGAAAAACAAAACACCATACAAGCGTGATATATAAAAAATGGTTTGTTCCACTACTGGTATATTCCGTTCAGGATTAATTTCTAAATTTAACTCCAGCGAGTGACGTAAATAACATGGTTGAAATTATGTGAGATTTTGGTGAAATTTCACGGGAGATAAAGCTCATTAAATCTAGCAATAACGATGTCTTGTACAGTCTCCCACTTCCCTTTTTCTTCCGTATGCTCAATAATACCGACTTGATTCCTGGTTCAGACGTTTAATTCAATCCAGAGCAGAGCACCAGACTCATGTTCCGCAATCATTTGGCAAATATCGTTATTTTCTTGATCGACACTTCTGTGGCAAATTTAAAGGGTCGAAGTGACCACAATATTCTTGGAATGAATCTATACATTATCCATATTGCTTTTACTATGTAAATCTACCATATTTACGTGCGCTCGCGCAACAGTATGGCGATCAGACAGAATCGTACGTAGCTTGGTGTCACCCTACTCCGTTTCACTCCATGATGTCACCAAAAACGACATAAAACCTCGGGGCGTTCTGACATTTTTACTGTGCCGCGTTTTTGCTATGTTTATCTTATGTGTTGTTTTCGATTATTTGTTTGTCGCCGATATCGCCATTTGTCCGGATTCCCTGTTTCTATATTTAAAACTGGCATGCTCGTAGTGAGCCTCGATTTTGATTTTTTCTCCCAGGTCAAAATACGTCAGAGTTATGACAAAAATAGATCGACCTACATTTTCTCCATCAGAACTCTACACCAAAGAGTCTATAGACTCCTTCGGGACCTACATAGACCTACATATGACATAGACTCCTTCATTTTGGTATTTTTACTTATAATTGGGAAGTTTTATCATTTTTTGGTTCGTGCGAAGACCTCTTTTTATCGTGCGGGAAAAGAGAGACATTCAAAACGCGATTCCGTAATTCGACGCAATAGGCTGAATAGCCTAACCTTCAGCCGAGTTCCGGGTCAAATACGACGAATGACATAACACAAAACAAAACGCATTTGTTGACACAAACACCGTTTGAACAGTTTATTATTACATAAAATGATCGTTATTGATTAATTATTGATTAATTATTGATATTTATTGTTGAATATTGGCTGCTATCAATATTTACACAAATGGTATTAATTATTTCTTATAATTGCTCCTTTGGTCAACTTTGACTATCGGAAAATGAAAATGAAAATATGCCGCTGAAAAAAATTTAATCGATATTAAAGTCTCATCCTTTCCGCAACATGGAATTGGTTTTAATTACTTAAATGATTAATATAGTAATTTGCCTTTTATCTGTGATGAAATGAGAAATGGTAATTGTCTTTTTTTGCTAACATTAAATTAAATTAAATAAATTAAGTAAAATACAGTGAAATTATTTTTTTAATTATTGTTTATTACATTTTTGCGCATGTTGGCATCTCTCTGAGTGCATTCTAGTTATTTATGTCTGTCGTGTGTGTACATTAATTGAGTTACTGTGTCCTTGTGAAAATCATATTGTTAGCCATTTATTGTCATACTTTTGTGTGCCAAATAAAAGTGTAAGGTGGAATATAAGTTCAGGGTGAAATTTTCATGAAAATAATTAATAGCCGTGCAAGAAAGGCAAGAAATATTAAAATGTTCTTGATTATGGTAACTAAGACATGTTGCTTAATAAGCCAAGGAAAATAAAAGGTCTGGTTGGGGTTAAAAGTCCAAATAAATTACGGTTGGTAGGTACTAACTAAAATGTATTATTTTTAATAATTGTGTATTTTGACATATTCATATGGCTATTTATGTCTTTTTATATTTTATCTGCAAGATAACATTAATTTTGATTGTCTTGTATAAACTAAGATAATCACAATGCTACATTGCCTTGACTTAGAAATCAACCCATTCTTAGACAATTAAAATTGTTTTTTATTTATTATTTCAATTACAAATAAAGTTTTACCAAAAATTTCAAAAGAATTTCCTAAAAAAAACAACAATAAACATTAGGGTGGGGGTTTAAAATAAGATCAGTATTGGGAAACCCCAACGACATACATTTTCCTTTGACTTTATTGCAAACATGTGTAAATTCAAGTGTATTTTGTAGCATTAATATTTTTTAATCAAGCGACATACAAACTATCTTGTATTATGTATTCATACCCTATTTCAAATGTACATGTAGATCATTTGAATGTTATCAGTATATATATGTTCCAGTTAACAGTTTATGTAGTACAGCATATTTACGACCGGAGGTTTTAATTTGATTCAAGATATTCCTACGATTTGATTTGAGATTTGATTCGAAAAAAAATTGATGTAGAATTCATATAGTACATAATCCCTCCGAAGAATTCAAAAGATCCATCTAATGAATAGAGCATGGCTTGGAGTTGTCTATGCCAATTTATTGTCCTGATGGAGTGATGAACTACATCACTCCCGAAGGCCATTAAATTGGCGTGATCAATGAAAATACATGCTCTAATCATTATATTGTATCAAACAACCTTCACTTAAAGTTGATTTGTGACGTGTCCAAGATCAAATTGACAAGTTACACAAGCAATAATAAGCTAACATTTGATGAACTCAAGTTACTTAGAATAACACATAAATATGACTTGAATATCATATTTTCGAAGCACACTCATTCAACGGAATGCTCAAGGCAGAAACTGTGCTAAAATTAGTCGGGATTACATTCATGTAGTGCCTGGGTGTAGCTCCCACCCTCCGAATGGATGCACTCTACGAGAATTAGGGATACAGCTCTCAGCCAATCGGAAGGCGAGAAAATCATGTGGGATACAATATATATTGTTATTCCAGTTATTGCAAGCCAACCAGTTAACAAACTGTTGACAGTGTGCTTGTCAAATATGCAAAATTAAATGCCAAAATTATTCTCATTTTGCAAAAAAAAATTATTTGACAAATCTTCTTGTGGAAATCCTTTATTAAGGTGTTTCCATATATGGCGTGTAATGCAAAGATTAATGCAGCAATGGTGAAATTTGCGTCTTCAGCGAATTCTGAATGTTCTGCGGATTTCCATGAAATTACATTACATTTCGCTGCTTATATATTGTTTGAAATCTCATAATCCACGTATGACCTGGTATGACTTGAAATATTTCTTCATTAGAAATACGCCTTAACCATATATGTACAGTTGAATCACAGTTAAATCACATCTACTATATTGAATAAATCTTCGTCAATTTACGTTGATGCAATGATGAAATGACTCCCAACATTACACAGACACATCGCCACCTATTTAGAGCTTGTTTCTAATATCACAGCAGCGTCACTGGTGAATTACATGATTTACATGGTTCATTCATTGCATGAAACCTTATTGCACCCTGTGTGTTCTAATTTTGCGGTTTCGCATGCCATATGGACAGAAAACACATTTAATTTTATGCACAGGATGTGAGGCTACCTGGTTGGCAGGGCCTAACAGCTGCTATAAAATGTATAGCGGAGCATCCAACCGACAACGAGCTGCAGGACAGTGTGTAGAACTAGGTGCTAGCCTTGTGTCGATAGAGTCTGAGGAGGAAAACCATTTTATATCCAATATGCTAATGAGGACACATAGAGGTGAGGACATGTGGAAATTAATTCCTAAGACATACCTGCATTCAGTTAACCCTTTTGATACTAAATTAATTCTCCCATCAGTCATGGAAGTATACATTGGAATGGTATATTATTCATCTGGAGGGATATTCAGGAAATATAAGTGCAGAAGGAATCCTATTAATTGGTGAGAAATGAATTGATAATAAGTTCAAGAGATGACCTATGGTCGTATCTGAACATTTCCTAAGGGATCTATTCATCACTTAGTATTTAGTATCGAAAGTGTTAAATCGGACACTCATTTAAAACTAAAACATACTAGTATGTAAATAGAAACCTACATTCTTGGTATTGTATTTTCATATCATATATAGATTTTATTTAAAGTACTAGAATGTGTTTTCATTGATTTTCTTACAACAAAATACTTTGTACATAACCATTGTTACCTGATATATGAAGTTGTCAATTCTAGATCAA
Organism: Siphonodentalium dalli; assembly: GCA_032622095.1. Lineage (NCBI taxonomy): Eukaryota > Metazoa > Mollusca > Scaphopoda > Gadilida > Siphonodentaliidae > Siphonodentalium > Siphonodentalium dalli. The sequence goes on from CP136063.1 coordinate 148,745,841, forward strand.
CAAATATGGTACACCTCTGGAAAGTCTAGACAAGGACAGTTTGTTTGGGAGAAAAGTGTGTTCTCTAGAACTAGCAGATCACCAGGACGGGGAGGTCGGAACAGAGGCCAGTCAGCTCGAGGACGGAACAGAGGCCAGTCAGCAAGAGGGCAAAACAGAGGCCAGACAGGACGTCGAGTTAGATTCCAGTCTCTATTACGCAGTGGCTTCATGAAGTGGTTTCCAGGTATGTACAATGAAGCTGCTATTCTAGAATATTATGTTATATCTCTGATATCTAATGATTTTGAGTCATTTTTTCTCATTAGCGACCAATACAACTGTTTATTTTTGTGAGTGACTTGCAAATAAACCTTTATCTTGGTCATGAACAAGAAAATGTTTGGTATCCACTCAGAGATGCTAGATATTATTTTCATCTATAGAGTTCGAAATAAGCCATTGCTACTGAGACTATTTTGGCAAATACTTGGGAAATTGTGTCTATCCCAAAGTAAAGTACTTGAAATTGCCATGATTATTTTTGAAATCGGAAACTTAGATATCGACGGTGTGTTCTGAATACCGGTATGTGAAATATGTATCCTGAAAATCAAGTGTTAGCGCAAATAAAGCAAATTATTGTGACTGGATGTATTGTAACACCTCTGAGTAGGTGTCCAGTTCGAAATGTTGTACATTGAACTATAGATTTAACTGTGTTAGGTTCATTACTGGATATATCTGTTCATTCTTTAATCTCCCAATTATCGAATACCTTTCCATTGTCAAAATAGCAATATATCGGCGCTCCATGTATGCTTATTTATTTCTGAATAAAATTCCTGGCAATTATGGAGGATTTCTTTCTTGTGATTATATTCGCAGCACTGAATCTTGTAAATAAAACAATCATGACGAACCAAAGCCAGACGCTTTGGGTCGTATATAGACTATATCTGATTTTGTGACGTCACCAATTATTATCTAATACGATGCTGCTGTTTTGAATTTTGCGAGCGTTTTGTCGCACAGTAGATCGGTGGGCTTAAAGCATTAATGTCATAATTGGAAAATCTTGTTATGCTGTGTATTTCGATTACTGGTATTGCAAATGAGAATTATAAATTTTGATTACAATGCAAGTTCAATCGTAGCATTAGTTTACCTTTTATTGAGAAAATAAGACACATTAAATAACAACACTATAGTAACTACAGTCTACACACATCGGGGCGAGTGAAAAGTGATCGAAATTCCTGATGTGAAATATAATAAGAATGTCATCACAAATTTAACGTTTTACTGTGCGAAGGTGGGCATTGAATGTACAGCACTTGGTATGGTCAGTACTGTGTGAAACAAAATAACATATATTTAATATAAAGAATTAATTGTTATCATAAGACTATATAGTACATACATGCATGTGATAATCCATAAATATACTATTTTCTGGAATTGAAAGGAAACACATAATTATGAACAAAGCAGAAGATACATTCATGCAGGTTCATGCGAATTCGGTAAATTGGGAAAGTTACTCGATGACATTGTTCGTCGATTTTTGTTGAAATCGACATGGTGACACCTTTGAATGAAATGAACAGCTATGAAATGGACACGCTTCTCGGTATAGTATCTCCGCCGCAGTGCTCACCCAGCGTTTAGAAAAGAAATGAATTGGTTAAATTCATTAAAGATGTTCCCGTTCCCCTCTCGACAAGGTATAACTATTTTCACTTTGATGTTGGTACTTGTAGTTTATAACCATGAATAGTCAAGCTGTCGATCAAGACTAACCAGAAGTACGATTTGCCTAATTTATACATGAAATTATGATTGGGGTCCATTCATTCGACGAACCCAGGAAATATAGCCTTATGTGAATCTTTTTTTGGAGGGAATACCAGGGAATCTATAACTGATTTTGATAATAAAAAAAAAAGCCACAGCTACCCTCATGTGAGTGGTTTTGCTTTGGTTCGTTAATTACACTAACGTATGATCATATTATGGAGATACCAAACACTTGGTTTGATTTCATGCAAGTCCATTACAACAGTTTCATTAAACTGTGCAGCAAGTGGCAGTCCTACTTCTGGTCTTGGTGCTGTTCTTTTGAACTTCATACATGTGTCGCATTTAGCAACAATGTCTTTCAGCTGCTCTTGAGTATCTGAATTAAATTCAACTTTCGCATCCTTAAGTAGTTTAGACAGTTTCCCTGCTGTCGCATGACCAAACTTTTTATGTAATTTTATCACACTTTTGGATCTTTGATATCAGTTTTTACATCCACTGCAAGAACATCTATGCTCCTATCAACACATGTATCCGTGGAATTGATTCTTGGACAAATGTTTATGCAATAATGTCCACTCGAAGTTAATTCAATTTGAACATCCTTCATTCTGGCTTTGTCGTGGGTAAGATCTATAATAGCTTCGGCCTTTTTTAGAGATTCTTTACTGAATAACAGGTATATCACATGTAACTACCTCAGTTATATATATTTTGTTGAACCAAGGACAGCAGGAATATTCACTTTCTCCAAAGACCAAATACGTGTCCCATCACCAAAACGGAATTCTTGTACACTGTTTGATTTGGTAACAAATTTCTTCTCATCTGAATTAAGTCCTTCAAAATAATTTGTCAACCACTTTGTCACACATACTGTTTTATATATGTCGTGTCGATTCGGTTTTTTCAGTACTAGTTTGAGATGTCCTCTGACACCTTTGAGTACATTGTCTGACATAATGATATTATACTGCCACAGATAGAACACCGCGAGGTATTTCCAAATCTGTCCACTTGATTTGTATTTCTTCTTGCAGTACATGTAGGCCCATTGAATTGTTTTCCCGAACCTGTCATGTATACTGGTTCTCTCTTAATTTGTACAGATTAGATTCTGCACCACAAATAAAGTAAGTCACTGAATATCTTTTTGAGAGCTCATGACTTCATTAGATCGAAAGTGATATCCTGACATGCTAATTGTCTATACGTCTTTGATAAGTTTGAATTGTCCAGTAATTTGAACGCTAATGATGGCAAAGGAAGAGTCATATTTTGTATTTATTTGTTATACCTGTTTTGAAACTCCTGAATATATTCCGATATCGTCATTAAATTCACTGCTATGATGAAAACTTTCGAAGTCTGTATACGCTTCATTAGATTGAAAGTGATATCCTGACATGCTGTCAATACTAATTGTCTATACTTCTTTGATAAGTTTGAATTGTCCAGTAATTTGAATGCTAACAATGGCAAAGGAAGTGTCATATTTTGTTTTTATTTGTTATACCTGTGTTGAAACTCCTGAATATATTCCGATATCGTCATTAAATTCACTGCTATGATGAAAACTTTCGAAGTCTGTATACGCTTTGTTAATGCACTGTCAATTTTATCCTTTTTGAAGGCTGAATCCAACTTTCCCAGCAAAGTCTTCATGCCATCCTCCTTTGCAAGGTCTGCAGCTACTATTTCCAAAGAAATTTCCTTTGCTGTTCCAGACAAAGTACAGCAGCCAAAGCTTGCTTCTTTTTATCTAAGTCTGACCAACTGCCACATTTCCTGCAGCTAATTTTTCCAACTTGTATAAGTAGTAGTATGACCATAAAAGATTGGTGAATCTTGTAATTATGTTGTCCTTGCTGAGCCATCATGTTTCTTTGCTCTGCTACCACTGATAATTTGAAATAAACTCAAAAGTCAACTACATGTAAGTTTTTGTCTCCATCCACCATTTGCGTTCAGCTGGCATCCACATCACTTCCTGTTGGAGTTGTCCCTTTTGTATCAGTCTTTCCAGTATGTGTCATAGTGTATCTGTTGAGTTACTGTTCATAACTGTACACATGTATCTATTCACTAATAACTGGGAACTCGAGATGGAACTGGTTCCATTGTATTTAGCTGAATGAAGTTATGAATCTCTCGTGCCATGAAGTGCCGACGATGATGTTCACTTTGGTTGTTAGGATTTCTGAATTGAGAAATTTTGACAATTTCCATTTTGTAGCCCCATGTCAGAGTGTCTAGTACCTTGAGTTAACCTTTTCCTACTTGTTGATAAGAGAAGGATCTAGAGGTACATTTTATTTTATTGTCTCACAGAGAGCTTTTCAGAACGACACACCATGTGTCGCAGAGCTTCAGCAGCAATTCAACATATAAAATTTACCTTGATTTGTTTATTATTATTTGTTGGTTATCTCAAGAGGCAATTTATACTTTCCAACAATTTACCAAGTACTTGTTATTAGTATGACTGCATTACCATCTCCATGCGGATTGCATGTTGTATGCTGGAAGTCAGCTGTTCAACAGAATGATATCCAGAAAGTTATATAAGCACCCCCTTCTACCCAAAACAATCTCGAGTAGGCACTGTCAGAAATTCTGTGTCATGTGCTCGGGAAATTAAACTGAAGAGAGTTTTCACTGTACGAAGTCACAGGAATAGGAGTCTTGGTCCTTAATTGTTTGCACCAAAACTTCTTTTGCACAGAGTCGATTTTCAAACCAGTTTTGTGCTGTCATGCCTAACATTTGTACCATTCAACAAAGAAGAAGCTGACAGAGTCCTCAGCTCCCGTGTCTTCCCTGAGTGAGGTAGTCTCATCAGTTCTCCGGAGGGGAGTGTTGCGAGTCAGGGGACTTTTCAGGGCAATTGTATCAGAGTAGGGAAGTGTCATTTCATCAGATATCTGCTCCTGAGCATGAACGCTCACAGAGTCGTCCTCATCGACCGGGTCTTCCCTGATTGAGGCAGTCTCTTTTCATCTCCAAGAGGAGAATTTCAGCAGTTCGGTATTTGTTCCGTTTATTTTATTAGTGTGTAAAAACACTAAGTCCGTTTCAGTATAATGGAGAAAGTCAAATTGCGATGTTGACAAGAGGACGCCGAAAATGAAGATGGATTATCACGGTGAATCTCGTACCAAGAGAGTTCATAGAATTTTCATGCTGTGCTTTGGTACTTGAATGTGAATTGGATGCTCATGCATCAAATGTTATGAAAGTGAAAACTTCTATTCCCACTCTGAGAGATAATGATAATTAGCTGAGAGATAATGATAATTATCTAACTGCAGAAATTGTTCTATAATCCATATGAGAGCATATGATAAAAACATTTGATGCACCCATAGACAAAACGGTTGTATTATGAAATCAGTCTATCGGACTGTCCGTCTGTCCATTCTTACATCTGGCTGGAGCCATAAATTTAATTTATATAAAATTATTAACTTTTATTTTAAGATAACCTGTCAATTCCGTAATTTTTTCAAAATACAACTTCGACTCAAATTATTTTTCTATATATATTATCGATATTAGATTGTTGTTATTAATACCAGGAATTTATTGAAATTGGCGTACAGTAACCCTTTAAAGCACCAGGCTGATTCAGTATGTGGTTGTTAGTTGCCATCTTGTTATTTCTCGAAACTCTGTCACCTCAGGCATATTTATAAAATGGATATTTGTCAAACTTTATTTGTTGCCACAATACTGACAACGAGTCATTGACTGAATTTGTTGATGTTCTATGTCCATCGCACATTACGGTGACGTTAGCCATAGAGAGGCAGATTTACCTTTCTATGAACCAAATGAACCTCATACCAGTAAATTAAACTCTCACCTGGAAAGCATGATAAAAATGTTACAGGGCTCTTCTTGGCATGTTATGGAGTCATGTGAGGCTTATCGAGATTTATAATGGGCTTGGCTAGCACCTCGCCCAATATTAATCTCATGTCGCCTGATGCCATATCCAACAGTGATTAGTCCTGTAACTTATAATATGGGATATATATTGCCCTTGTTGGACTTAGAATATGCCAGTTTTGGGGTTTCTGGGTAATAACTGTAATATGTGTTTTTCCATTGATTCAAAACTTGGTATGCTTGGTAACGTACATACCAACTACATGTACTAAAATATTCACCTCTTACAACAAATCATTTCTAGTTGATGAGTTGTCATTATCGCCGCAAAAACAAATTTGGGAAACTATAGAAATAGTGTGTCTATCTTCATGTCCGTCTGTGTCGGATCTGCGTGTCTGTCCGAACTTTGATGAAACTTGATATGTGGCCTTCATATGAGAAAGTCCCGATCAAGTTCAAATTTAGTTTCGATGCAATCATTTCTGATGGAGTTATGCCCCTTTTTACTTAGAAATTGCCGATTATTTTGTTGTCTGAATGTTAATTTAAATAGAATTCGACAAAATAGGTTGAAACTTCATATGGCCTTCATATGAGAAATTTCTGATCAAGTTTGAATTTGGATCCAATCCAACCTTTTCTGGCAGAGTCATGTCCCTTTTCGACTTAGAATTTGCTGATTATTTTGTTGTTCAGATGATAACTCAAGTTATGATTATCCGAAAGCTTTCAAATTTGGTACCTGTATTAATCACATGTAAATACAGGTATCAAATTTGGGTTTGGTCAAACCATTTGTGATGGAGTTATGCCCCTTTTTATACAATTGTTTTGAAAAAACAGGACATATGTTATTGGTCCGTCCGTCAAGCCATCTGTTGCTTTTTTTTTCATTTCCAGATGATAACTTTAGTAATTCTGAACAGAATGGAATGAAATTTGGTATGTGCATGGGTTTACTACAACAAAATACAGTTCAAGATCGAATTTGGGTTCCGCCTTCCAATTTTCCCCAGAGTTACGGTCCTTTTTGTTGGAATTTGCAATAAATTTTTGTTTCCAGATGATAACTTTACTAAGTCTGAACTGAATAGATCGAAATTTGGTATATGAGTTTGCTAGCCAAAAATACAGGTCAACTTCGAATTTGGGTTCCACCCGCCAATTTCCATCAGAGTTATGGTCCTTTGTCGAAATTACCACAGGCTTATTTTGCCATGCCCTAGCGATGCTCTTGTTCGACTTAGAATTCACTGATTATTTTGTTGTCTGAATGTTAACATGAATAGTATTCAATCAAATTTGACAAAACTTGGTGTGTGGCACTTCATATGAGAAATTTTCGATAAATGTTGAATTTGGGTCCAATTCAACTATTTCTGGCAGAGTTATGCCCCTTATCGACAGAATATGCTGATTATTTTGTTGACCGGATGATAATTCAAGTTATGATAAACCGATAGCTTTCAAATTTAGTACCAGTATGTAGATTAATCTCATGAAAATACAAGTCAAATTTGGTTGGTCCGACCATTTCTAATGGTGTTATGCCCTTTTTTTCGAATTTGCCAATTATTATTCTGGTATCTAATCAAATATGCTAACATCATAAACAGTTGGAAGCAGAGTTTGATGTGATTGTTCCCAGAGTCAAATTTTTCATTTCCAAAAAAAAGCCACCTGTCAAATAAAGCCCTCCTTATATGGGTTATTCAAATATTTATAGAATCAAATTTCCAAACCAAATTTGAATCGACTGATGGGATCGAATTGAATAACAAATTGAATATAAAATATTCATAGGATCACAGAACCTAGAATCAAGTATAACTTGAATTAATCATTCAACTATACGTAGTCAGAAGGGGATTCTCACATAGAATCTTATGTTATGTTTAGAATAGCCCAGAATGCAATGTTTTATGGATGTGCATGGCAAAAATATTCCCCAGCATCTTACAAAATGAGCATTATGATTATTAATAGAAATCAAGCATATCTTACTGATGCAAATTTAACTGTGCTCAGATCTTCTCTATCTTCTCCATTTTTTGATAGACTAGTACTACTCCTGATTACAAACATTGATTATGAAATCACAAACATTTTGCAAATGAGATCTAAAATAGCCAGTATAAGAAGAATTTCTCTTCATTTGACAGTAGTAATTTGATTGTGTATAAAAAAAAAATTACCCAACAGAGTTATTGCAAATTATAATTTAAATAATCTATTTCAAAGGTTGGGTACCAATAAATAATGGGTCACAGCCTTCAAGAGGTCACGGTGCATCATCAACAAACTACGGGTCACAGCCTTCGAGAGGTCGCGGTGAATCCTGCTTAGTGTTACGTAGCACATTTGAACATCCTGATGGTCACGATGTCAACATGGATTATTATTACTGGGACGACAATCAATGTAGGATCCGTGGACAGACCCTTAACTTTATATGCGAGAAGGAAAAAACAAGCATTTCTGCTCGAAATGGTAAGTTATCATATGCTTTTAGGTGAAAATAAATTTTTGCCCTTTTGAAAACAAAAAGTTGTGTTTCTAAAATTAGTCAACTTCGTTTCTGTGTGGTAACTTTTTTTAAACTAAAAAATACAGAATTATTTTCAATTATGATTTGGTCTGATGATTTCATGGTTATTAGAATTTTCCACTTTTTCTTGATCATTACCAGTCTGTGGGGCATGACTTAATTCACTAAATATACTGACTGGTGCATTAAATTTATTTATGCAATTACTAAGTAATGTCTCACACAGTAAGTGGTACATATACTGAAAGATTATTCAAATCAAATCATTTAATCACAGAACGAGTCTGTTTGACTCTATATACGATATATATATCTATATTTGTGAATGTCTGTCTGTCAGTGTTCTATAGAAATTCACGGGGGACCATCTAGATGGCACCATAGGGTCAAACAGGGGTAACTTTTTACGAGGAAGATAATGGTTTGGGTTAGAATTTTCTAAAGTGATGCTGTTGTTGTCATGGGCAGAAAATTGGGAGGGTCAGCAAATTTATTTTTTCGGTTTCCACCAAACTTGTACATAATCATCTCCAGCATATGAGGAATCTAATGGTGCTGTTTAAAGATGTCAAAAGTGGTGCCGTTTCCAGGCAGGGGTGCACGGATGGGGATAGGGGCACTGAAATTTATCCAAACATTTTTAGCTCCGATCTCGACGAAATTCTTCTCCATGATACAAGGAATCTAATTGTGTGATTTAAAGATGCAAAATTGGTACCATTTGGATGATACATGGGGGGGGGCACTAAATTTTATAAGAATTTTTTAGTCGCTGATTACATCCAAACTTTAAATACACATAACATCTCCATGATATCAGAAGTATAATTGTGTGGTTTAAGGATGTCAAAAGTGGGGCCATTCGAGTCAGGGGTGCATGTAGGGGAAGGGAGAATGGCACCAAAATTGATAAAAAATATTTTTAGCATCGATTTGCACCAATTTGATACAATTCTTCTCCATGATATGAGGAATATAATCGTGTGATTTAACCCTTTGAACCCTGATGTCCTGAACGTTAAATGGCCCCAACCCGAGGCGCCTGACGTTATATAGTGTTTCCGACGACGTAACTCATAATGCTCTTAACTGGGACATATATACATGTATACATGCTCAACTAAACGGCATTTCACTATGCTAACTGAACTAGTTTGCGATGAAATATGTCACACAGTATTAATTTCAACGAGACAGTCGATTCCACGTCCAATATACATGTATATTATATTGCGGCTTCCTTTGGTCGCGCTATATATTTATCATGAAATTCTTATCCTTTGCCTACGATAAAACGCATTTCTCTAAATGCACTTGTGTGCGTGCGCAAAGAAACAGATCCCTGTTTCCAATTTGGCTGCTAAAGTCAGAGCTATGAACATGAATGTGACTCATTTGCGCAAAGTAGAAGCACAATTCTAGTTAATTTGGGCTTTGATCGCGAAATTTCTACCGAAATACTTCCCTTTTTCTGGCGATAAAAAAAGATTTTTTTCTCAAAATAGGCCTCTGCACATGCGCGAAAAAACAGAACCTCTGTCACCAGGTTGTCTATCAAAGTCACACGGGTAAACATGTGACGCGTGTGTGCAAAGTAGAAGTACACCTCTAGTTGATAGGTGCGTTTGTTGAGCTGTAATTTCGTGTCAAATACCGTCTGATTTCCGGACCGGTATTCCGGTCTCCCGGGATATAGGAAAATAAGGATTGGTCGGTATTCCGTCTCTCGGGTTCAAAGGGTTAAAGATGTGAAATTGGTGCCGTTTGGGTGAGAGATGGGGGGCAGATTACTACCAAACGTATACATAATCATTTCCATGATATCAGGAGTCCAATTGTGTGGTTTAAAGATGACAAAAGTGGGACCATTCGATTCAGGGGTGCATGGAGGTGGAGAATAAAATAAGATAAGGTGTGGGTTAGAATTTTCTAAAGTGATGATGTTGGTATCAGGGACAGAAAGGGTAGGGGCAGCAAAAATGATGAAATATTTTTGTTTTCGTTGTTTTCCACCAAACTTATACATAATCTTCTCCATGATATGGCACTGTTCGAGTCAGGGGTTCATTGATGGGGAGAGGGGCACAAATTGATACATATTGGTAAATTGATAAATTGGTGCCGTTTGGTTGAGAGATTGGGGGGGGGACACTAAGTTTGATAAGAATTTGTTTAGTTGCTGTTTACTACCAAACTTATAAACAATCATCCTGATGGTATCATGAGTCTAATTGAAACGGGTTAAATATGTCAAAAGTGGTGCCGTTCAGGTCATGAATGGGAGGGGAGCAGCACCAAAGCTGATACAGATATGTTTAGCACCAATTTCCACCAAATTTATACACATTCTTCTCCAATGATACGAGGAATCAAATCATGTGGGTTAAAGATGCCACCTTTAGTGCCGTTCTTGTCAGCGATGGAGAGAGGAGGGGCACTAACATTGATAAGAATGTTTTAGTTGCCGATATTCACCAAAGTTATATATAGTAATTCTCCATAATTTGTTGTAAGGAGTTTTTGGCATTCAAGTTTTACAACCTCAACAAATGGTGACCGAATTAAGTCACTTGAATAATTATATCTTCTCAACTGTCATATTTATATGGGGATGGGAATCAGGACATTCATATAGTGAGCTAGCAAAACAGATACATAGAAAAAAGCATTGAAAGTACATTTACATATATTCTTGCAAAATGATAGACCTTGAACCATCAGAGTATGGCATGTTAGAATGACTCATGCATTATAACACAATTGATTTCAACAAAAAAAAGATACAATTTGTCAAGAGAGATGAAAGTGTATAGAATGCCTGTTCAAAGATAGTAGTCCCAGTGTGCAGTCAAATATAGTTTCTTCTGAGATAAAAGAAAACATAGTCAGTAACAAATGGCTTTTTATTATCCTCCAATACTGGCTTCTGACAAGAGTACATCTGTCCGATACAGAGGATTTCTTTAATTGTTTTTAGACAAGACTCATAGCCTAACATAAACAAATTAAAATCTTCATCTCTGTCGGACACATATATAGCTGATATAGAGCAACATTTCTTTTAAACAGAGAATAATTAGCCAGTTTGCACCATGAACAGACAAGAACCTGGACATGTCTTTAAAACATGTATCTTCATGGAGATATGATAAACAGGTGACCTCAAAAGTCTAACCCACTAGATTGATTGATACATCGCTCTGTGTAAGGAAGTAATGTGTTCATGATGTTCATATTTTGATCCCAATAAAAAATATTTATTGGAATCAAAACAAATGTTGATTCCAACCTCATTGATGTACGATTTAAAAACTGATAAGATAACGTCTGATGTACATGCAGTTGGAAATAAATAAACACTTTTTTATTGGTGGGACAAATTAATCGTGATAAAAAAAATGACAATCACTCTATACTTATAACCTATGTATATAAGAATGACGTTTTGTGATGCCATTTGGATACACTATTTATGAGAATATGTGTAACACTTTGAGCAAGAGTATTTTCTATTCCCATCAAATATCCACAGAAAAGGGTTTCGCATAACTTTAACCTGGGCAATGCCAGGTAACCCTGCTTGTATACTATATATACATATAAACACTTTTTATGTTTACCCATACCATAGTATGGTAAACATAGTGTCGTTGCCCGGATTGACCACTCGTCGTTCGTCCGTCTGTCTGTCTGTCTGTCTGTCTGTCTGTCTGTCTGTCCGTAGACACTTTACGAGTAATGCGATAACTCAAACATTTTCTATCCGATCGAAACCAAATTTTGTATATGGGTTTCTCAGCCCAAAATACAGATCGAGTTCGAATTTGGGTTTGATCTGAGATTTTGTTACAGAGTTATGGCCCTTTTTCAACTTAGAATTCACGCATTCTGCCATAACTCAAACATTTTTTATCTGATTGGAACCAAATTTCGTATGTGAGTTTCACAGCCCAAATACAGATCGAGTTCGAATATGGGTTTGATCCGATTAATTTTAAAGGAGTTATGAACTCATGACCCTTTTTCGAAAAAAAAAAAAAAAAAAAAATTTAATCGATTTAAAAAAAAATTATTTTTAACTTTTATAATAATAATAAAAAAAATGTCATTGACATTGTCATTTGTTTTCATTTAGATATTGATGATTATGATAAAAAGATTTCCAATGTGTCCCTTTAATTTTTTTTAATAAGTTAAAAAAAATTGAAAAACTAACACCATTATAACTCTGCCAAGGGTACCCCGAATCATCACACCAAATTTGATTAAATCGGTCCAAAATCTTGTGTTATGTACTGGTAAATCTGTTTGGAGCAACATTAAATCCAATTCACCAATTGCCTTTGGACTACTTAGCTATTGATAAGGCTATATTATTTTCTGATGTCTCTTATGCAAATGTGCAAATAATCTGATACATAAGGCTATGGCATCTAATTTAAAATAAAGATTCAACAATAAACATCACATGATATTAACAGTAGACTTGGACATCTGTGCTGCAGAGTTATATCTTCAGATGGTCTGATATCATTATAATTGTTATTGGTTTAATAGAGAGGTCAGTGTTCAACATAAACAATTCCTGTGATATTTTGACAGCTCTGCTATATAATTGATATTAATGGGTCAGTGGTGAGGTTGCTTATCTGTATACTAGGACACATTATTATTGTAAACTTAAATTGGACTCTCTTAACCCAAGTATTCCATGTCCAGGCCACACCTACACATTTAACCCATGGGCTTGCTGGCTGTGGCGGTTTAGCATTACAGATCCTGTACCAGTGCATTCTCTTATATAAATGCCAGTGACCCATAAATTCCAATAATTTGTGTTATGTACATGTGTCTATAATAGTACATAACAGTATACTCTATAATTGAACACCAAAACTCTCATTTATCCGATCATATTAAATTTTTATTGCCAAGGGATGGGTTAACATCTGCCGATCGTGATAGGCCTCTCGTTACTCTGGTAAATTGATCCATAAGGGGATTATTCTCTGTGTGAAAAATACTTTCTGAAGTCTCTGTTTTTCTGATTTACTTGCAGTTTTAACGAGTGTCTTCTCATGCTCCCATGTGTTGCATGCTCGAATAATGAATCAGGATCAATGTTGTATTGTTCTGTTAAAATTCTATACACCTGTCACCTTTATCATGTCTCCATGAATCTTTGTGTATTTTCATGACATCAAATTCTATATAGTTAGATGGTTGTGGTACGTATAATCATGGTGGGCAATCACATGGTTTCAAGTTGATTAGTATCACGCATTCAACATGGCCGAGATGATCTCAAACTCGACCAGAAACAAGGAAAAGGGTAATAAACTAGGAAATGGCATATTGCACAGTTTTTTGGCAGCTACTCTTGGGTGCCAAATGAACGTGCTGGCACGCTTATTAATTTTGGAAGAATATGTTGGCCATCACTATTATTTGGTCATGATGTATATAGTGAAAATGCCAGCACTATTAATAATTTTAGGGTTAATTGTAAGCCAGCACGTTATTCAACCATCACGTTTATTTGGCACCTGAAAGTATGAGCATATACTATACTATTTTTCAAACAAGCTGATACCTCATGTGTGTCCAAACTCAGTTGTTTGACGTAACATTCTGACCAAAGTTGTCAGTCGACATATTCTTCTATAGATGTATGGACTGGTGTAATTCCACGAATCTCAGACTGGTAACTTTGATCAGAATGTTATAGAAAGCTACTGATTATTTTGGAACAAATAAGGTATCAACTTGTTTTTAAAATAAACTAGCGTATGCTCGTAATGGTCACTACATGCCACGTTTGTGTCAGTTCCTCATATATTATGTCTTTGTACATTTGTGCTCGCCTCTGCCATTTTGAATGCGTGGTACTCACTTACCTGGAAACCATGTGATTCCCCACCGTGATATTGACACAACCAAGGAATGAGTCTTGTGGCTTTTCTTTGAACGGTTTCTAGAGCTTTAGAATGCTTTAACCCTTTGAGTGCCAGGGGCCGATCTCATCGGCCTTAAACCTACAAAATAAGTCTGTTAAAGAATATAAGAATAAATTATTGAAATTGTAAAAAAAAAAAAAAAAAAATTGTTAGGCCAATGCATTCTCTTATATATGCGAGGCGACCTATGGTCGACTCGCATATATAAGAGAATGCATTGGCACAGGGTATATGGGTTGATACAAAAATCGACCTGGCACTCAAAGGGTTAATAGCATGTATGCCAGATGTAAGTCCTTGAATTCCATCAATATATCTCAAAAACAATGTCTGGTTTTCAAACTCTGGATTTGGCAATAGTCACAAGTGGTACATATTTACATTCTGTTTGGCATATGGTTTCACACAATTGATTCAAGCAGACACCTAAATGGAAAACATTATACCCATAGACTCCATTTCTGATTTGTTAAATGGCGAACATTGCCAGTCTCTTCTTCAGTTCTTTTATTTGAGGACTTCTGAAATTTAATTATTGAAATTTGAGTTTTTGACATATCTAGATGTATTTCTTGCCAGATTGTTTCAATGGAAATGGCGAAGATTACCAAGGATATGTTCAAATGAGTGAGCGAGGGACGCCTTGCCTTACATGGGCTGATTCAATATATATCAATCCTGATTCAAATCCAAATAGGGTAAGAATATCAGCGTTATTCAGATATGGTTTTCTTTTAACCCTTACATGATGGGAGCTATGCTGGTGCAACATTAAAGATCCTGTGCCAGTGCATTCTCTTATGTATACGAGTCTCCATCAGGGAGGCCAATTAGGCATTTCCATTGTTCGGCCAAGATATTCTCTTATATTTGGGAGACTCACATATATATTAGAATACATTGACACAGGGTTTTCGCAAAATTTCAGGAAGCTCCAGTCATGGAAGAGTTAAGATCTAAATCTTCAAATATCAAAATGTTGCTTCTTGTATCAGCTGTGATTCTATGGCTAACTCATTTGTATAACTTTCAACATTTATTGTCATCACTTGCTTAACCCTTTGGCGAGTAGAACGACACATATGTTGCTGTACGGTTCGTGAGTGGAACTACATATATGTCGTTTCAGTAAGTGTCATTTTTATTTAGACATAACTTCACTTGATCATCTGATTTATAAATCATATGTATAGGAGATATTTTGATTAACCTCTTCGCTGCTCAATGACGTTATGACGTCATGTGCTTGTTTGTTGACATTATTGACATTTTCCAATGGGAAAATATAACGGGAATATCACAAGAACCATAAAACTGACTCAGCTGAAAGGCTATTATCGTTCACAATCGTGGAACATCATACACTGTTTGAAACGTCGAGATAGTTATTCCGATGCACCAATATCTGAGTTCCAGTTATGTATAATGGCCTACTGCTAGAGTGCTGAAGTAGGTCCGTAGTACCTACGGACCATATAGCACACGGTATACACTTTTACGTCTGTAATAGTTACGGACGTCATAGCAGCGAAGAGGTTAATATTATGTCCCAGTGTATATGTGCAATAGATTATGATAGCACACGTAAATAGAAAAAACACATAAACTAAAATGAATTATTGGACATTTTGACCTGAATTTGTTAATAATTATTGCTATGATGTTAAACTCACGCGTGACATCTCATACATGACGTTATAGATACTCTCCAAATTATATTTGCATTTGAATGTATTTTTTCATACAGTGTGTTGTGTCGAATTGGAAAATTGTTAACATGGTAGTGTTTTATATGTTATTATAAAATTTCAACATATATATCGGAACACAGGTTACTGACAAAACAGGACAAATCTTGTAAATAGCTTTAGGCAAGGTTGTATTACAAAGTAATATACATCGTAATATCATTGTTTGTCATACCCCCATTTGAAGATTTGGGGTATATCTGTGCGCCCATGCAAGCAAATATCTCAGCTATTGGTTGTCGGATCTGAATGAAATTTGGTATGGCAATTGGCCACCAAGAGGCCTTTCAAAAGAGGGGCCAATGACATTGTTCACATTTTCCCTTCTTAACTTATCCTTCTTTGTTTAACTGAAAACCATCGGTTTTCTGTCCATCTGCACAGATATCTCAGCCATAGTGTTACCGTTCTCATTGAATTTTGATATGTAGGTTCACCATCATGAGTGCTCTCAAAAGAGAGGGTTGATGGCATTGTTAACATATTCTATTCTGGAGTTATCCTTCTTTGTTTATTTGGAAATGATGGTGTATTTCAGTCATGATTTCTCGGATCTGAATGGAGTTTTTGTATATGTTGGTTCACCATAAGTAGTGCTATCAGGTTAAACATCAATATGCCTTTCAAAGGAAGGGTCATTGACATTATTCACATTTTCAGTCCTAGAGCTATCCTTTGGTTGTCTGGAAATTATGGACATCTTAGCCATTGGTTACAGGCTCTCAATGCAACTTGGTATGGATGTTCACCGTGAGAAGTGCTTGCAAACAAAATATCAAAATGTATTATTATATGATCATAAATTTCTTTCCCAAATTCCTATGTTAAAATGTAAAGACAAAATTGAGATATCTAACGATGTTCACCTCATTAATGAAACAGGTAAATAACAGTTCTGAGTGATGTCACATACTTAGGTCCTGAAAATCAGGTTTTAACATCGACATTAAATGTTTAACGTCTTGTCCAATCAAAGCACGTTTCATATAGTAAAACAGTTATCACAATGTTTCTTGGTTGACACAAGGATTGTCAGCCCTTAGGAGTCAATATTGATTTTCCCTTTTATTTTCTTTAAAATATAAGTTCCATTCTGCTCATGTTTCAATTTGGTACCGTAGGGTTATGCCAGCACATGTGTTTAAACCTTTTGTTTCTTATAGGATTTAAAACTACAAGAAAATGTTGAAGATTTCTGAAATTTTGTGTGGATAATTAACTGTCCCTTTGTGTATCATGCCAGAAATCAACATTGTCCCATACCATGTGTTGACATTATTGTCATTTATCGACAACCGTGAATGGTTAATTATAATTATGCTGACTACAATGATTCATTTGAAATTGACAGGGACTTGGTGACCACACTTTCTGTCGTAATCCCGATGGAGACAGTAGGCCTTGGTGCTGGGTTAACCATTTGGAGAGACGCTTTGGATATTGTAACATACCACAGTGCAGCGGAACCACATCCCGGTCTGATGTTACAACTACACCAGTTACCACAAGTTAGAAATTGTTTTTTTATCACTATTTTTACATTGTTGTGTATTTTTGAGATATTTCGACTTGTTTCAGAACTAAAAAGCTAAATAACATCAATATTTATGAATTGAATGCTTTCTGTAGATCAGGAACAAGCCTGAAATTGAGAAAAGTAACTTTTCCCTGCTTGGTTATTAGTGAGACATGGACTGCTATCGGAGAAATAACAAAC
Organism: Siphonodentalium dalli; assembly: GCA_032622095.1. Lineage (NCBI taxonomy): Eukaryota > Metazoa > Mollusca > Scaphopoda > Gadilida > Siphonodentaliidae > Siphonodentalium > Siphonodentalium dalli. Next base: position 148,763,487 of record CP136063.1, read on the forward strand.
TAATGGATGAAGTCCAATTTACACCACATAACACTTTTATGACCCAAAAAGTATTATGCAACACAAGAGCCCATTTATAAAAGTGAGTAAGAACACTGATTTATTCGATACACACGTTGTAACAATACCTCTATATGCAGGGACCAGCCTAGACCAGATTTTCAGGGCGAAATGACTTCGCCCTACTATAAAAATAAGGCGAAGTGGCCGTTCTATGGGGCGAAGTGAGTCTACAAAATTTAAATTGATCAGAACTACGACAGGAGTCGCTATAGAACGAAAATAGGAGAGATGCAAGCCAATATGTCAAACTTATGAAACAATGGTTGAAATATGGAGTCTTTATGTTCACTTCATGACCCTAATAACTATCAATAATACCCAAACATAATTGTGAGAGGATAGCAGCATTTTATATCGTAATTGTGGAAGAATGCCAACAATATTTATCAAACCGAAACGAAACGAAATCATGAACACTTTTACTGCGCTCTATTAGTAATCCCGTTTGAAATTTTAATATGCTTCACAAATGAATTTGTTTTAAAATTTCTTGAACCAAACTCCATAGAGGGAGTGATGAACTCACACATTGTGAGAGCTGTGAGTTGTAATCTTCATTGTAAGGTGTGGTAATCACGGTAATCTAAAAATCACAACAACCAGATTAACACTTGAGGCCCGACGATGTTTTCACAGCTGCCAGTAATCAGACTCCGTTGTCAACATGCTTCCAGATTGGAGCAATACAGGTGTTAATTGTTTTATAACACCCTGATAGTGGAGTATTGTGTGCAATCACAGTTGACAGTTGTAAATTATCATAAATTATTTGGGGCATTTTGCCGATTTTCGTCAGTCAACTTTGGAATTTTCAGGGCGACTTGAACTTCGCCCGACTGAAAATATAAGGCGAAGCGGACGGCGCTAGGGCGAGTTCTTCGCCCATGTCGCCCTCTCGGCTGGTCCCTGTCTATATGGCTGCGAGGTATGGGGATACGGGGATAACGATTTATTGGAGGTGGTCAACGAAAATTTTAATCAGTAAATATACTTTAAATATGCTGTTGAGACATATGCATACTAGTTTATGAGAGAAAAGTCACTTATCCTTGCGACAAAAATTAGGGATAACTGGCACAGTTTAGGGAGAAGATGTCTCCCAAGTCACAATCTAGGCTTTGTCCCTGCTATAGATTATGGATTGGGTCACTTTCACGAAAAAAGTGGGAATGGGTACCCAGGGTTTCAAAAGTGTCAACCGACTGTGATTGGTAATATAGCGTTAACAATAATGTTTACAACAACAAAGTTTATTTATTTTCCCACATTCTTCTTAGTGGTAATCGATTTACATATTTTTATGATTTTTGCATGTTTACCCAGTGCGATGGCCTTATGTCTCTTTAATTAGTTTCTTTTCTAACTTGCAGCAACAACGACTGCCGCACCTCCACCTGACTGTCCCGAAAAGGAGTACTATTGCAGAAACATAGATTTGTGAGTGCTAACCATTTACTGGATTTTAATCCATTTTCTCAGTTATCAGGGTCTTAACCCTTTCTTTGCTGAATGGATTCTCAGTGAAAAATGTATACATTGGAGTAGACTATAATTTATCTGGAGGGATTTTCAGGAAATATAATCCAATGACAGACGAACAAACAGATATTACAAGTCCCAAATATTCCTATTAATTGGTTAGAATTTAGATAATAAAAATTAAACTTATTATCTCAGTGATTATCTGAACATTTTCTTAGGGAACTACTTGTCAATAAGTATTTAATTAAGAAACGTTTAAACTTTCATAAAAAAAACAATTAAATCTAACTCACAGCAATTTATCTGGAATTTTTCCAGAACAAGACTAAATTCCTTTTCTGTAAGATGAATGGATATTTGCAAATAACATCGTTTTCATTGCATGTGCATGCATATAGGATAGTAAGTGGACGAATAATATTTCAAGTATGTACAATCTAGGGATGGGATTACAATCTAGGGATGGTATTACTATCTTGGGATGGGATATACAACTGGTGTATCGAGATACAGAATGCTGAAATACATGTGTTTTATCGGGTCAGATAATATCGTGTATTCCTATATGCTCAAATGATGCTTGAACTGTGACCATTTGCACCTTCTACTGTGTGTTCATAGGTGCCTATAAATAATGGTGATGCATGCATTTTTTTGTTGAAATTAATAATAATGATGATGGCAATTTCAATCTGTTTTTTTTTACCAAACAACAAGGCTCCACAACCAGTACCTACCATACTAAAACAAGGCTCCATAGCAACCAGTACATACCATACCAAAACAAGCCTCCATAGCAACAAGTACCTACCATACCAAAACAAGGAGCCATAGCAGAAGCACAGATAATTTTGTCTAGGCCTCAGCATGTTCACTTCAGATATCTAGATATCCAGATACATATTCATATCGCAAACCTTGTATCGGGATATGTATCGTGACCAGACCCATAACTCCCATGCCCAGTACAATCTTCTGCAATGAATTAGCTGCAAAGTGTTTAATAACATTTAATACCCCAGATTGACAAACTTGCTCACTTGTATATCAGCCACTCCTCCTCATGGATACGGGAAGTTCAGCCACAATGTGACTATATTATTCTGACAGGATAATTCTACGGTTCTAACCCAGTACCCAATTTCAATTTTGTAGACAGAGTACTCTTGGTACTTGCACTTTTAGATCAACTTCACTTGTAAAGTTTGAGCTATTGCCATGGCTTGGTATCTGTCGTCCGTGTGTGCGTGTGTGTGTGTGGGGAGACATCCGTCAACAATTTCCATTAGCACAGGCTATAGGTCGTACCTTTGGTCGGATCATTATGAAATTTGTCATGGCTGTTGACATTGACATTTAGATGGGAAAGAGTCATTTTGGGATCATTTCGGCCAAAAAACATGACCGCCAGTAGCCATCTTGGATTTTACTCTTTGCATGACTTTGGTCGGATCATCATGAAATTTATCATGGATGTTAACATTCACATGTACAGTAATGCCCTAAATAATCGATTCCTTAACCACAACAGAACTATGGTTATTTTTTTTAGATTTTGTCGGAAATATGGCTTGTTGCCATCTATCGAAAAGCTCTCAGTAAGAGCTTTCGTATGAATGGCAACAAGCTATATTTTCAACTGAATCCGGAAAAAGTACCCATAATTCAGCTGTGGTTAAGGAGTTGATAATTTAGGGCATTAATGTAAATGGGAAACAAGTCATTTTAGGATGTTAACATTGACATGTAGATGGGAACTCGTCATTTTGGGGTCATTTGGCCATAAAACATGGCAGTTGGCAACCATCTTGGATTTTACTCTTTGCATGACTAAATCGTTGTACCTTTTGTCGGATCATTATGAAATTTGTCATGGCTGTTAACATTGGCATTCACATGTAGATGGGAATGAGACATTTTGGGGTCATTCAGCCGAAAAACATGGCCGCCAGCACCCATCTTGGATTTCAAAATTCAATCCATTAGTGTGGGCTACAGGCCTGAGTGTTCGTCTGATCATCATGAAATTTGTTGTGCATGTTAATATTGACATGAGATGGGAACGAGTCATTTTGGGGTCATTCTGCCATAAAACATGGCCACCGGTAGCCATCTTGGATTTTTCTCTTTGCATGACTTAATCTTTTGGCACGGTCTACAGGTCATACCTTTGACAGATCATCATGAAATTTGTCATGGATGTTAACATTGACATGTAGATGGGAACGAGTCATTTTGGGGTCATTCGGCAAAAAAATATGGCTGCCAGCTGCCATCTTGGATTTCAAATTCAATTCATCATTCCATTTATTGCTCATCACAAAAATTTTACTTCTTCGCAAAGTTGAGCTACAGTGGCATAGACACTTTCATTATACATGTACACCCACTTTACAAAGACAAATGGGGTGGAGGATATACTGGATTGATGTTTCGGGTCCAGAAAGTGATGAAAGGGTTAAATGAATGTTTCTTGTTTCATGTCATACATTATATATTGACAGGTGTATAAATGAGTGGTTCCGGTGTGATGGCGAGGATGATTGTGGTGATAATCAAGATGAATTAAACTGTGGTAAGTCACATTGTCAGTTATTGTTACAAGAAACATGTTTTCAGGGAACTCTTAAAATTCTACCATCTATTTGCAAATGTGTCCATGAGTCATTGCATTCATTAATCTTTTTGTACAGATGATAAATTGAGAATGGACGGATGGAATTACATGACACTTGTTATTTAGTCTAGATTATTAGCCCTTCCATGACTGGAGCTTCCTGAAATTTTGTGAAAACCCTGTGCCAATGCATTCTGTTATATATGCGATTCTCATATATGGAGCCTCACATATATAAGAGAATATATTGGCCTAATAATATTTACCTTGATCTTGTAAGCCAGTGGATTCTCTTATATATCAGAGGCTCTCTATGGGAGAATCGCATATATAAGAGAATGCACTGGCACAGGACCTTTAATGCTGGTTCCCGTCATGAAAAGGTTAAAGGTTTACCAGACAACAATTTATTTTTATTTCCATCTTAACTATTTCTTTCAGAATTCAGTTCCTGTTTTTTTTCTTCTTTTTTTCGTCTTTGCATCAATGACACAATTATCACAAACCAAATGATAAGTTAAGTTCACTCACATTGAATCATATGAAGTCAGCATTTAGACATTGCAGATACATCATGATAATCAAATTTAAATCTAGATGTGTACATTTAATTGGTTTAGTCTGGTCCAAATGTCAGTGATTAGTCAAAATTGGTAATATTAAGTCCCACAGAGCAAAGTTCCCGTCTTCAACACATTGAATGCAATCCGGAACTACTTCATGTTAAAGATGCCAAGAGCTATGATTTAAAGAATATCAAAAACAAATTTGTGTTGTTAATAACTAAATATTCCGTGTTATTATTTACTGTATCAGTTTTAAACCACAATTGTAATATCTATGATAATCATAGTCAAGTCTTGGGCTTACCTGATGGAAATGTGTGTAAAACAAAACAAGCATATCTGAAATCTTTTATCGAATTTGTGTATGGCATATATAGAGGATCTCCAACGAGTTATGTTGTGATATAAGATTTTATGAAACGAGTTTCATAAAATCTTATATCACAACATAACGAGTTGAAGATCTTGTATATCACATGGAAAAAAAATAAAGCTTTATGCCTTTTTAACAACATCAGCTCTGTAGAGAACATGCAAACTGTATACAATTCTTGTGTTGGCTCAGACGCTTCACCACTATACGTCAGTACTGTGCTACATGCGCAACGAAATATAGTCCCTTTTAGTTTCGTCTTTATTTGACGTCTATTGGGTTATTTATTGGTAACATTTGTCAACACTATAATTTTAATCAGAACAAATAATCAGTTTTCAATATTAATTATAAACAGAATGGTACGGAATCAAAATTACGTCACAGGCGCAGGTATACAATGAAAGTGATTACCGCTTGGACTATTTGCTATTTGCCAGATAAGACAGATAAGAAAATATGTAATGGATTTTCCAATGATATTATAGGGGTTTCATGTGATATATAGTCATATTCGATGAAAGATTCTCCTCAATTAAGACATGAATTATGTTAAGTCTATTTTTGCAGAATACAAGGTCGCATTGTATGATAAATTCGAGAACAGCATGATTGATAATGTGGAAGCCAACGAGGTCTGGAGGACAATTCCAAAGGAGCTGGTTTGTAAATTTTCTCCATTATCCTTGTTATTACTCAGACCTTGTTCATCAGCTATAGTTATGCCCGACAAAGAAAGTTTGGCAGGGGATATACATAGAAGATCTCCAATGACTTGCAATTCTATATAATTACAACTACTTTCGCTTTCACTTAAATGCGTGCATTTGATTGGTCAATGCCCTTAGATAAGCTTGGTAGCGACAATCTCTATCAGCCGAGTGAAATGTCGTTTCCCACATCACAATTTGCAGTGACGTCATTTCTTAAACGCATCCATAGTTACCATACAGTGAAAACAAAATTAACGAATTTGACTGATCAGTGAAACTATGAAATGCGATAATTTGGTTGAGGATAAAGGATTCGTGCCAATACTAATATGACATGACAGTGGTATTGAGAGCATAGAATGCACCTTTGTAACAATTGTTTACTTTTCGAGTTTGTCACCGGAGACCACAAATTCGATGGGGAAGTTTGGGAACACCGCTTCGGAATTGCTATCGAGTCTGGGTGTCTTGATGACGCTAAAATCATTTTAAATAAGTGAAATTTACACCAGCAATTATAGTTTAATAGTTTGTGGGTGTGGCGTCTTGCTTTTGTGTAGTTGGAAAGTTTGAAACAGAGATTGAATTGTGTATGTGAACTTCCGGTCGGTCGACAAATTATTCTCGACCCAATTTCCCATTTTCCGTTAAAAGAGAAGATGAAGTCCAGACACATGTATCACTTGGGTAATTTTACTATGTTTGTGTTTTTAATATAGTTTCTTCATAAAACTAGTTTAGTCACCAACTAATTTATGCGGATTGTTGTAATTATAAGCAATCAACGTCATTTTCGATGCATCTGTCGGCGTATAGAAGTGTCTGATGCCGAACTACATACTTAGTATAATTTCGCTTCGCGAAATTATACAGTATGTAATTCAGCATCAAACACTTCTATACGCCGACAGATGCATTTAAAACGATGTTGATTGCACATATAAAATTTATTAAACGAGTACACTCAATTTGATTCAAGCCGAGCTTTAGCGATGCTCGAATCAAATTTTTTGGAAAAGGTTAATAAATTTTGTATAGAATTGCCATGAATTTGAGATCCTTTTTATCACATTTTAGCAAGGAAACACGATCTCGAAACGGCATAATGTTTAAAATTATTTTGAGTGTACTCGTTAGTCAGCTTGGGGGGGACAATATGCAACATGTTTTATCAGTTAATTTCTTTTGATGTTGTAGGCTTATGGCCCTTAGAAAATTAATAAACCTCAGAAAAAAGCTGCCATTGTGGGAGATAGTGTGTTGCACATTTATATATAACACCCCAACAACTTTTTGTTGCTCATGATCTATTATACCATATGGCTATTCTTTGTGCTCTCAGTAATACCTTATTTCTATCATATGATATGATATGTTAAAGCTGAATAGTGTTGGAACAGTTGGTTGCTTACACCAGCAACATTACAATGATGAGTGTATGATAATAACCTTTGTGTGAGGTCAGATTTCAATAGGGTTCTCATGATATTATTGAAACATTGAACAGTGAAAACAGTTAATTGTATAATATGAAAAGGAGGCGACTGTTAAAAGTCCTTCTTGTTAATGCCCCATGGTTGGAGGGTGCGGAGAGTGAAGATCCACTCAATTTCTCTTTCTTTGCGAGCAATGGTACTGCATTCAGATAAAGGGTCGGATTTGAGGATGTCAATAATTTGGTATTTTACGTTGTGTGGACCGTGTCCGTTTAGGTTAAAATGCAGGGCTACCGGTTTGTTGCGGTAGTGTTTAATGTCTGCATAGTGTTCAGATAGACGTACGTTGACTTCCCTTTTGGTTTCTCCGACATATTGTTTGTTGCACTGGGAACGTGTGCATTCGGTGAATGGGTTGGGTATGACCCGCCCTGTGATACCTTGGTTTTGTGGCAATTTCGCCCATACAACGAAGTCTGATATGTTTTTGTTGCGTCTGCGAGCCATGATGGGTGGCTCAGTGAAAATCGTGCAGTATCGGGCTGACGTCATTAAAAGAGGCCAATGGTTTCTGATATGTCCGAATATGCGATAGGATTCAGGGTGGTGTGAGGTGACGAATGGTAAGGTGTCTTCGTTGGTGACCTTCTCCTTATGTTGGAGGAGGTCATCTCTGTTGCATTCTGCTGCACGTTTGATTGCTAAGTCGATGTTAAAGGGAGCATAGCCTTGATTTAGGAAGTACTCTTTGAATCGTAAGGCTGTGTCCCAGAAGTCTGGGAGTTCGCTGTAAATGCGTCGTATACGTAGCATTTGGCTGTATGGTATGCCTTCGAACATGCTTTTGGGGTGGCAGGAGTTTGCTTTGAGATAGGCATGTGTATCAGTGGGTTTGGTATGAACCGACGTTAGCAACTTACCGTTTTTACGGGTGACCTTGACATCCAGGAAATTGATTGAGTCCGTGCTGTGCTCTGATGTGAATTTGATGGTGGGATGAGAGTCGTTAAAGTGCTGGATGAAATCCAGTAGCGACTGTTCGCCGTGGGTCCAAATGACAAAAATGTCGTCGATGTACCGTAGATATAGAAACGGTTGGGATGAGCTAGTTTGTAATAGTTTGTGTTCTAGTTCGCCCATAAACATATTAGCGTATGATGGTGCAACTTTTGTGCCCATGGCTGTGCCCCCGATTTGGAGGTAGTGTTCGCCGTTGAAGGTGAAATTATTGCAATGGAGGACTAGCCTTAAGAGAGTGAGGAGACTGGTGTATTCTAAAGACCACTTGGGTTTGTGTCTTAAGAGGCATTTAAATATAGCCACTTGTCCTTCCCTGTTTGGGATTCTGGTGTACAGTTGAGTTACATCTAGTGTGCACAGGATGAAATCCTTTGGGAGGTTCCTGAGTTTGGATAGTGTATGCAGGAAGTGAGTGGTGTCGCGTAAGTAACTGGGGTATTGGCGGACGAACGGTTTGATGTGTTCGTCAATGAAGCTACTGATTTTCTCTGTGGGAGAACATCTGATAAAAGAAGTCGATTACAACAGGCACTCAACAATGGAACAACATGCGATATATATCTCATGCTGTGTCTCGTGCAACACGAGAACAGGATGCGATATCTCACTCAGTGTGTATTCGAATCCGAATATATAAGGATATCCCGCTGATTGACACCCTCCCTGGAGATTCATCCTCGCATTTATTTTTAATTGTATAATATATATAGGACTTAACTTTTCATATATTTGGGGACTGTTCATTCATTGTGAATTTACGTAACTTATCTATTGTTAACCCTTTCTATACTAAATGTATTCTTCCACCCAGTTATAACAGTTTATATTGGAATGGTCTATTATTTATTGGAGGGGGTGTTTAGGATAAATGATCAGACAGACAGACAAAAAGAAAGTAGAAATGCAGAAAGATTCATATTCATTGATGGGAAATGTTCAGATAATAAGTTCAATAAATGACTTATGGTCATTGGTTGAACTTGTTATCTGAACATTTACTGAAGGATAACTACTACTCATCAATGAGTGTTTAGTATAGAAAGGGTTAATGAATTACATTGATCAACGATCTTGTGGATAAAAACACTATCAATATATTTGCTCTTCAGTGTGCTCGATTCTGTCTGAACAGGAAGGACTTTGTTTGCAAGTCATTCACCTACAGTCCGGCTGAACGAACTTGTTTCCTGATGGAGGTCAATAGAGAAGCTACAGGACTGAGTTCAGCTAATCAGTATGACTACTATGAGCTACGTAGTCAAGCATGTAAGTCGATGTCAAAGCTGAGTACATGTTGTTTTATAAGTTAAGTGAAGGTATGCTACAATACATGTTTCTTTCTGTGTTGGTATACTCTGCAACTAAAGTCCCATACAGACGTCGATGCGAGCATCACAATTTTTGCATCAATAGCATCAAAATAGTCTTGTGGAAATTCCGTCATTCTTCCGTCATCCTCTCGTTTGTTTTGCATTTTTCAAAAGCCAATTTGGCAGCAAGTTATCCCATATGGTATATGTGGTAGTTTCCCCCGCAAGGGCCTGTGGGCTTACTGGTCCAACACATCAGTCACTAACACTGAAATAGTTTGTTTTAATGCTATCTGATAAAAAATAAAATGCCAATTTAATTATTCCATTCACTTGTAAATGGGTCGTCTATCAATAGCTCTTATTTTGCCATGGCTATCAATGCTGAATCAACCCATCTACAGGGTTCACGCTGGGATAGACCAAATTTTCGAGAATGTCCAAAAACAGTCTCGTTTGACCAAAAAGTTTGTTTTTACCTTAAAATTAAAAAACCCATCCAAATTGACTTTGTATCAGAAGTGACATGAGAATTAAATTTATAGTATAATTATCTGCTAATTGATTAGGCAATACAGCTTAAAGGGTAACAAAAATGCAATAAAACAGTAATGAAGATTAACACTTTTGAATCCTTTGTCTGTCATAAGGCTGAATGGTAGATGGTGGGTAGTGGTATATTGTGGGATTAAAGAAGTATATATATGGTATTTGAAGGTATGAACATAATTATATAGAATGTTGGATGTTAAATACTAGTAAAACGAAAATATTAACTTTTTGCGAGACCAGAAAAAAAAAGCCAAACAAAAATCAGAATTGGCCAAAAGATTTTTCGCCGTAGCGTGAACACTGCCCATCCATGTGTCATCTTTATGTGGCACCGTTTTACATATATCTCCAATTCATTTGGAGATATCTCCAATTCATTAACAGATATCCAATTATTATGAAGATATCTCCAATTGATAAGGAGATATCTCCATATTAATATGAAGATATCTCTAAATCACTAGCAGTTATCTGTTAATTCATTAGGAAATATCTCTCAATCACTAGCAGATATTTTCAAATCAACATGATTTACAGATATATGTTAAATCAGCTGGCAGATATCTGCAAATCATTAACAGATATCTGTTAATTCATTGGGAGATATAGTCAATTTCAGTTAATTGCATATCGTTTAAATGCATATTTCGGCTATTTGCATAAAATATGCATGCACCAAACCATTTTCTCATAAAAAGACTATTTTTTAATCGTTTATTTGCATAAGGGTCAGACTCTATTCCGTTTTTATGCATACAAAAATCGCCCAAAAATGTTGATGAGAAGGGGTAAAAAGTCACCTCATGGTGCCGAAATTATAGCAATTTGTCAAAATATTTACTTTGAAAAACGTATTTTATGGGGGGGGGAGGGGGGGGGGGGGAAAACTTAATACAAAGTTGGTAACAATGACCATCGCGAGAACAACGGCAGTTTTCAGTTTTATTACACACATGCTTTTCTATCTCTTCTAACATACATACACAGACATTTTCTGTATGTTTACATATTTCCTTGCGAATTGCATGATTTCTCAAAAATTTGTATATTTAATTGTTTGTTTGAGTTGTGTCTGCTTCATAAAAAAAACGTTTGTAAACACATGCAGTTCCAGTTGCAATTCAGATAAGTGAAAGGAAGGAAGTTTCCGGGAATTCCATCAACGAAGTGTCAAGACGCCGACTAAACACATGGCGTTTGTAATCACCGGCGCAATTGATTCCTGGAATTTATGTCAGATTCAAATAATCCTATTGTAAGATAAAATAATATTTCCAGGAATTCTATCAGATTAAGAGAATCTGTTGAATTGTGTCAGCTTCAGAAAATGCAAGTTTGTAAACCACCTGCGCAATTATTCCAGTTTCCCCAGGGGGGGGGGGGGGGTGGGGGGGGGGGGGGGGGGGGGGGGCAGGAAAAAAACTACAGACACAGGGTGGAAAAAACTGTTTTCTTCGGTTTGGGTACCCCCCCCCCCCCTCAAACAGCAAAAACTGCAGTATTTTTCCACTGACCATTTGCCCCCCCCCCACCCCACCCCACCCCCCCCCAGAAAAATCAAATCTACCCCAGCCAGCCGACAACAACTCGGTTTGACCGGAAACTGAAAAAAACACCGGAGTTGTGTATATCATAAATTGTTACAATTCACGAGAAGGTGCTTGGTAACTTAGGGAGCATGTCAAAACCCTCTTTCGCATATGCGAAAAAAAGTGCGAAAAATGTGGCGTCATTGACGTCGTTTTTTCTACATTATCGGAGTTTTTTCGTCATTATCGCACGCCGTAACGTTGTACGTTTTCGTCAATTTTTCGTCATTTTCGCTGTCTTGGTTCGATGTTTTCGCAATTATCGCAGTTTTGTTTCGCAGTTTTGCTCAAATGTTCGCTGTTCTGTTTCGACATATTTTCGCAGTGTTTGTTTTTCGTCAAGATCGCAGCATTAAATCCGTCAATATTGCTGCTGTGTCGATATGATTGGCAGGACAGTTTGTGTTCAATAAATACTCCATGGTCGCAGTTTTATACTGATGTGTCGCGAACGGGAAGATGTCGATCTCCATGCTGAAATTTCTCAGATCGGAGTGACAGTTTGTGTTCAATAAATACTCCATAGTCGCAGTTTATACTGATGTGTCGCGAACGGGAAGATGTCGGTTGTCCATGCTGAAATTTCTCAGATCGGAGTTTTTATCATAAGAATTCCAATGATTTAATCGGAGTATTCGCCGATATGAAAACATTTCCGATTTGATCGGAGTTTATAAATGTAGGCCTATTAGTAAATTTCTCCGATCTACTGAAATCTCCGATTTGGTTAATATCGGACAATTCAAACTTCGTTTAATAATAAACTATTATTAATAGAAGATTATTTAAAGTCCCAAATAAATTATTCCCAGACCCAATTTATATAATAGGATAGGCCAACACAATCAATTCCTACGTTTTTATATCACACGGTGCCCGCAAATCCGTGGGTTTATAGCAGTGATATTGCATCACTGGTTTACAGTACATATTACAGTACAGGTTGAAGTCCCCCTAAATCTCGAGCAATAATTGCTACACCGTCGCATTAATACTGCAGAGTGGTACCGTAAACAATGCAAATTTTGATTTCGAAAATCGTTTTTGTGTGTGATTATGTAACTTGTCTTCACTTTGGGTAAACCGTCACCATTTAATTGTGCGAACTATTATGAATAAAAGAATACAGCCGTGGACGACAATAAATTATTCCACAACCCCGATTTATAGTATGCCACGTAGAGTTAATTTCTACAGTTTCAATCTGTCTTTCTAGACCAGACACATATTTTAATGTGGACGCAAATCAGGGTGTTTACGGCATCGTCGGACAGTCGTAAACAATGCTTTAATTTTCGCAATATACGTATGAAATCATTGTTAGATATCGGAAGCGCAGCGTCATCATGATTAATTCGTCGGCGACATTTATACTTTTATTTCAAATCTACACATTTTATTCAATATATATCAGCGATCAGATGCGACAAAGTTAAGTTAATACAAAACATATTATATAATAGTTTGGAATTTCCACGAATAGCACAATCATGTTATGTTGTGCTATTTTTAGCACTAATTTCCCAGGCCAGTCCTAGTTTCGTTTGTGGGTAGCATTGACTGACAGAGGAGTTGAGTGTTATGTTTTTCTCGATTCTTTATTGAATGAATAATAAAAATATGGATATCATACCATTATAAAACAATGAACTTAGAGGGTATGGCTCTATATATGTCTGGCGTTGATAGAATGTGATGAGGGCTTGTTCTATATCGGGCCTATTGCTTCAAATGCTGGATCATGTGGATGGACCGTTGTCGCTCCCGTTGTGGGTGGGTGCAGCTGGTTTCAAATTTCTGTGTGATTTCATCTTTTTTCTGTTAGATGTGTGATACCTGGGGTTGTGAAACCCCTAACTTCTTCGTACTGTCGACCTGTGTAAACTGCTGGTCTAATATTTTCCCAACTGCGTATATGTCCGCTACCGATAGATCTATTCGATTTCATCACTGTTTCTAGCCATGATCGAACTGATATTATGACATCAAGTCGCTTCATTTTGGAATTTTATATATCAGATGTGTTGTTTTTGTCCAACGAGTTAAACCATTGTTCACTAATTGAGAAGACATCACGACAACAACAAAACTGTCGCACAGTTCACGCATAGTTGTGAAGGACCGGTATATACGTCATTATATGTCAGTAGACCTATATGTTTGTATAGCCTTTTGCTAAATGTCACCCCTTCACACATTTGGAATGGGTTGACTATTGTTTAATTAGGCCTTGTGCGAACTCATAGCTATCAAAACAGTCGAACTGTCAAGTCATTGTACTTGTGTGTTAAACGCATAGAGTTGTTTGTATGGCCTTTGGCTGACAGCCAATAAAAATTCAGCTGGCATCTGATTACGCAGAAGTCAAAAATAAATGCGCGGATTTATAAAGTGCGACAACATCGTATGGATGTTTTAACTTTTCATCGTTTGCGAATATCGATCAATGTTTCGACGTCGCGACTTTCGCGTTGTCGAAAGTTTCGACATTTTACGGAAATTTTGGTCTGTTGTGGTTTCGACGTTATCGCACTTTTATGGCCAGTCGCTTTCGACGTTATCGCATTATTTTTCGTCATTTCCGACATTTCGTTTTTGCACATTTACGTCAATTACGTCAAAACTTTTTCGACATTATCGACAATATTTTCGCATATGCGAAAGAGGTTTTGACATGCTCCCTTAGTTTAGATTATTATGACTAAAATGGTCATTGTCTACCAGTAGAACGCAGATTTGTACCTCGTGATGTCATGACATGTACAAACATGTATATTGGTGATCGCAACGCTTTGTATGCCCTTTAAAAAATGACAACTAGTCATTACCTCGACTTTGAAAAAGATGCAAATGAGATGAGTGAGATACCAGCATATAACTGTTTTCTGATACCATTGGAGGAGAAATTGTTTAATACATGGGATAGTTCTGCAGTAAAAATTTGCCAGATATGCGATCGCAGGGTAGAATTCTGCATTCGACTGGTAGACACTGACATAGTCGGCATTATTAAGAGGGTTAATGGGGTCAATATCACATGTAAACCAAGACAGTGGTTATCCAAAATTGTTTTATGTGGATTGTACTACTCACGTATATATGATTTGGATATTAAGGTTAATCCATATTCTATAAAATGAGAGAAAATTGAAGTTGTGAGTCTGAAAATACATATTCGGAAAAAAATTACATGCAAATTTTTTCCGACACCCCCCCCCCCCCCCCCCCCCTAAATGAATAAAGAAAAAATTTACGTGTAAATTTTTTAAGCCTATGTACCCCCCCCACCCCCCAGTATGTTGTGTCCCGCAGTTTTTCTTGAACATATTACAATCGTAGATGATAATATAATATGGAATAACATTAAATTAATATAGATGAAGCTCTTTAGATATTATTTTTTTTAAACAAACTAAATTGATGATGACATTGAATGAACGAAACATAAACAATTCACTGTATTTCTAGACTGATGCTGGTGATAGAAAAACAGCTTGTTCTTCTTTTTTTCGTGATTTTGGCTTTATGCATATTCAGTTAACTGCATTAGAAAAGCCATACACTGACGCTATGCAATAAAGCGAAATTGACTGTATCTCTAAACCACTAACAGATATCTGTTAACAAGCCTTGAAATAGTGTGCCTGTCATTTGCAGAATGAGGTCCCCAGAGTGTGAATTTAGTATAGCGGGCTAGCATCACCAAATTCACCCTCAGGGAACCTCATTCTGCTGAGGTGTAAGCAGAATGAGGTCCGCAGAGGGTGAATTTGGTGATGCTAGCCTGCTATGCGGGGTAGCATCACTAAATTGACCCTCTTGGGACCTCATTCTGCAAATGACAGACACACTATTTCAAGGCTTGTCTGTTAATTCATTTGCAGATATCTGTAAATAATTTAATCATAAGCTCTCAATCCACGGAATACTGTGAAACAATTGGCTACACAAACTTTGCGAGTTAGGCTATTTCTCGATAACCTAAATTTCTTGGTTACTTTCCTCGCTACAGAAATGACAGCAGCGTCGAGTGACCACACCCATACGTGCCTAAAAATGTACCTGGAAACTGTTCGATACTTCCTACGATTTAACATGAAATTTCAGTGCTGAATCATAATTCCTTTGGGTATGACTGTATTGACAATAACTGTACTAGATGCTAATATTCAGTGCACAAGTAACCAGACAAATCAACAAGATTTAACATTGCAAAGAGATGAACACTGAAATTAAAACCAACACGGGCTTGTGTCACCACGGTCGAATATATCAATCCCATGTGCAAGTTGCAGTTGCCCGGTGGTATGTGATCCGGCCATGATCAGTTGTGACTAGCCAATCAAAAACGCTGAATTGATGACACGATTTCATCACTCGATGAACACCAGTTCTGATGGACAGGTGTCTCTTTCACTTAACGTGTCTTTTTTGTCAGAAATAGTACACTCGTTATACTTCTACTTTTTATGGTTCTCCTTTGAAATGACGGATTAAATTATAAGAAATAACTCTTGTTTCGATTAAGGTTGTGAGTTATAACCGAAAAGTTTCAAGATAAATTATCTATAACTGCGCTAGTGTTATAGAATTTATCTTCAAACTTTTTGGTTAAAACTCCATAACCTTAATCGAAACAAGAGTTATTTCTTAAATAGGCACGACTAAGAGATATCACTTAAATACAGCTAACAGATGTCTCTAAATCATTTTGGGATATCAATTAATTTGCAAGGAGATATCTCTTAGTCATTTGGAGATATTTGTTAAGCTTTCGAATTGGAGATATCTTCTTATCAATTAAGAGATATCTGTAATTCAGTTTCTGGTCAGAAAACATTAAGAATTTCTCCCTAGCAAGTGTTTTTTTTAATCAGCCATTATATGTTGAGAGAATATTTTATGGGTTCATTTCATTATGTTCATTTCATTGAGGGATCCTTCATTTTCAGCTTGTTCCAGTGGAAACTGCCAAATTGGAGATATCTCTTAGTGATTTACCGATATCTCCTAATTTAGCAGTATTAACAGATATCTCCAATTGATTAACAGGTATCTCTAAATCACTAGCAGATATTTGTTAATTGAATTAAGAGATATCTCTAAATCATGCTATTTAGAGATATCTGCAAATGAATTGGTATCTTCTTCTTCTTTGGTAGGATGTTCCCCCGATGATTTGACGAGGCACTCCAGTATAAGTGGATGAATATGATTCATGTCTACATATTGTAAATAAATTTATCCTTTCCTATCAATTATTTTTTTCAGCTGGCTGCACAGAAGATTACCGTTGTCAGAATTCTAAATGCGTCCCACTCAGTAAGATTTGCGACCGTGTTGACGACTGCAATGATTTCTCTGATGAAGAGGGCTGCAGTAAGTTTTGAGCTTATAAATTATTCCTAGCATTATGTGAGATAGGGTGCTGAAAGACAATAGTGCAGTCCCCTTTGTATTAGTGCTCAAATTCATGTTTCTCTAGACTATTCAGCAAGCCTTGAAATAGTGTCTGTCATTTGCAGGTTGAGGTACCCAGAGGGTGAATTTATTTAATTTATACCTCATATTGGGCTAGAGTCTCCAAATTCACCCTCTTGGAACCACATTCTGCTTAGGTCTCATCTGCTGTGGGAGACCAAGGACCAATGTGATGCTTATCCCTAAAGTTCATGCAGATAGTGTCATAAGAAATGCTTGCGAGCAACCCGTTTTCTGCAATTTCTGTTTTGTCAATTTCTAACCTGATGTCCTATTCTTGCATTTGACGCTTTCATCATGACTTGCAATGTGTGTCATGTGAAGTGTCAATGGTATAATATTTATTACAGAAATATCAAGACAATGTGCTGCAGGGCTGCCACGATTCATCACGATTCAATTGCATCGTGTTCCCATCTGGGCAGAACTGCGGACTGTATTAGCTATTATAGTCTACTTCTAATACCTGGTCATGCATTTTGGTAATTATACCCCCACTTTCGAAGAAAATGGGGGGTATACTGGATTGACTGCGTCTGTCCGTCACGCTTTCTCCCTCCGTGTGTCGCTCCGTCCGTCTGTCGTGCCGTCCGTCCGTCCATCCGTCCGTCCGACCTCATAACTCGAACAACTATGAACCAATTTCAATAATTTTTTGTATGCGATCTCCTTAGGACTGCCTCTCCGCATGATGCTAATTGCGGTTCGGTCCGACTTTTTTTTTAAAGTTACGCCTCATTTTCGACTTTTTTCGACTTAGAAAATTAAATTTTTTCTCCTTTTTTTGGGGGGTTTCCAGATGATAACTAAAGTTTGGACTGTTCAATTGAAAATTCCGTTTTTGTGTGAGTCAGTGATATCAAAATACAGGTCAAGTTCGAATTTGAGTTTGATCCAATGATTTTTCTCAGAGTTATGGGCTTTTCGACTTAGAAAATTAAATTTTTTCTTGTTTTTTCTTTGGTTTCCGGATGATAACTCAAGTTTGGATTGTTTAATTGGAAATTCTGTTTTTTTGGTGGGTCTTTCATATCAAAATACAGGTCAACTTCGAATTTGAGTTAGATCCAATGATTTTTTCCCAAAATTATGGGCCTTTCGACTTTGAATTTTTTTTTATAATTTTCTGTTTTTCTGTATTAGGGTACCTTCACGGTGTAATCAACTCCTCCTACAGTTTTGGTCGTAGATATTTGAAACTTCCTTTTTTTTGGATGCTATCACACTCGACAAAAGCCATCTTAGAAGTTAGATGTTAAGGTTGCGTTTCATTTTCTACCCTTTTTTGGGTTTCTGCAATCATTCGAACAAATATGAACCAATATCAAAATTATTATTCCAAATTTTTCTTTAAAGTTAAAAATCTTTTTTGTTGGGTTTACGGATAATGCGGGTTGAATTTGCCACGGTGGGGGTATGCTAGCACTCGAGTGCACACCTCTTGTTTTAGTTAGGTCTTGTAATTTACTTCAATGAATATGAACACTATATGAGAATATACATACTAAAAATTATTAAGCTGTCAGTTGTCCACAAATTGGCATTACTGTTTTTATACGCCCATTTTTAAGAAAAAAAAATGGATGTATTATGTTATTGGTCGGTCCATCTGTTCGTCCATGTAGTATGTGGGTTTACTAGCACAAAATACAGGTCAAGTTCAAATTCAGGTTCTGTCTGCCTATTTTTGTCAGCGTTACGGCCCTTTTTGTTGTCATTTGCACTCAATTTATCAATTTCGGATGATAACTTTAGTAAGTCTGAACTGAATGAAATGAAATTTGGTACGTGAGTTTACACACCCTAAATACAAGTTCAAGTTCCGCACACCAATTTTTACCAGAGTTATGGCCCTTCGTTGAACTTTAACAATCAATCTTTAACAATCAGTTTATTGCAAAAGCTATGATTTAACACAGAACATGCAAAATATATATACATATATGTACAATAGCAGGAAACTATATAGTGGCTATAATCTTATACTCATGCCACAGCCACAATAACATATAATATTTCTATATCTCAGTCCCGCTGGGTGAAGGCACGCCCATTCCCATTTTGTCACCCACATCAAATAATGTAGGGGAACAGCAGTTATATTTACCCCCGGTCTCAACAAATGGGATGTGTTTTGAAATAGGGAGTTTTTGGCCAGGCGGGTGGGGTCTTCAGTGTCTCAGATTTTGGGCAATTCCTTAAAGGCACACTTAAGATATAATGACAATCTCCGCAATATACTAATATTTTCAATCAATAGAAGTCTATAGAACTTTTCTTCGCTGGGATATTTCCAGTAATAGTCCGGGATATATTTGATTCGGATATCATTAAGGTGAGAACATGTAATTACAAAGTGGTATTCGTCTCCTATTCCATCATTACATAATGTACAAACTCTGTCATTCCGTTTTGATTTTTTCCACCATCCACTTTCTATTGGTAATCGATGATTTGATGTCCTAATCTTAACAATGCATTCGGCTAAATACCATGGAAGTTCAGTTTGATATCTTCTGATCTCCGGACGTACATAAATACCACCATAGAAACCCCCCCTTGATGATGTGGCTACATTTCCCAACCATTCCTGGTTAAACTGATCAATAAGTATGGACTTTATTCGTTTTATATCCGAGTGTGTTAGATCCCTTCTGCTCATGAACATGGAGTTCTTTCCAGTATCTTGGAATGTCTGCTCTATAAACCAGAGCCATTTGAGGTCTCCACTGCGAGGCTGATTTTGATAAACGGTCAGTATTAATGTACACATATTTTTTGTGATAATCGAACCCTCATTCTACATTAATTTTATACCAATACGTTAAGATTCTACATTTTATTTCAATTATTAAACAATGGCGACCTAATTCTCCATATACCATATAGTTTGGTGTACTTTCTTTCATACCCATTGCAGAATTTGAGATGTACACTTTTGATTGATTTACAGGGTTCAAACCCTCAAACTTCACTGCCATATAATAATATGGGTGCGACCATCGAATCAAAAAGATGAAGCATGATATCTACCGGTAGCTCTAATTTCTTTACTTTATTCAACAGTGCATACATTGCCTTCGTACATTTTCTTAATAGATCTACAAAATATCCCATTAAAGAAAAATTAATATGGTATCATCCGCATATAACAAACATAATATACCCATGAAGCATTTCAAATTGTCAAAAAATAGTTCATCGAGATACTTTAAATTTTCGACTGCAAAGTTACTGATAAATTCCTTTACAAATAAGGAGAACAAAAAAGGAGACATTAATTCTCCTTGGAAAAGGCCTATGTTGCTGGCAAAAAATTCAGAACGTGCTTGTTCTTTTTTCACACATGTTTTTATCTGGCTATACAGATTCCTCACTACCCTAAACAATTTACCATTTATTCCATTTTGCAGCATTTTAAGAAATAATCCCTCTCTCCACACACTATCGTATGCTTTATTAAAATCTACAAATGCACAATAAAGTTTGCGCCCACTTACGAGATACATGTTAATGATATTGTGCAGAATAAATACATTATCAACAGTTGAGTGCTTTTTCTTGAACCCCGTTTGGTTTGTACCAATGAGACCCGTTTCATCAGACAATTTGGAAAGTCTTCTATTCAAGATTGATGTAAACATCTTAGCGAAACAACTCAATAAAGTTATCCCCCTATACGAATCAGGGCTCCCACGATCACCACTTTTCTTATATATAGGCTGTATCATTCCAATGGCCCAATCTTCCGGGAAGAACCCGGTATCCAATATCAAATTGAACATACCAATATACACTTCAATTAATTAATCGACAGAGTATTTTAGGTACTCATTATATACATTATCTACACCTGCCGCTTTATTATGCTTAATATTTGAGACCTCTTCCCATATTTCCGCTTCGGTGATTTCATCATTTAATATACTCATGTGTGATTCAGTAAATAGCTCATATGTTCACCCAAATCTGCGTTCTTGTCATCGTCCTCGTTTAATTTCTTAAAATGCTCAGCAAAACACTTTATATCGGGACCGGATCTATTATCGCCCTTTTGCCGATATCGCTCCCTAATTTAAGTATTGAGCTTTTTCCAAAAGTATGCGGTAGATCGACCATGAAAATGTCTCAAATTAGAGATTTCAGACTCCCTTCTCTCTTTTATTTTCTTTTCCATCATTTTTCTATAGTCGGTACTCTCGATAGCCACCTTACGGAATAATAATTTATTTGATTCTGTTTTGTCTGAATTATACCCGCATTTAGTTTTATTAAACAACTTTCGCTTTGTTCCACACTCGGTATCAAACCATGGTTTCCCCTGTCGGTCTCCATTGCATGCCCCAGTACCAACACTGGTCACACCGCATGTATTGGTCGCGGATTCAATTAGGATTGCTGTTATTTCTCCGCAATATCTCATTTATTGCTTCGCTATTTGTACCGTTGACACTCATGTCTCTAATTGCACGTTTGACACCATTTATATGTTGACTATTTATATTTCCTGCGTAATTCTGGCAGTGTTCGGATTTCCACCTCTTCGGTTTAGCTATAATTAAATTCTTATTATAATAATCCCGCTTGTCATTCTTACTCGGGTCTTGTGACCGCCGAAATACATAAATCAAGTTCTATGTGTATACATCTATGCATGTCAGAAAACAAGGAATTAAACTTGTTTACTTTAATATTTCTTACATCATGAAAAATGTCATTACTGCATATGGCGTAGTCAATGATGCTCTAATCACTACACGTTCGCTCACCAATGCCTCTATCTTCTCCACATCTACCGTTCAAAACGATCATGTTAGAATTTATACACATATCTATTAGTTTATACCCGTAGCAGTTTGCTTTTCCAGTGTCCTGGGAAACTCATTTTGGTATCTGACATATTCCATGAGGATGCTGTACTACATCATCACAAATGTAATGAAAAAACGACTCTCCTTCCGGTCCATCGATGACATAATCTAAGTCCCGTCTATCCATGCGCATAATATCACTCAAACAACTTGTGCGAGCATTCAAATCCCCAACCAGTAGCACCCCCTCAGTATATCCGCGTATCCTTCTTATATCGCCCTTTATATGCCATGCTAGAGTCCGAAGCCGCCATCGCACGCCGCCGCCGCCAGCCATATTGGCCACAAGCCGCCGCCAGCCATATTATTTCTAACGCCAGCCACATTTAAAACTCTCCGCCGCCGGAATTGTAAAATGGCTGAGCCGTGTGCATAGGCTTATATGTCAAACACAACTGTACTGTGAATCGCAAAGAACTGAACCGCATTGCCTAATATTGGCATACTCGCATGGACACGGCATGGTTGTTATATTATCAGAACACCTGGCCCCTTAATGTGAAATAGACTATCACAATGAATGCTTTCATATAACTAAATGGGCGCATCCATTCGGTATTGAAAGGGTTAAAATATAAATTGTTTATATTGATAACACACAGTCTCAGACATCACTGGCATTTGTCAATATATACACATAAGAATAGAAAATAGTTTGAAATATTATATATCATTACTATCGGGTTCATCATTCAATGATGCATGCATATATCGCAAGATGGCAGTGATGATAGCAGTCTGAAGTAGACAGAAGTCCCAATGTAACTACTTATACCGATTAGATGGGAAACTACATAGTATATCCATGCCAGTCCTTCTTGAATTTTCGCCATAATGGAAAAGCCCAACATCAAAAGATTACGTGTGGTCTGGAATTCTACAAACGCAAAAAAAAGCGTCTATAACCGGTAACAGGGGATTAGGAACATTTCGGAAACGAAAATACGCTGAATGATAACATCTCAGCCGGCTGAGCCGCCATATTTCGTCAGCCACGAACGTCGTGACTGAGCCGGCTTAGCTAGCTAACCAGCCACGAAAATCGGTTGAGCCAGCCATGAAAACTATTTGTCGTGGCTTCGGGGTCTATGCCATGCCCACTCGTCATCGTCATATCTGGTATTGGATGGGGTATATAGACAGACCGAACTAATAACGATCTCCCTTCGCCACATGGAAATCTGACCCACACTACATTCTTGGTGTCCGTTTTAACCACTTCCGTCGCTTTCACGAGGACTGATTCGACAGCAAGCATTATCCCACCACTCCTCTTACCCGTTCCCATACTTTTCCCTTTCCTAGCTAATATCTCGAACCCAGGTATATCGACCACATCTTCGACAAATGCTTTAGTTTCAGAGAAGCAGAGGACATCATACTTATCAACCAATTCAATGAATTCCGGGTAATTTAGCCTTCGCTCTAAACCGCACACGTTAAGGGATAATAATTTTAGCTGATTAACTCTTTCACTGCCAATCGCGACTTGAGTCGAATTACCCATACACTGCCGATCGCGACTTGAGTCGAATCCTGACACCTTCGTCCCGTAACATCAATCCATGGGAAGTAACTCTATATTATTCTGTGGAAACAGTGTACGTGATGTAATCACTATTGTAACGAGAAACTCACGGTTTATTTTTTTATATTTCGGGATGTCGGCCATCTTGTTTTGTGATTAAGTGGTCGTGGTCACGTGACCCTCCTGGTATGGGAAGTGTTTTCCATTCTTTAGAGACCAATACCTACCTGCATACCAAGTTTCAGGAATATACCTTTGCATATACAAAAGTTATTGTGAAATACCCAATAATATATGTATTTAGCAGAAATATACTAACTTGTTTTTCGGTTCTCAATACTAACACCAACTTATATTCCAAATCGTCAAAATATCTCTGCAGATACAAAAGTTATTGAGAAAAAATGAATTTTCCTTATATTTCGGTGTGGTGGCCATCTTGTTTTGTGATCATGTGGTCACGGTCTCATGACCCTCATGTTGTCAAGGTCTCGTGACCCTGGCAGACTGGAAAGTGTTTTCAATTCGCAAGTCCAATATCTAACTGTGCACCAAGTTTCACGAACATACCTTTACAGACATAAAAGTTATTGAGAAATACCCAATCAATATGTATTTAGCAGCAATATACTAACATTATCTTATATTTCGGGATGACGCCCATCTTGTTTTGTGGTCACATGATCGTGGTCTCGTGAAATGTGACACTGGCGGACTAGAACATATTTTCTATTCCCAATACTGATACCTGCTTACATACCAACTTTCATAAAAATATCTCGACAAATACAAAAGTTATTGAGAAATACTGAAATGTTCTTATATTTTGGGGTGGCAGCCATCTTGTTTGTGGTCAAGTGATCGTGGTCACGTGACAATGGTGGATTCCCCAGACCAATACCTACATGCATACCAAGTTTCATGAAAATAGCTCGACAGATACAAAAGTTATTGAGAAATACCCAATCCATATGTATTTAGCAGCAATATGCTACATGTACATGTACATAGTATGCTTGGCAGTAGCAGATCTGTCTGTGGTGCTGCATGGCAGTGAAAGAGTTCAAACTCGGCTGACGTGTGTTCTCAGCAACAGTATTACATGATATACTTTGATCGCACTGTCGTATGCATGACATAATATCATTATCGATCAACATAACATTACATGTGCAAGTAAACATATCACAAATTTCACACCTATTATTATTATTATTATTGTTGTTTGTTCAACATGGCAACCACGATTAGGACTCAAACTATTAATTAGAGTTCCATGCGCACAGAAACATCATTCATCGTCCAGTTGAAGACCGGACTGGTCATCATGTTGAAAGAGGTCTTTAATAACGTGCCCTTCGTCAGTCAATTACAGTTGCCTGGTGTCAATAAACTTCAAGCCTCTCCTGCACAGCTTCTCCAAGAATAAGTTCATTTGGGCAGCAGTGTCATTAAAGGACTTGATTTTGCCCCCTTTTCCTTTCCTGGGCGGTTTTGTGCACAGATTTACAGCCGCATTTCTGAATTCATTTCTGATGACAGCAAGGCCCTTTGTGTACTCCATAATTACCATATCATAGTTACTATATTGGTGAATGATGTCATTTGTCCCGAGATGCACGAACACTGACTTTATCTCCTTTTTGTCAATCAATGCTTGGTCGATACTTTCTATCAGTTTTGATACATCCCTCATGTCTGCGCCAGAATAATTAAACACCCTCATCTCTGGGTCCTTAATTTCTAGGCCATAACAATTGCTGGCCCCTAGCACAATCGAATCTGTCCCGACATGAATTGTGTTTTTTGCTTTTCCGGTGTTGTGTCGCCTACGATTACTGAGTCCTGATCGGTCACAACTACGAATTCGTCATTCATTGGCAATCGAGTAGCAATCGACGTCGGCTTTATAGGCTCGTTCTGTCTACCGTCTACAAACGACCTCCTGATCACATTGGTATGAGTTATGTTCATCAATCAGACAGTTTCCACACCTAGACCATCTGCTATCCTTATCGCATGACTCCCACCTATAATGCAAATAATCACACTGTGAATACATTTGCTTTGTTTTGCCTGAGAACACATACATATCAAAACTGTCAATCTCGATTACATTTGGTATCTCGTCGCAGTCGGTCATCTGAATGTATCGATTTCTATCTTCAATATTAGAATCACCAACAGTCCCTCGCTTCACACTGTCCCCTATCACTTTTCCATATTTCGAAAGTTCCTCCATGACTTTAGAATCTCCAATCTCAAAAGGGGCCTCTAACACAGTCACCATAATGACACGCCTTTCAACATCAACTGGTCTTACACGGCGCCCGAACAACTGCACCCCATCTGTAATCAATTTGCATTTGAATCTATATCTTTAAGAGTCACTCGCCACTCTGTTTTTGTCAACTGGACTGCTGCTATTTTGTCATTGTCAATAGTTTCGGAAATCCCTTGCACGATATTTAGGTGAGTTATTCGTCCGAAGAGGCCTCGACGAATGCTCACTGTTTTATCTCTGCATAACGGTTCAGCCATACTCACAGTTTATTCGAAAGAGACACAATAGTCCACAACAAAGAGAATATACACTCAGACAGACACATGGACAAAACAGTTTTTGTTTTATTTGACATAAATTTATTTTTGGGGGACTATAGAAACGGGCCAGAGATTTGAAACTTCAGAATATTGTTGCCCATATATTGAAGATGTGCAACATGTATATAGATGACGGAAACAAAATTTTTTGACGGAGTTATTAACCCTTTTCGACTTAAAAAATTTCTACATTTTTTTAAATTTTCTGTATGAGGGTACCTTCGTGGTGTAATCAACTCCTCCTACAGTTTTGACCGTAGATATTTGAAACTTCAGAGTATTGTTACCCACATATTGGAGATGTGCAACATGTATATAGATGCTGGAATTTTTTTTTTTTACGGAGTTATTAACCCTTTTCAACTTAGAAAATTTCAACATTTTTTTTTATTTCTTCAACAAAGTGGCATCGCGACTTGCCACGTTTTCGTGGGACACTGTGGTCTGCTGACCTTTTATTTGTTTCCTAATGATAAATGGAGTTATTGTTGACTGATGAATGGAATAAATTTAGTATTCTAGTTTTTAGCTCACCTGAGACGAAGTCTCCGGTGGAGCTATAGTCATCCCTCCTCGTCCGTTGTCCGTCCATCACAGCGTCGTTCCGTCCGTCTGTCCATCCGTCAACAATTCTTTGAACATCTCCTCTGGAACCGTAAGACCAAATTGGTTCATATTTGGTGTGGATGTTCCCTAGATGAATCTCATTCAGATTTGTTCAAATGAGGTTACTGGGTCAAATAGTTGCGAAACCAGGGCCATAACTCTATTCCTCCATAGTAATTCTTACAACGACTTCTTGTCCAGAACCATTGGGCCGATTTAGCTAATATTTGGTATGGAGGGTCCTTGGATGACTGGTGTTCAGATTTGTTCAAATGAGGTCACCCGTTCAATTAGTTAAGAAACCAGGGCCATAACTCATAGTAATTCTTAGAATGATTTCTTCTCAAAAAATATTGGACCGATTTAGCTTATATTTGGTACGGAGGGACCTTGGGTGACTGGTGTTCAGATTTGTTCTAATGGGGTCATTGGGCCAAATAGGGGCAGAGCCAGGGACATAACTCTAAAAACAAATAACATTTTTGCATTTTGACCTTGATTTTTTTTTAGACACATCACAGCTACCAAACCCCACCCTCCCCACCCCACCTCCTGTCCCTGCCACACCATGCTGTATCATACCATATTATCTCTGCCTAGTTCACCCCATTAAAATCCTTGTTTTGATCACAGCTGTAGGAGTAATACAAATCTGTTTGTGCAGTCGTCAAAACCTATTTATCTAAATGTCAACACCTCTCTAAGACATGCTGATAGTGGTTTCATGAATGGAATTTAATCCCAGAGAATGCACTGGCTTTCAAGGTCATGGGAATTTTGTTAAGCTAATGTAGTCAGGCATTCAAATAAATCATGTATGTCATATTCTTGTAGGGATGTCCCCACAGTGTTGGGGGGGGAGTTGATTGACAGATTTGTTCAATGAAATGTAATTTTTAAGCTCACCTGAGACGAAGCTATAGTCATCACTTCTCATCTGTCACCTGTTCATCTGTCTATCCATCCATCTGTCAACAATTCTTTGAACATCTTCTCTAGATCATAACACTGAATGGGTTCATATTTGGTGTGGATGTTCCCTAGGTGACTCCCATTCAGATTTGTTCAAATGAGGTCACTCTGTCAAATGGTTGTGAAGCCAGGGCCATAACTCTTGCCCTCCATAGTAATTCTTAAAAACGACTTCTCATGTACCATCAGGTTGAATGTGTTCATATTTGGTATGAAGGGTCCTTTGGTGACTGTAGTTCAGATTTGTTCAAATGGGGTCACCTGGTCAAATAGGGGCCAAGCAAAGGACAGTTTTCCTCTTAATATGCTTCCTTCACACGGACCATCAGGTTTATTTTACTGATATTTAGTATGAAGGGTTCTTTGGTGTCTGGGATTCAAATTTATTCAGATGGGGTCACCAGGTTAAATAGGGTGGGACCAGGGACATAACTGTATGTCTCTATAGTAATACTTAAAATGTCTTCTCAAGATAGGTTGGACTATTTAGCCTACATATAGTATGGAGGATCCTTTAGTGACTGAGATTCAGATTTGTTAACATGAGGTCAACCTGTTAAGAAATGACAGGGCTATGGGGACTTAAGACTTTTGTGTCTAATAAAATCATTACAATACAAAATTCATGAAAACATCTACCTTGGAACTACCTGACTGATTAATCTGACATACATATAGTGTTTTTGGGTCCATGGATAATTGGGCTTTAAACATGTCTAAATGGTTTTATAAAAAGGCGCTTGTGAGATTGGAAATTTCCAACAATTGAGAAATATGAGATGTTGGTTGTGAAATTCCAACCTAAGACTTGGGAGTCTGGAGCCCAGTCGGGAGGGGACATGTTGAGCTGGAGGAGGGGGGGGGTGATCAGTAGTGTACAGTTGGTAATTTAAAGGTAGATATTCACCGATCTACATACATGAAGCCTCTCTAGCCACATATCCTGTTTAGATCTAATTCTTTTAAAGTGATTATGAAAAGTTCTGAGTGTTGTGGTCTCCAGAGTCCCAGTCTTATCAGTCTTGCAGTCTGATGAGCGACCCCACAGTCTTTGACTGTCTTGTTATTTTGGGTTCTGACTGCCCATATTACCAGAGTTACTGACCTTTATTCGTTTCAGGATTATAACTATAGTTTATGATAACTGCAAATATGGTATACTGATTTACAACCGTAAACTACAGGTCACATTCTGTTTTGAGTTCGATCTGCCTATTTTAACAGAGATACAGATTTGTTTTCAATGTTGGGTCTTGTTGATTTATAGATGAGATGATATCTCCAGCTAGGTATACTTGATCACTAAACATCTTGGTATGTGGCTCTGTTATCTCAAAATAAAAGCTTTGTTTGAATGTGGGAATGGTCCAATAATTTGTTATTGGGAATATTTTTTTCTGTTGGCTTTTAGAAGATTAATCCAACAGTCTTGGTTTCTTTCTGAAATGCAATTGCCATTATAGTCATCAGTGAAATGTTTTTTGTTTGTTGGTATTTTGAGCCCCAGTATTACCTCTACAGCGATCCACACATGCATTTGACAGTTGTGTATATAGCCATTTTGGTATTTTGAGCCCCAGTATTACCTCTACAGCGATCCACACATGCATTTGAGCCCCAGTATTACCTCTACAGCGATCCACACATGCATTTGACAGTTGTGTATATAGCCACGTTTATTAGTTCATATATGATTCTCTGTCTGAATTATTTACAGACTTACCAGTTCTTCCACTGGAGGTGAGGATGGTAAATGGAGAAGAACACTCAGGCCGAGTCGAAGTCAAACATTCTGATGAATGGGGAAATATATGTGACGATGGTTGGGACATCAACGATGCTCACGTCATATGTAGAATGCTTGGTTATCGGTGATTATTTCTGCATGTCCTTAATCCTCTCTTTACTAAATACTCATATACTCATTGATGAGTAGTTATTCCCTTTTGAAATGTTCAGATAATATTTTCAACAATGCTGCTGTTTGTTTACCTTATTATCTGAACATTTCCCACCATTCAATAGGAATCATTCAACACTTGTTTTATCTGTTCATTTGTCTGTCACCTGCTTATAATTCCTGACTTTTGTCCAAATCAATAATAGACAATAGGTAATTTGAAGGAATTCAGAAAAGAAAAGGTTAACTTGGCCATGTCTCTATCGACAGATGACTGTTAGTCTTTTTGAGGTTCAGATGGAGGGAAGTCAATGTCACTCATCAAACATCAACACTTTTTATCTACTGCTCAGTACCAAACCTTGAAATAGTGTGTACTTGCAAAATGATGTCCCCAGAGGTTGAATTTAGTGAAGTTATCCTGCAAAACGCAGATTATTACCAATGTTAACTGGTCGACGTCCTAATACAATATTGATGAGTGATTTACTCAATGATGACAATGTAACACATCTCCGCAAGTTGTGCAAATTTATTAAGCTTGTAAATCGAGAAATGACCGAATATAAACTCAGCTAGATAATAGGTATAACATGCAATATCACAATTTGTGCAAGAACAGAACCGATATACGTATACACATAGTTATTAATATATATTGATAAATTTGTATATGTAAGCATATACAATGAATCTATTTACTTATACATGTATGTGCTCATATATATATATATATTTACAATCTTGATATACATGATACAGTGTTACATATAAGTATCGATGACGGGTATGCAATATATACATGTAATACAACATTTGTCAACCAGAAGTTCACATATACCTATGTACATATTGTATATATACATTTAACTATTATTATCTCCATACCAATGTTATGTATTGGATTATGAGAAATAAACTGATTGCAAGCTAGCATCACTGAATTAACCCTCTGGGAACCTCATTCTGCTGAGACTGCAGCTGGCTATTGGAGACACGGGATCAGATTGAAGTTCCTCAGTTGAAGTTGGTGATGTTCATCCATTAGTCACCTCGATTATGCATTTTATCTTCTGCAAATTAGGGGATTTAGAAACAGAATTAGGGAAAAATCACTAAAAAAATCTTAATTTGAGACTATAGATATTTCAAGACTTGCTCCATTGCCTAAAAGCCTGCTTGATAAACATTGTTTTTTACATCAAAATAACATTATTAGGTCAACTTAGATTTATTAGGTCAACTTAGCACAGGTATGGAGGGCAACGTAAAATGATGTCATTATGATTTGGAATGTTTTCTCATTCACAATTCACTGCAAATGATACAAAATGTGAAAAACAACAAAATGTTTTTTGTGTTCTGAACAATAAATTGTTGGAAACATAAACAATTAGAGAACAAGAAATGTTTCCAACAACTATCCAAGAACCAGAAAGCGATATTTTTTTTTCTTCTACATCGTGATTGGCCTCTCATTCTGCTTCACGCCGGTTTGTTCACATCATGAATACTAATTATCTTCCTTGAACTCATAAATTTATGGATAACGCCGCTACTGAAGAAACCAGGGCTTGATATCGAGGTCCTAATTAAGTAACTACCAACCGGTTTCACACCTCTCTTTTGTTTCAAAGCTGATAGAGTGGGTTGTTTCCAAACAACTTCGCGAATACTTGTCGTCCACTGGTTTGTCAGAAGTGTTTCAATCTGCCTATCGTCCAAATAGCAGCACGGAGACTGCACTTCTTCGGGTCCAAAATGACTTGCTTATGTCAATGGATCAAAGGGAAGTGTCATGCTTGGTGTTGCTGGATCTCACTGCCGCCTTCGACACCATCGACCACGCTGTGCTATTGGAGAGACTTGAAAACATACTCGGTGTGACGGGTGTAGCCTTAGACTCGGATGTTTTTGCACTTAAGTACAGTGTGCCACAGGGGTCCGTCCTCGGACCCATGCTCTATGTGATCTAATTTCTACCGCTGGGGGACATAATCCGTCATCATGGACTGAATTTTTACGCGGATGATTCCCAACTCTACATTCAATTCAACCCTGGTTGTGAGATTCCAGCCAGAGAATCCTAGAGCACTGTGTATCCGATATTAAAATCTGGATGACTGATAATTTCCTTAAGTTGAATCCTGACAAAACTGAACTGATATATATCGGGTTACCGCATCAGTTGCAGAAAGCAACTACCCACGATATTGTGCTTGGAGATAGTGTAGTCTCTAAGTCGACTATGGGTCCGCAACCTGGTGTATATGATGGATGACAATCTATATGCGGAGGCCACTTTTATTTGGTTGCAACACATACCTTATTCGGAAACTTCAGCTTGTACAAAACTGTGCTGCTAACAAAGAAATTTGTTACATCACTCCAATTCTAGCTAAATTACACTGGCTTCCCGTTGAGAAGAGGATCCATTATACGGTCTTGCTTTTCACTTATAAGTGTTCAAATAATCTGACACCATCGTACTTGTCGGATCTCATTCAGCGCTATCAGCCCGTCAGACCCCTCAGGTCTGCCAAGGCAAATCAACTTGTCTTTTAACCTGGGGATCTGGTTACATGCAGCAATCACGCTTTTTCTGTGGCTGGCCCAAAGCTGTGGAATCTACTTCCTGATCACTTAAGGATTCCACAAACCATAAATGATTTCAAATCAGCACTTAAAACCCACCTGTTTGAAGTGGCATTTGGTCTTCGGCTCACATTGCGTAAAGTGAAGAAATAGCCGCAGTTTATGTTGTATATTTGTATTGTGTTGTATATGTTTTATGTGTATATTGTTAAGTCCGAGAGCACATTTGTGGAGTCGTGACTATAAACCTTATTATTATTATTATTATTTCTGCGATGGCACATGTGTCGTATCGACAAACCCATTCACACACATACTGTTCTGTGTTTATTACATGCCCCCCATCCTAGAATCCATAAATTGAAAGAAAAAAGACCTACAAAGATTATAAAAAAAGGCAGGACTAGTCTCATTGTGTGCAATGATACATTTATTTTATAGTTCCGGTTTCATGGTCGAGGTGAACGTTATTTACATTGTGTGATGTTGTCCGAATCAAACAGAATCAAAATATGACATAGTGGGAACAATGTGATTCTAGTAAGATTAGGTGTGTAATAAACATTTTTATTCCACACCCATTGACTGGAGGCACATGTATTCAATGAAATCTCAGCCATTGAATACATATTATTGTATAGCTCTAGTAGAATACAAGCCAGAACTATTCTTGTTGATGTCGCCAAGAAAGATGATGTACATTACATCAACAATCCGCTTCGGGTGATGCCTGATCATTGCTGGTTATTCATGAGACTGAAAATCACAACAAAGGTAGCTAGATTCAATTAAGGTAACAGCCATGGATTGAACTTATCTGACACAATGGTGAAGAATAAATACAGAACAAAACTTGCATGAATCTTTTATCGAACTTGTTGTGCATGCAGTTCCACAATTGTAAATGATAATAGCCTTTTCACAGAGTCAGTTTTATGGTTTTCGGGATATTTTTCCACTGGAAAATGACCAGATTGTCAATGGCCCAGCACATGACGTTATTCAACAGTGAAGAGATGTGCTGCCTGAGTGACTATTGTTTGATATATTTAATTTTTTATCCATCTATTTCATATATAATTAAAATATTTTAGAGGGACAGCAATGATTACTATGTTCATTTATCAATAACAAAAAAGGCTTTCTTCAGTATGTATAGATCTAGTTTATATGCCATTTTTGGTTTTTGTTATTTTTGAGCAGAACAAAGTTAAAAAGAAACTGTTAACTTTGTTGCAAACCTTCGATTTTGGAAAACCCACCTGCACTGTTCTTATCACGCAAAACATGTGCCCTAGTTTTAGCACAGTGGAAACAAATAGTAAAACTCTCAGCTTACAATACATTCGTTCTTCAATTACTTCTATGATCACAGCCTTGTGCAATTCATCAGTTTCATGTGATAGTCATATGATACTACGCATTCTGAAGTCCTCGACCCTTGACCTTATGGAACTACTATGGAGACATACAAGGTTTAGTCCGATCGTTTAGAGATAATCTTTACATCCGAATCAATTCCAATCAATTACGCTCCAACACTCCAGTTTTAGAATGTATGAAAATCAACAGTTTTCCTTAATTAGATACTCTCCTTGTCAGATTCATCGTAAGTCTTATCAGCATCTTATTTATATGAATATTGCTGTAATAAATGTCTTCAAATGGAGTGGCCAGGTCACTGATGCCAAATTAAAGAAGTCACTCGCATGAGCGATTTCCCAGCATTAGTGTTACATTTAAGTTACCACTTTGAGAAGTATTCACACTGTTCATACACTGGACCTTGAATGGTGGCTAGTTGACTGAATTATCCCTTTTCAGTGTAAATATGCATTCCTTAAAAAGATATTGAGTTATTTGCACTTAAAATATTACTGGCATATGCATATAAAAATTTGTTTACTTGCATGTGCCCTACATCCGCAAGCGCGGTTGTGTACATCAAAATTGAAGATTTGGTATGTTGCTAATGTAAGGAAGGACATGAAATGCTGGGCCGGATTATATTCTTTCTACACTACATCCACTAACCAATTAGATATAAGGTCCTAAGAATTTTTTGTATGTTCCAAATGACTTTGAATTTGCTGATGTGGTGTCGCATATAATGGCTTCCGAAGCTCTCGTGGCATTAAAACCTTTAGGACAATCAGGGACAATGACAAATTTAGCATCACCGAGTATTTTTACACACTTGCCTCGATTCCTTCCAGTTAGTGTTATGATTTTGTTTATGATATTATACATTTGTTGCATGGTTTCGAGGTTGACATGAGGATTTATCAACCCTTGGGAGTTAAATTGGACTACAACCTCTCATGCGTGACATAACAACTATTTTGTTATAAACCCCACGCCAGGTTAATATCATGATTTATCAACCCGGCCATGCCAATCAATTAATATAGGGTTTGCGGAAGAAAATTAATGATCATATAATGATTTATATTTCTCATGAAATCATTTGTAGACAAGCAGAACGTGCCTCCGTAAGAGCTGAGTTTGGTTCAGGAGAAGGGAATATACTGCTGTCTGACGTGGCTTGTACTGGAAATGAGACAAATTTGCAGGATTGCCCAAAAGGAGAGTGGAGACAACATAACTGTCGCGCTTTTGAAGCTGCAGGTGTTGTGTGTCAGGTGGAAAAAGGTAAGATAATGTTTAACCCTTCCATGACTGGAGCTTCCTGACATTTTGCTAAAAAGATAATGCATTGGCATAGGGAGCCTCGCATATATGAGAGAATATGTTGGCCTATCAACATTTACCTTGACCATGTAAGCCAGTTCATTCTCTTATATATGCGAGGCTCCCTATGGGAGACTCGCATATATAAAAGAATGCACTGTCACAGGATCTTTAATGCTTCACTAGCGCAGCTCCCTCATGAAAGGGTTAATGTCCTGATAGTCCTGTCCTATAGCTAGTTTGAGGAACAATTGGAAATTAGTGATTTCCTAGTGGCTGAAGATCCTGTTGACTGGTCCTAGCCATCTGTCCGTCTGAATTTGGCTCATATATTTAGATTTATCCCTTTTTTAACTTAGAACATTTTCGCAAGATGCATAATTTTGTTTGAGCTTGTATTCCTATATTTTTTGGTCAATTTAAAAAAAACTTGGCACATATATTTACCACAATGCGACCCTCTGCACATGCGATTATGAGCTTGATCTGCCTTTTTAGCTTAACTTTACAACGTAAATTTTCAGCTATTGCCATGGGTTGTGTCCATCGTCCGTGCATGTATACATTCGTGCGTGCGTCCATCGACAATTTCCTTTGGCACGCCCTACAGGCCACATCCCTTATCCGATCTTTACCAAACTTTATTTGTAGCTTCAGGGTGACCTGTAGATGGAAGCTATCAATTTTTTTCCGAATTTCATTGAAAAACATGGCCACCAGCAGCCATCTTGGATTTCAAATTTGAATCCATCGGCACACCCTACAGCCCGTATTTATGGCTGGATCATTTTTATGTGTACCCATACCATGTATGGTACACATAATGCCGACGTCCGGATCAACCATCCGTCGTTCGTCCGTCTGTCCGTCCGTCCGTCTGTCCGTAAACACTTGCTATCCGATTCATTTACTTGAATATTTTTTATCGGATCTTGTTAAAATTTTATGTGCATGTTTATGATGACACACTCCTCACCTGTATAGTTTTTGGTATCGATCGGTTGATCGGTTTAGAAATTATTAACACTTTGCATCCGCACATAGGCATGAGCTATCCGATGCTGCAACCAAAGTATTTTTTGTCCGATTGTTTTCATATTTGATATGTAGGTTTATAATGACACACCCCTCACCTGTATAGTTTTTGGTATCGATTGGTTGAACGGTTTAGAAAATAATTAACCCTGCACACAAATGCTATCTGATGCATCTAAGTCAAACTGTTTTCTTCTGATATGCCTCATATTTCTTACCTAGGTTTTTCTTAGCACGTTCTTTATCTGTATGGTTTTTGGTATCGTTTGATTAACACTTTTCAAACTTATGTTTACTTAGAACTCACGCAAGCTGCTATGACTCAAAACATTTTTCATCTGATCTACTCCAAATTTGGTACATGTGGTCCTCACCCCGAACAGATCAAGTTCAAATTTGGGTTTGATCCGATATATTTTAACAGAGTTACGGCCCTTTATAATTCAAGTAATTTACTACCTATATGCCCTGTGGGAGTTTAAGACAAATGACTTTACACAGTAATCTGCTTTATTGGAATCAGAGAATGACACTGGATACTAACTGCTAAACCACTGGCTGCTCCCAGAGCTGTCAAATTTAAGTGATTGATGATTCTTTACTCCAGTTTGTGTGCAATAGTAATTTAACCCCCCTGTTGAAACATGTTCATGGCATTAATACAAATAGTCCATTGTCCATTTGTAGGATGTTCTAGAGCATGGCTGTTTAGAGAATTGTTGTTTACAGAGACACTGTTGTCTTATCTTGAGAAAAAAATTAATCCACACATTAGTTCCATCATATGATGTCATTGAAAATGATTAACCCTCTCCTCACATAATATGTTCATTCTCCTATTCTATGTCCAGGTTGATCGTGATCCACTTTTCACTTGCATGTATTTCATGATTAAAATTAACCTATTCCATAGACACATGATATCTGATAGGCAGATTTTAAATTATCTCTTTCGCCTTGGGCCAGGTTCAGTAAGGATTTCTATAAGCCACCAATTGAATATTCATCATTTGAGGAAATCTCTTATTTTGAAATTCCCTCTATTGCATTTGGGCTGCAGGATAATAATAATGGTTCTGGTATTCTTGAAGCTGACTTATTGGTCAAATATTTTTCACCCAATCACTTTTATAATCTCATTCAGGTTGATCGTGACACATTCTTCACGTGTATAGATTTTGGTATTGATTGAATGGTTTTGAGAATATTAACCCAACATTTAATAATATTTCTGCTGTTACAGACATTGTATCTTTCCAATGATCAGCTTAGAATAAAATTAACCATAGGTATACTGTACGCGATCCAATGTTATGACTCTAATATTTTCAATTTGACCCTTCTCATATCTCTCCTTTAGTTATCTGATAATTCTGTATTAAATTATTTTATATCCAACCATTATCAATCATATTTAATATCAAGGTCTATACACCCCTCACTTATATAGATGTTCAGGTGTTTGTTGGTCTCTAATCTCAATCATCCCATAACTTTTACTATGCAGCTAACACAACAACATAATCTGTTATGACTCAGGTTCCATTGTAAGAAGTAAATAAATAGAGTTATTATGATGTTAATATTGTAACTATTATATCTTTAACAGCTATGGTGCATCTGTCTGACTGTGGTTGGGCATAATTATCTTTATCAATCTATCACACATACATGTATCTCTGTTGGAGTGACCTAATAGGTTGAAATCGAATGTCATATCCATGTTCCTATTGTGTTTAAATGACCAAGTTGCTCAATAAGTCTGATTCCACTATGAAACTAATAAATAATAGTACGCTGTGAATTGTTGATATTCTTGCACTCATAAAAAGATCGCTATCGCCAAGGTATGGGTTAAACATCTGCCGATCGTGATTGGCCTCTCGTTTCAATTATGCAGGCACGATTGTAATAACCTGTAGATGGGAGCTATCAAATTTTAACATTACCACTGGCAGCCATCTTGGATTTTACTCTTTGCAAGACTAAATCCTTTGTCACACCACATCTCTCATCCGATCGTCACCAAACATATGGATCTTCGCCAGCAGTCGTCTTCAATTTCACGTTTGAATCCATCAGCACACCCTGGAGTCCGCATTTATTGGAGAATTTATTTGAAAATTTACAGGCATGTTTAGAATTACCTCTGGATGGGAGCCAGAGCTGTTAAGTTTCATGGATTGTCCGTGAGACTCATGGATTGCTATGGACAAAACCTCCAAAACACGGAAGACCACCCAATTCTCCCGCATTGTGCAGATGTACTGTTGCTGTCGGTAACATCAAGAGTAATTTCATATTCATCATTATTCAGTACTAATCAGCAGTACTAATTGAGACTAATTAATGTTCACACCCCTTGGTAGCCGTGCGAGCTGTCGTAGATGTATAAACAATAGATTTAATAATGCGACTTAAATAACTACTAAGTCACAAACCATGCGAACGGATGTGTTCATTTCATTTGCGGGTAAAACTGTATAGACGAGTCCATTTTGTACTTTCGGTTTAGGGACCGTGTCGAAATGCAAAAACCGATACCGACCGATAGCCGATACCGACCGATAACCGATTGTAATAAATCCATCGGGCATTCTATCGGTTATTCTCTGTTCCATCGGTCATCCTATCGGTTCCATCGGTCGTTCCATCGGTTATTCATCGGCGACTGATAGTACGACGTCGCCAAAAAACTACAACGTCGCGACTGATACTACGACGTCGCCAAAAAAACTACGACATAAGGTATTTTTCACCCGCGAAAGATTTTATGAACCTAAATATTTCAAATACGTTCAATACCGTAGTTACCATAAGACAAAGCCGCGGCAGCATGCCAGTGGACCTTTGATGAAACTTCAAAGGGAATATCGTGGAGAAAGTGACATGTAATCATGTTCACTCAAACAAGAGTTACGATGTAGCAAATAATGTTGATTGCAACACAGTCCTTGCGTCTTATTTCTGAATAATGCTGATGTAATTCGGGTGCACCCTGGTGCACCTGGCGTTTGAGATATACAGAAGTGCGCAAAAATAACGGAGATTAACAATTTCCCATTCAAGGGTTTTACTCACTCACTTTGTGGCAATATACGTAAACAATACTTTAAGGATATATATAACAAAATAAAATGATGCATGGTTTATAGACCCATTGAATAAAGCGTCCACATGGTTTGTTTATGTGGATTTGCAATAGACCGGATATGGATGATTAGAATTGTGCTAAATTAATCGGCTTTCTGGGAAACGGCACCAGTCTGAGTGCACCGCTTCCCTTAGACGTTAAGAAAAAGACTTTTAAAATAAAATAAATTGAGCGCACAAAATAAATAACTAATTTTTGTAATCGTTAAGTACCGAATTCTACTATTGAAAACATCAATTCCAACACGCTATGTTCGGGTTCACTACACTATCAACCATTACTTATTGATACAGTGCTTAAATAGGTACATATTTCACGTTTCGACTTGACTGTGGTGTTTGTCCCTTCAATACGTATTTATGAAACTCGGCATGTATGGATTAGAGTTATGTCCCGTAGCTCGGGTATGTTACAAATTGGGAATCTGTTCGGAGTATGTGCAGAATACACCCAGACGTCAAACCGAATAATGCCGAATATCTTTCGGTAGGCATCGGGGGGTCTTCAAAATCGAAGATCAGATAAATTGCTGGCATACCGTGGAATTATAGAGGAAATCGTAAAATGTCGCACATTTCCAGTTTCTGGTGCTCGCAGTTAATTTTCACTGGGCAATGGATTTGCCACATATGGATTGAGAATATTACAGTTTTATTTAATATGCTCATTTGTCCATATAATAGCCACTCAAATAAAACATGGGAATAATTTAATTTACTAATTCTCGGTTATGGTGTCAAAGTATACCACATTAGAACAAAATATCGGTAAGCTCCTCCCACAGCCAACCAATTAAAGCAGAGAATAAAATCTCACTAAATAATCCGGGATGATTGACAGGTTTATGTTGACGTTATGGCATGCGCGGGAACGATGCATCGATATTTTTATGTTTGACAACAAAGTTCCATTAAAATCTGTGTTAGATCGTTGAAACAGTGGGATTAAATATAAATGTGATTCGTCATAATGACTACAAAGCCGATGTTATGTACGAATTTAAATTTCCTTTAATTAAAAATACTAACCTTCGTATATTTCTACTATAAAATACTTGTTTTAAACTCGAAAAAAAAGATGATACAAACCAGAAATCTAACCCCGGTGAACATGCCGTTTGGCTGCAGTGTACTTGCCATTCGGGACACAACAGTTTAATTCTATCTGAGATAAATTGATTTCACCATTGAGCGTCACTGTATTTAATTAATAGATAATAATGACGGCTTTTGTTGTCAATTTGGATACAATTTGTAAAAATTACTACTTTGAGCTAGATTATTCTCCATTTCTATTTTATCACCCTGTCGGAGTGTTTCAAATCACTTTAAGACTAATTTAGAGGACAATTAATTGTGTTCATACAATGTTTTGTATTAAGAACATTGTATTTAGCGGACAGTTATGATTGTTTACAAAACATTTTGCCATGTACGTGCGCTGTCTCGTCAAGGAACGCCTTGTATTCCCGCGCACAAGGATTAATTGAAGTGATAATGAAAGTCAAGATATAATTCAATATGATTTTGTTTTATAAATACGAATAAATTAACCCATAAAAAACAAGAATTATTATATGACCATCCACATGAGACAATTCGTCCCAAACACAAAATCACCATCGGGGCGAGTTATCTCCTGTCTAGTTGCTCAGTTCCGTTCGTAGACACATGCATTCGAATGCTGGTAGCTGGTGACGGATTATTACCTGTACGTTTATCTGGATGCGAAGAGTGATAGTCATAGCACTGGCTTACAAACATGACGTTATGACGTCGTAAGTCCATCGGTCGACCATCGGTTATTTTGAACATCGCCATCGGTCAAATGATGTACGCCATCGGTCGAACCATCGGTTGTTTTTCATCGGTCGACCGATGATTTACCGATGTATCGGTCGGTATCGGTTTTTGCATTTCGACACGATCCCTTAAAAAATTAACTCCTTCCCAAGTTGAGTTAGTGTCATCCGAGAGTTTCATTTGGTGGAGTCAATGCAACATGCAGAATTTTGTCCGAACTTGTATTCCTTATGTTTTTTTATCGTAAAAACATTTATGTTAATATGGCTACCCTGTAGCCCAATTGCACTGAGGGGGTATCATTATTCCCACTGGGACAGTCCCACCTCTAATTTAAAAGCGTGTTATGTTCCCAATCAAAACTGTACACCACCACAGCTGAACAATGTCAGTTGTCCATTTTGATTATGTATAACTTTCTGAATATGATTTGTACCTGGAATATTTGCAGTTTGTCCTCCTGATGAGTTCCATTGTGGCGACAGCATATGCGTCTCAGCGTCCTTTGTATGTGATAACGACAATGACTGTGCTAATAGTATTGATGAAGCTGAATGCGGTATGTGCACCATAATATATGCTATTACTGTAAAACCTTTATAAAATGGACCCTCTATAAACTGAATCCCTCTCCACATCGAACAAGCTGTCCGGTCCCGAATTTACCCAAGTGCATTCTCAATAAAATTTACCTCTGTAGTCTGAAACCTTTCCATTCCGAACACTGAATAGGGTTTTGAGAAACTAGCACATGCAACCTATATATTTCAATCTGTCCAGGAAAATTTAATCGCTTCAAAATCATTGTAGTAAGAATCAGTATACATCGCCATATGGTTTACATGATTGTTTTCAATGTTCATCAACCAATAACTGCAGCCACCACTTCTTAAAAAGCGATAAACATCCAATGTCACTTCAAGCCGATCATGTGCACGCACTCGCTACTCGTTGTTATTGGGGGCTGTGTTGGAATTTGAACAATGTGTTACTTACAATTGTTTTGCTAGTTTTGAAAAGTTGTCCATGTTATTAATGTTCTATTAAAATGTACTGGTATATGAATATAAGGAATGACTTGAAGATCAATTTGGGGGTCATTGGTTTTGACCAACAAAGAAATTAAACAA
Organism: Siphonodentalium dalli; assembly: GCA_032622095.1. NCBI lineage: Eukaryota > Metazoa > Mollusca > Scaphopoda > Gadilida > Siphonodentaliidae > Siphonodentalium > Siphonodentalium dalli. The sequence goes on from CP136063.1 coordinate 148,805,577, forward strand.
AGTTTGTGTGAATCCTGACACTTTGTTTAATAATCTGCCAGTAACAATCCAATGACCCCAATCGACCTTCAAGCCATTACTTAATTATTAATAACTCTCCGATAACAGTAGAGTTACCAATAAAATTCCAATTAGTCCAATAAGATAACCAAAATTTAATCAAAATCTGACGGTGAACATTGAAAAAAAGTCTAAGCATTGAATAATATATATCAGAATCATATTCAGTCTTAAATATTTAAGCTAACTTACTATATGGTCATGATTATTGATGTTTGTTGACACATCACTGTAACGGTTTTGTTTACATAACAATGGTTTCAACACTTGAAATATCAGTATTGGAGAACTATCATTAATGAATTAATGAACTTTATCTTACAGACTTATATTTTTTACACATTTACACAATGCAAGTGCCTTGGATCCCTTTAAACTTCGGCTTAAATAGTACAAATATGATACAAATACGATACAAATACTTCAAAAAATTTGATCATTACAAATACAATGCATATGCACAAACCAGCAAATAGTGTGTCTGTCATTTGCAGAATAAGGTTCCCAGAGGGTGAATTTAGTAGCTTCACCAAATTCACCTTCTGTGGACCTCATTCTGCTTTGGCCTCAACTAGCATCACTAAATTCACCATCTGTAGACGTCGACCTCATTCTGATATGACAGACAAACTATTTGCAGGCTTGCATATACAGATTATGATTACCCCATCCTTGTCGATATTAAACAGTTAGAAAGAATTCTTCTTCATTTCCAGAGCAGTGAACATTTTTATAATTTGATCTTTAGCACTGAGCCATGTGGTAAATGTGTGACTTTTGGTTGCTCTGATTCTAAGCTTTTGACAAAATGTTCTATGATGTTATTGCAGAGTCAGTGGAAGTTCGGTTGGTTGACGGAGATACTAACAGCAGTGGACGAGTTGAGTTGCAGTTGAATGGACTTTGGGGGAGTGTCTGTGATGACGAGTGGGATGACATCGACGCATCTGTTGTCTGTAGGATGCTGGGATACCAGTCAAGTATCAGCCATGTTCTCGATTATAACTCTGCAATCATTTTTATTTGATATTGAGATAACATGATTACAATTTTGCGTGTAGTGAGAAACATGGTGTTTATGTCTATGATGACTATGCAACTTGCATTGGACCTGAATTTGTTTAAACAAATGGAATATCAGCATTGGGTGCCTTAACTTCTTGGCTGCTATGCATGAGTACAGACGTAAAATGTCATGCTGTGCGCTATCCGCCTGTACTGAGTATGGACCTACTTCAGCACTCTGGCAATCGGCTATTATACATAACCGATACTCAGTGATTGTTGCATCAGTCTATCTCAAATTTTTAATTAGTGTATGATGTTTGAGGATTGTGAATGATAGTAGTCCTTCAAAAGAGTCAGTTGTAGAGTTTTCGTGATATTCTCATTATATTTTTTCACTGGAAAATGGTCATATATTAAACTGCAACGGCCCAGCACACAACGTCATTTAGCGGTGAAGTGGTTAACACATTGGGTGCTTTTTTTTCACCACAAATGGAGACAGAAATCTAATTCAAAAAGCGTATATCGACGAAGTTAGGCAATGAAATATTGCCGTTTTTTGGACATGCGGGTTTCGTACTTCGGATACATCATACAATGACAACCCAAATTTATTTTGTAAGGGAAGCATTGATCGAATGGTGATGGTTGTACAAAGGCGATTACTAATTGTCAAAAACCTTAATCTATGCACTGGTTATATCATTTTTCCGCCAAGGAAAGCCCTCACTGAACTATATGGATTATATCTCCGGCCTTGTGTCATCAGGAGGGTTAAAATTTATTGCCCGTTTATTGCCTACTCTCGGTCAATCAGTGCTCAGATTAGCCACGCACGAATGCGCCCAGTGTAACTCGCGCATTCCGACAATCTATTCTGGTCAGTTTTATTTCCCTCCTGCTGTCGATCAGATGTGGTTACTAAAGGGAGTATTTTTCTGAATTGCGAGTTTATCAACTCAATATTTATTGTTAATAACAAACTTGCAATTTATCCATTGCCTACCGGTCGTTAATAACTTTTCGTTTCATATATAGTATGCGCTTAGTAATTTGTTAAAAAATCAGTGTTTTTTATCAACTCGATGTCGTCTCTAAATTCAGTGATTGGATTCACGTTACAAAATTCGACATAGCTAGCCATTTTGGCAATGACTACAGCCTCACATAATTTACTTATGGAACACATATATTTTGCATTATTGTGCAACATATACGATGGGATAACTCGTCCGATTATGGAAGCCACGTGGAACGGTATGTGAAGTCTCCTAATTTCGTGCTACACATGTTCTATTTCAATTTTCACGAAGTCGACTCATCGCTATTTAAAGTTCATATCATGTATACTGCTAAAGCATACATGACACAGCTCTGTTAGTTCACAGTAATTTGCCCAGGACAGAAATGTCTCCTTTGGCAATAATATACATCATGACTGAATAAAAAAGATAGTCCAGTGAAATTTCTTTTGCCTGAACGAATTGTAATGTTGACGTTTAGCAACCGGATCTCAACTGACATTTTGGACATGATTATCATAGAGCTTAAGGACATCATTATAAATATCCAACAGGTCGTTATCGTTAATTGTGCTTTCATGATTAATACCTACAAATCTAAGCTAGCCAGAATGTATGAACATGCAGGCGTGTATTTGTTGTTGTTGTTGTTGTTTGTATTTGGATACATGCACCATTATCGCGAATGTTACTGCGACTTCAAGCTATTTATTGGAAAATCATGACTCATTTCTTGCGATTCCATATCATATAACTCATTGTATCAGAACAATCGTTAGTAACAAGGCGATTATGTTCATTATAATATGTAGAGTTTTATATGACCTCTGTTCATATAATGCTGTGTCGCTATAATAAATAGTGTCTCAATCTTTACATGCATGTACAGTATGACTGACAGAGTCAGGTTATTATGCATTGGGTGACTGGTTTGATTGGGGCCTAGGATAATATGATACACAAGATTTGGCGACAAAGGAATTTCATTTCAAATATCGAAAGGAAATATCCATCAATCATAATCTGTCATTTTTCGGTGACACTTGTGTCTGTTTCTTTGCAATCACTCCATTCAGCTTGGCTGCATGGGATTCCCTGCAAACATACGTAAGCATATTAACCTGCCGTTCAGCTACAGTTTACTTAACTATCCAATAATAATTCCGTCCGTGGTAAGAAATCTTTGGAGACATCTGGGATGAGGGCCTTGATGAGAGCCCACTGGCCTTCTTGTGCCAAGTCATCATATCCACTGTGAAATTGGTACCAAAAGGCATACTGTGTCTCCATGCCGAGCGCCTTGTTCTTGCAGGACATGGTCGAAGTATTGAAATGATTCCTTGGCTAGCCAGTTTCATGAAAAATTTCAAGTAAATCAATGTTTATACTTATTCTCATCGGGCAGATGATTTCACATCCACAGGTTCTCAATTAAAATTGTCTATATTTGTGAGGTACTGCATGTGATCAACGTAACCAAATAGACAACATCTGACCTCTTATCCTCAGACATTAGTGTTTGTCGATATACTCAAATTAATTGGGTCCAATAATAAGGAAATATTACGGTATCAGTGCCTCATCGCCATAATGCTGTACGAACATCATAGGCATACAAATGGTGAGCATGAAACATGGTATGGCCAGCAGTAATAGGTTCATACCAATGGCATCCATCAAAGACACAATGGCATAAGAACTGACTATGCATCAATATGGCGACAAGTTTCACTGATGCTTCCATACTTCCACGCTTTTCAACCGTGAATAGTAAGGCGAACTAGACTTTACCCTCCGCCCTTCTGGCCTTGGGGCACAGCATATTCTCCCTGGGCACCTAATCGTACACCAGGATTTCCGGGGGGAAACTGGGCGGGCAATAGCACCTTAACTCAAAATTAGAGAGCATTTGTTCCTCGTTCGAGCCATTCCCAGAGTGGGTCTCCCTCTTGTACCGTATCTCAACTTGATGCGAGCTGTTCTGTTGCTGGCGTCGATCCTGACATGCTTTCTATGCTTCTCATGGCATCTGATGGCTTTGACGACGATGAGCTAGTATCTTGGGCCGACAGTGGGACAGAGGATTCTGTCGTTCCTCGGAAATGCGCTTTTGTGAATGAAGATAAGATGAAAAGATAGGCATTACAGTCTACTTCTCTTCCTTAGTCTCTTGACTAAGGAGGGGAGGACATACCTTCTATGCATCTAATGGCTTTGTCAACGATGAGCTAGAATCTTGGGACCGCTCTTTTGTGAATGAAATTGACCGAGGTGATCTCTTGTACAACCTTCATCACAGGATACAGGTCAAATTTTTTTTTAATTGAATTAACAAAATTAGCACCAACCATGCTAGTCTTTACCTGCTCTGTTCTGGCCCCCCATGGTCCTGCTACAGCCGTCAGGACCAGTGGCAGGTAGGGTGCTGACATCGCTGATTCGGGAAACCAATCTTCACGGGCGAAAGCCCCAGCATCTGCGCCTTTGGAGGCTGTTCTGGATGGGTAAGACTCGCTGTCACGTACCGTCATTTTGCTAACAATTTAACAATTTTGAAAGGTATATATACAGCCATCAGTCTCATCACATGACAATGAGAAGAGGATGACGCGAAGAAAGAAGAAGTTGTCTGTACTTGCTCGGTTTCTCGCTAGCACGACTGGTATGGCACTACCTGGGATGTTTCTTCCAAAAAACAAGGGGGGAGGTACAAGTTTGAGCAGTGCCGGAATCTTAAACGTATGAGCTCTTTCACATAACACATTATAGCTGATTCATGACTAAATCACATTTTCATGAAATCGGTTTTGGAAGAGTACATTTCCATCAAATTTGGATATTAAATTTATTGCTCGTGCCTCCTCCTGGGCTTGCATTTTAATCCATATAGTTCAGTGAGGGCTTTCCTTGGCGGAAAAATATAATTTAAAAAATTATAATTAATTTTTCCTTAAGGGAAGCCCGAACTGAACTAGCATAGATCTCTCCCATGGTGGTGCCATTCCCAACCCCCGCGACTCGCAAATCTCATGATTGTGTCGGAAATAAAACTTACCAGAATAGATTGTCTGAACGTCGGGAGTTACACTGGGCGCATTCGTGCGTGGCTAATCTGAGCACTGATTGACCGAGAGTAGGCAATAAACTGGCAATAAATTTTAACCCTCCTGATGACACAAGGCCGGAGATATAATCCATATAGTTCAGTGAGGGCTTCCCTTAAGGAAAAATTAATTATAATTTAAAAAATTATATATTTTGTTGATTAGGTGGTCTGTAAGTTGAAAAAAATGCATTGTCCTATAATTCGATGTACCAGCAATGGCATGTCAGTTACGTAATGTGTCGTAAACCGCCCCAATGTTTTTTTTATTTGGCCACTAAAAATTTCATTTGGCCACTTTTTTGGCCAGAAGATTTTTCGGTCCAGCGCGAAAACTGATTGGGTGCTAAGAACTCAACAAGTCCATGTGAACCTGTCAGTAGTATGGCACATATCTTTATTTCAAAGGCATGACCCTAAACAAACTTGTTTGAACAATTCTTTATTGCTGCGTTTTAAATTTCATCAACATGAAAATATAGGACAAAAATTAACCCTTTCATTATGGGAGCTGCACTAGTGCAGCATTAAAGATATTGTGCCAGTGCATACTCTTACATGTGTGAGTCTCCCATAGGGAGCCCGGTATCTATAAGAGAATGCACTGGCTTACAAGGTCAAGTAAATATTGTCAGGCCAATGTATTCTTTTATATATGCGAGGGTCCCTATTGGAGACTCGCATATATAACCTACATAAATAGTGATTATCGTCAATGCTCATTTCTTAGAGATTTAGTATTTTTCCTTGAATTTTCTGTATTTATTCAGAGGTAGAAAGATTTAGCGTGATAAATTGAACAAACGTCAACCAATTCGATTCATATTGGGTATTTGGTTCTTTCACAACAATATCTTGATTGTTTTCAAAAACCAGGTTAGTCCGATTTTTACCTGAGTTATGGCCCTTAGTTCTGACTTATGGTTCCTTAGTTTGTCCATTTTTAACGATTCTCGGTAGGACTGATTCACTCTTATGGGCAAAAATGACTTGACGAGAGACATCTTTGATGCACAACCCTTATTTTTTCTTGGAACTGTGGCAGGAGTTGTTATTGACATGAAAATAGCAGTGCTACTTGACGCTACAAAAGTCATAGAAATTGACCTGAAGCAGATAGCAAATCTACAATTCCATACAAATCGACTGTGCTATGCCTTGCACCTACACAGATATGATATATTACTGGTGAAGTGAAATGATACTCATGACTTTGGCCATATGCTTCTTTGACTTATTGTAGCTGTAAATACAGATGTTCCTCTATCTCCAATGTACATAAACAAAAGGTGCTAGGATAATACACTCTACAGCCATAATTCTGCTGTGGTTAAGGAGTCGATTATGTAGGGCATTATTGTATATAGAGGTTGTCCGAAAATGGGTGTTCAGATGAAGAGTAAGTAAGTTACTATTTTTAAAATGGCACACAATTTTGGATTAAAAACTAACTTTTAAAGCATTTTAGCTTGAATATGTGCAGTACCAGATGTTTGTCTTGCGTGTGAGATAGAGATAGAGCATCTTCAATATATCTCTTTAGATATGGAGGAGTTGCTGTGCCAGATGGTGCCTATGGTAATGGTGTGGGACCCATATGGTTAGACGATGCAGCCTGTGTCGGCCAGGAGGAGTCAGTAAGAGACTGTCCATCTTCGGTATGGGGAATGACAAACTGTGTTCATGCAGAAGATGCAGGAGTTATCTGCAATGAATACACTGGTGGACCAACTACGACGCCATTGCCTCCTGAGCCAAGTAAGTTAACTTCTTGACTGCTGGACGTGTTATACCTCCATAATGGCCCTACTTCATTACATTAACAGTTGGCCTTTATTCAGATATTGCTGCATCAGAACCAATGTATATCGAAGTTTTAAACAGTGTATGATCTTCCAGGATTGTGATTGATAATAGCCTTTCAATTCAGTCAGTTATATGATTTTGTGCTATTCCCGTTATAATATTCCACTAGAAAATGGCCATAATGGCCCAGCACACGTCATGATCTCATTTAGCAGAGAAGAGATTCCCACTCTGTTATAAACGTATGCACTGGAATTGTCTGTTATTCATCTGGTTGGATTTTCAGGAAAAATACACAGATAACAGATAATACAAGTACAGAAGGATTCCTATTTTTAGAAGGAAATGTCCAGATAATAAGTTCAAAATCGGCTATGGTCGTTTGTTTTAAATAATTATCTGAATATTTTCTAAGGGAACTATCCGTGTCAGACGTGGTGACAGGTGTAATACTGGACACTGCACATGGTTGTTAAAATAAATTAAAACATTTAGATCGTCACACGCAGTCACTTTGTTTGTCAATTAACTTTATTTTCTTATCTGTATCGAACACATCTCATCAGGTACGTACCATGTGGTAATATTTATATAATTATTTTATTCCTGATTTCAACATTTTAATATATCGACTTCTTCCTTTGCATGTACCTTGTATATATGTACTTGCCAAAGTGACTAAAGTCCTTTTCATTTTAAATAATGTTTTATCAAACATAATTAAATATATCTTAATCAAGAAATTTCCATTTCAAAGATTGTTTAGCAATGGCAAACTCATATCAACAAACAGATGGATTTCTGAATTGGACGTGTTTTCAACCAATATAAGTCTTGCTTTTGGGAGGGGGCAAAATGGGTCGAAAGACTGGATAACTTGAAATAAACCATTGGTCCCAAGAGATTCAACTCAACGAAGTTTGATTGTATATGAACTAGTATATAGGCCTAGTTGACATTTCAAGATATTCAATACTTCCTCAAATCCATGTTTGTCCAGATGAGAGCGATTGGCTCAGTTTGTTAGTGAGCTGCGCAGGAGTGGTTGAACATTTTAATTAATTATGCTCTCAAGAAAAGTTTTTGTATAAGAGTTTCTCAAGTTAATGGGAATGGGACAGGTTGCCTGGAACGGAGTACATACTCAATTTATTGTTGCTAATTATTCATGCAAGAAAATGTCTGACATCTTTTCCAAATGTCAGAAACTGAATGGTTTGTGTCTTTCATTTTGTCAGATATCGACAATCTATTAAAGTTATATCCAGGCTTGGTCCTGCCTCATATGGAATACTCCGTCTGCCTTTCAATTATACAATGCTTTTGTTTGATATTACTCCTTCAGCTGTAGAGGTCGAGCTGATAAATGGAATTGGACCTCATCAGGGACGCGTGGAATTGATTCGGGATGGTGTGAGAGGGACTGTCTGTGACGATGAGTTTGGCAATTTTGAAGCTTCAGTAATTTGCAGAATGCTTGGATATAGGTAAGAACAATAGAGATGCAAAGGTCTTTTCAGATGGTGAATGATCAATATCATGCAATATGTGTGGCCGTTTCTTTAGCAAAATCAGGATTTTCATTGCATTTCACCAGTTTTCTATTGTGTTACAGTTATGCCCGAAGTATATGACCCTTTAACCACAGCAGAATTATGGGAATTTTTTCAGGATTTAGTATGAAATGTGGATTGTTGCCATTCATCGGAAAGCTCTCACTGAGAGCTTTCCAATGAATGGCAGCAAGCCATATTTCCGACTAAATCTTGAAAAATATCCCAAAATTTTGCTGTGATTTAAGGGAACATTATTTAGGGCATTACTGTATATCATCACTGTCAACTTAGAGAAGGTATCTAATCTGGTGTCTGCATACCTGGTGAATTGCATGATTTGATCACCATCTATAAGCTCTCATTGCACCCTATGTCTTATAATTAACAGATTAACACAAATTACATGCCATTTAGAAGAGTTTTAAAGATAAATCAATGTTCTATGTTATGGCTGTTAGTTATCAATACACAGATTGAGACAGTTCTATCAAGATGCGACATTCGATGCGATTAACTACCTATAAAAAGTCTGGCTTATAATAATTAACATATAAAATCAGCTGATAAAATTAGAAATAAAGTATTATATTCATTGAAAATATCTCTCTTTGAATTGACTGAAAAGAACGTAAAGCAAACTGTTATTAATAGGGTCATCTCTTGGCTATCAAACATTCTAATATACCACAAAGAAATATGTACATTGTCTAAATGAAAAACAATGGAGGTTTCTACTCATATACATTTAGTGGGAGGAGCTTACAGTTGCTAGGAGACACGGCATCAGCAGAAATACCATAATTAGTTAAACCTTCCATGAAGGGAGGTGCGCTGGAGCCTCTTTATAACTTCTGTGCCAGTGCATTCTCTTATATATGTGAGTCTCCCATATAAGAGAATGCACTGGCTTACAAGGTCAAGGTAATTACTGTTAGGCCAATGTATTCTCTTATATATGCGAGGCTACCAAGAACATACTTGCTTTTCATCTTTAATTTTGAAACCATTGCAGAATTGAAATTTAATTACATGATAGGATTTAAAAAAGAAAACTGTTGTTCGAAAATAGATAATTTATCACAGAAAGAATGCACTGATATCAAAATTAAGGTGAAAAAAGTATTTATAATGCAACTAAATAAACTATTTGATTGGCAGCTATGGAAAGGTCCATTGATTAAGGGTATTTGACATCTGTTGAGCATCAAGTGGAAAAAGTGAAAAAAGTGAAACAACAGATCATCCCAAGATTGATAACCCAAAAAATATTTAATTATGAGGATTAACCCTTCTATAACTGGAGCCAGGCCCCAAGCTAGAAGGCGACTAGGGCGAAGATCTCGCCTTGAAGTCGGCAACTTCGCCCTCGAATGTCTGCAGGGCGAAAATAAAATCGCCTTCCAAATTTGACCAAACATGCCTGGGATTTACCAGTGGAAATTTGACTTGTTTTGCAAAAAAATATATTAAAATATATCTGTCATAATGTTGTTCTATCTCGTCTGTCTCTCCAATACGGACCTGATCTATTTGAAGTCTTAAGAATATCAAGTAACAGTTATTATAATGATATCAAATGAAATGATTATGTAATATAGCCGGTAGACCAATTATATATAGCATACAATGGGTTTACAACATCCCCATTGTTCATTAATCAACAACCACTATTCAACGTAATGACCAGTCGCTAATCACTGGTATTCACATTGTCACATTAAAACCCCTTGATTCCAGTGCAGCCATGGGCTTCAATGACATTGTATCTATCAGCAGACATCAAAGAGATTATTACCTCTGTCGGCAAAAAAAAACACTTGCCACAATCAGTGTCAATGTACTTTAATCTAGCAGGATACCAATGTAATTTTACGTCATGTCACGTGCTGTTATGCATGCTTGGTTTCCTTCAGTGGTATTGTGTTTACAGTACCACTCAAAACAATGTGGTGCAGTGAAATCAAAAGCCTTTCCTCAGACGGAGATTAATTGTCTCATGTTGGATTCTTATAATGATATTTTATTAATTGGATAGAGAATAAATACACTAGTAACAACTATTAATATTTTAATTGTATTTATTTGTAATTAAACATTTTGTTGGTGTAGACCTTGTTTTGAGGTGAACGGTTATGCACTCTTCATCGCGGCAACTGCCAAACACACCTGTGTTCCGTAGTTGCAGCCCAAAATTCAGAAGTTGTAGGCCAGAATTCAACCCTCTATTGACTTACCGGTACCATTATACAAGGCGCATGCACATTTTGAGGCGAAATACTGGGTCAAAAAGTGGTGACTTTTTGACAGAAATCTACGGTAAATCAATATTTTGAAATTAATAAGTGTTTCTTATGTTTTTCTTAAGTCTCCCCACTTCTCCCTATTTTGGACTGAAGTCTCCCTAAAATCTCTAGAGGGAGAAGTCACTTCGCCCTGTCATCAACCCCTAGCTTGGGCCCTGACTGGAGCCTCCTGAAATTTTGCGAAAATCCTGTGCCTATGATTCTTTTAGATATGTGAGTCTTCCATCGGCCTAACAATATTCCTTGTAAGCCAGTGCTTTCTCTTATATATATGTGAGGCTCTATATGGGAGACTCGCATATATAAGAGAATGCTCTGGCACATAATCTTTAATGCTGCACCAGCGCAGCTCCTGTCATGAAAGGTTTAACTATATACTGCTGTGTTAACATACTTGACCCTGTCACAAGGATGTTTGCACCTCTGTCACTGGTGTGGACCAATTTACTTTCAAAGTATTTTAATCCATAAAGTTTGAGACCTACAGTAATGCTCTAATTAACTTCTTAACCACAGCAGAATTATGGGTAACATTTCAGGATTTAGTCGGAAATATGGCTTGTTGCCATTCATCGGAAAATTATGGGTAACTCGGGGAGAGCTTTCCGATGAATGGCAACAAGCCATATTCCAACTAAATCCTGAAAAGTTACCCATAATTCTGCTGTGGTTAAGAAGTCGATTAATTAGGGCTATAACTGTATATTACTATTAACCCTTCCATGACTGGAGCTGAAATTTTGGCAAAACCTTGTGCCAAAGCATTCTTTTATACATGCGAGTCTCACATTGGGAGAATACGAGAATACATTGAGAGAATACATTGGCATAACACTCTTTACATTGACCTAGTAAGCCAGTGCATTCTCTTATATATGGAAGACTCGCATATATATGAGAATGCACTGGGCACAGGATCTTTAAGACTACACCACTTGTAACAGGAGTTACTATGGTAGTGCTATGTTATAATGATTTTACGGCGCCAAAGCTACACGTTTTGAGATATCGGTTCAACTTGTAGCAGAGTATGTTGATAATAATCCGATGGTAGAGACAAGCTGTCCACAGTACGACCACTGATATGCCCAATTTCCTTCAATTAAGACATAATATTTTCACCCAGACACATGTTATTCTCATATTGCCTGAATACCATTTGCTGCTCACTACAGAAGATCTTACATTCACACATATAAAGCGACGAAAAGATGCCGAAAAAAACTACTGTGACAAAAAAGCAATTTATGTTTCAGGATGTAGACGATATATGATCGTCATCTTATATACAGTAATGCCCTAAGTAATCGACTCCTTAACCCTTTGGCAAGCCTGCAAATAATTTCTCAAATTTCCCCGGAGTGTGCCTGTCACTATGACAGGCACCAACTGACTGGTGTCTGTCATATGAAGTTCAGTACCTGTCATGGATTTTTAATATAAACTGAGCTACCTATACACTTTCAAAACCCCTGTATCCCAGTATAATGTCAGTATTATGGTGTTCTGTTATCAATGTTATGGTTTTACCATCTCTGACCTTGTTTATTATTATAATGTAACATAATGTTTGTTTTTCTGTAATGAACAGCATGATCAAAAGCTTAGATAGATCATAGATCAGTCTCACTGTATTCCATGTAACAATGTCATATTGTCAAGCAATCACTAAGGAAGGAAACAACCAATGAAAATTATGAAATACTAATAATTAATGTGAAGTTTTATTAAGGCATTAAGCAAGCAACAAATAATAATCAAAATCATGTGTTGTGCTAATTAGTGCACCAAAATGATTAAAACTTCGATTCGTTTATCAGCATGGTAAACTGTAAATGGCTAAGTCGTTATTAAACCATTTTTTTACTGTTACGGTTTTAAGTTTACACTGGAGTGGCGCATTGTCGCTTCTTTTTTGTGTCACATTTTTCTTCTATTTTTTTCATTGTCAACTCTGGCGCTTAAACCACTTTTTTCATTCTTTTTAACGAATAAATTTGTTATCATTTTGAAAATTGAATTGGGAATTCCCAGTTAACTAAGAATAGCAACGAACATTTCCGCATTATTATGTCGCCCGGAACGAAATGACTATTACGTGCCCATTTTGTCGCAAAATATTGCAGCTAACTCCCATCGACTGGCCATAATATAGAGGGAGGATAGATGTCATACATCGTCTTCTCTTTAATTTGTTATAGGGAGTGGAGAAAATGTAATCTCTTGAGATGGGTGTTTGACAAGTGGTCAACAGTATACATTCGTCTACACACATCGATAGGCTCCGAGTTTTGACAAGTGCAGTAATACCAGTCATTCGGCAAACCTTGTCAGATTCCTTCACCGCCCCCGATGCTCACGTCTGGTGACGGAAGATGCCGAATTAGAAGAGCATGTGCAGTCGCGACTTGCTAAATTTAATTACGAATATAAATAAACACACGTGGTTTAGTAACTTTAGTAGTTTGAAAACATTCAAAATATGCACGATTTTATAACCAAGATCGCCAAGCAAGCACTGCCGGTCAAGATGACAGGCGCAAATTGATTTGTACCGGACATTTAGGTGTTTTGCGTAGGTCGATGACCGTGTCCGACCCGTTGTTTGCAGGCTTGCCCTTTGGAGAGTATCTGTAACGTCAAATACATGACGTCATGTGTAAATTTAACGTCAATGTCATAGCAATAATTATTAACAAGTTCGGGTCAAAAGGGTCCAATAATTCATTTTAATTTATGTGTATTTTTTTTTACTGTGTGTTATCATAATCGATTGCACTTATACATTTGGGACATTATATTAAATTAAAATAACTCCTATACAAATCATTTTTAAATCAGATGATTTATTGAAGTTATGTCTGCATAAAATAACACTTCCTGAAACGACATATATGTCGTTCTACTCCTTAACCGATAGACGACATATATGTCATTATACTCGCCACAGCAGAATTATGGGTAATTTTTCAGGATTTAGTCGGAAATATGGCTTGTTGCCATTCATCGGAACAAGCCATATTTGAGCAGGCCATACTGCATAGCAGTAGAAACTGATAATAATGTTTGCTTGTCTACAATAGTTGAGTTATATGCTCCTTAGTTATCAGAAGATTGGATACATGTTTTGTAATGCTACATGTTTGACAGAGAACTTCTAAATCGATCTGCCATGTATGAATGGTCACTTGATTAAGGTGACTTTTGTTGGCAATGGCAACACATTTTACATGTTATGCGTACATGTGACTGAACCTCACTAGTATCTATGTTTCTGGAAGTTAGAAATGTTTTGGGTCAGAAATCATAAAAATAACTTATTTATTTCCAATTGAAATTGACGATCATCTTTACCAGAACTCCCTGAATTCTATTCACAATCATCAACTAACTAAAATTCTCTTTAATTCTAGTGGAGGGACTGCTCACCATGAAGCGACATTCGATCAAGGTGTTGGGCTGATTCATCTCGACAGTGTTAACTGCGTTGGGGATGAGACAGACATTTCACAGTGTGGACATGATGCCTGGGGTCAAACAGACTGCTCGCATTCAGAGGATGTAGGAGTTACATGTGAGGTTGAAACAGGATCAGGGATGGACACAATTACTTCAGCTACCACAAATAATGTTGGTAAGTCAAACTTATGTAATGCAACAGTCAGTAAATCTTTGAAAATAAATCAGTGTGAAATTCAGGTAAAATCACCTTTAACCCTTTGACCACCAGACCTGTTACTTGTCACGGATTCCCTGTGAGACTCCCGCTTTCAGCATGCATCTCACGGTGTCACGGCGACACCTCCTAATCTCACGGTTTGAAACAATCTTCTCAAACAAAAAAATAATTAAAAGTTACTTTCGTTTTCGTTGTACTATAACGCGGTAAGCGAAAATATGCGAGACTACCTTGGTGCAATTGTTTAGCGTCCGGTGCAGACACGGCTGTTACGCAATAATAAAGCGATAGTTTGGTGTAGCTGCCAATGTGCCGTGGGTAATTAGTCTGGCAATAATTGGTTTGTCACCCACATATGTTTTAACAAACAAAGGATGAATGAGATGAGCAACCTTACGTTATATAACTAATATTAACTATGCCAGATTGTTTTCATATTGGATTGCAAACAAGCTTTATGCTTGACCCCTATATATGGTCATTTATATATGTCTCAGTAAATTGGCGACCATACATTATATTTTTGAAATGTCTGATTCTGTGGAAAGACTGGCAAAACGCTGACGATACAATTCAAAGTTTAAGGACTCATGGTCTCTTGAAATGGTATGATAAAATTCAAAAGAAACATACATTCTAGATTTTAAACTTTACAAGTCTGTTCCTGAATTGTACTTTTTAACATGACAGTTGAAATCTCGTGAGATGTAAATGAAACCGAAAGTAGTTTACGGTTGTTGATACATCGTGGCCTGCAATATGTTTTCTCTATAAATGAGACAATAAAATGTATAATTGCACAGTAACTGTTTTCCTGAAGAATACTTTGTTAATTTGTTATCAAACTTGCATGTTTCTGTGTGATAGATAATAAGATATTTTGTTTAATTTTTTTCTTTATTGAAATTTTAAAAATGCAAAAGGAATCCAATTATTTAAAATCTCCCGGACGATGACCCCAATCTCACGGAAAATCGTGACCAATCTCCTGGAAAATATTTTGTGAGGGTAACAGGTCTGTTGACCACTGGCGCCCTGCACCGAGTGGTCTCTATACCCTGAGCTCCCAGGATGGTTTCTGCTATATTATAGACACCTAAATGCCTGATGTTAGTAATGTTGTAAATGCACTATCTACCTGAAACTTTGCGAGGATGTTCCGGGTAGAGATCAGATATAAGTTAGGTAAGTATTGTCAAGTGTCTCATTAGTAATCGTATCTAGGTAACTACCATACCCGTTATTCAAGGAAACTGCATGACAATATTGCTTACAACATGTTATTTTGCTTTATTTCACATTATTTTCGAGGTCGGTCATAAAAATCATGCATATTCTCGGTGTAAATTTTTTTTTATCAAAAATGTGACTTTGTGGTGAGTATTGTTAATCATAAATCATGTTTTGATACAAAACCTATGTGCAACTGGTGTTTAAAATGAGAAGTCAGCCAAAACAAACGCCCCTTATAAACCAGCTAAATCGGCATCATAAAGTAACTGAGTAATAATATTCCAACAAAATTCATGTGGAAATAGCATTTAAAGGACGTTTCATCAATTTAAAAACTATCAAGCTTGTCTTTTAGTCACTTAAATATCCTTGGCATCAAGCTTGGTTGTGGGCTACTCTTGCAGCACAGAAGTATTAAAGCTGGAATCACTGTGTGACCTTCAATGTATGACGACAATGTCAATATCCCATAATTTCATGACAGTAATTTTCATTCAATTGTGGCAACCCTATGGAATCTAATCATCCATTGGCTAACACCAGTGTCTGGACCCACGTGTTCTGTTATATTTATGGTATAACAGAACACATGGGTTTACATAAGTATTTTTGCATTGCGGGTTACGCACTGTTTATTTTTACGCAACTATTTTTGCATTACATGTTGGAAGGGTTTTACTAAACAATATCCTTTTTCATTAGAATTTACAATATTTTTTTGGCTCCGAAAATTAAAATTGGGTGGATGATGAATGGACCATGCTGATTTTTATATTCTCAAGAAATATAATAAAAATTGGCATGACATATGTTGACCTACTAATTAAAGCATGGAATAATGTAATGATGTTTCCAACAATCAGTAATGTTTGCAGTGCTAAGCTGCGAAGCATGTTGAAAGAATTAAAGATACTCTATCTCTTCCTGGCTGCATTTCCACCAACAGCCAAAATTCTGTGAAATCTTTTTGAAGACAAGTATGCATTATTTAACAAAAATATAGGAAAACATCAGCTGAAAACATACTTAAACTTCATTTTAAGTGATCTGAAAGATAGATTTTCAATAAAACATACTGTAATGTTCTAAAAATAACAGCATTTCCTGTCCCAGTTCAAGGAAAATATAAAACAAATATTTCCTAATAACTGAAGCTCTTTTTTTAAATTTGCACTGTTAATTAGCAGAAACTACCATGCACTCTGGTGAAACACTAGTTTGTGTGTTGCATGCCCAAAATTGTAATTTTTGACCCGACTTACATGCATTATTTAGCAGAAAACCCAAACTTTAAAGACATAATCATTGGGTTTGAATGCGTTGCAGTGACTGATAAATCTTTCAGGTGGATCTGTTTTAGTGATATGTGTACCTATAAGGATATCTAACAACAGACTTGTATATTGCCAATACATATTTTCACTCCCAGGTGGTTATCCAATATGTTGCTTTGTTGTGGCATTATTATAGCCATTTCATGGCCGCGATTGTATTATTTTCTGTCCGTGTCATCGTATTTTCTCCAATACTCTTAATTTAACACAAACTGGTACAACTGCGTAATTCCTATATATAGTATAATGAATTATTTTGAGAACTGCTGTGATGTAGACAACCATGATGGCCGCCACCTTGGATAACAAAGTTTCCCCAAAGCGGATATCGGATATGATATACATCCTGCATAGAACGAATCCAGAAATGCTTCTCTACCAATTTTTTCCCGGTGGAAATCTCGGATCATCAGACTTCGTTTTGGTTGTGCTTTGGTATCTTGATAGCCCAATATAGGGGGAAATTAACAATACACATTTCTTGGATTTAGAAAATAACATAATTTTCCATCAATATAAATATTTAGTACTGGTATTTGCCCACTCTCTAAACTGAGCGTCGGGAGCATATGCCATGCTTATGGTTATTTTATACCCCTGAATCAATACAGAAGAAGGGAAGCGACACACCATCTTGTACTATTTTGCTGCCATCACCACATGGACACACGCCCAAGTGCCAAGCATTCTGGATGTAATATAAGTATTTTATGTATATATGGTTAATGCATTGTCTATCGGGTAATTTAGTTGAAACTTCACATGTGGGTATATTGGCAATGACTTAGCACCAGCCGCTGTGGAAACCCATTCATATGGGTCATCATGGGGGTCATATATCCTTAGCGGCCATCTTGGATTGCTTTAATTTATGTTTTTCAGCAGTTTTTAGCTCACCTGAGACGAAGTCTCCGGTGGACTATAGTCATCACTCCTCGTCCGTCGTCCGTCCATCCGTCGTTCCATCTGTCCGTCCGTCAACAATTCTTTGAACATCTTCTTCTAAAGTTCCATAGGACCGAATGGATTCATATTTTTTGTGGATGTTCCCTAGGTAACTGTTAATCAGATTTGTTAAAATGAGGTCTCCAAGTCAGATAGTTGCGAAACCAGGGCCATAACTCTATTCCTCC
This sequence comes from Siphonodentalium dalli, assembly GCA_032622095.1. NCBI lineage: Eukaryota > Metazoa > Mollusca > Scaphopoda > Gadilida > Siphonodentaliidae > Siphonodentalium > Siphonodentalium dalli. The sequence continues at coordinate 148,823,814 of CP136063.1, forward strand.
ATGGTAATTCTTAGAACGACTTCTTGTCAAGAACCATTGGGCCGATTTAGCTAATATTTGGTATGGAGGGTACTTGGGTGACTGGTGTTCAGATTTGTTCAAATGGAGTCACTGCGTCTAATAGGGCCGGGCCAGGGACATAACTCTTAAAAAAAAAAATTGTTAATTGAAATCCTTGTTCAATTAAAAAAAAAAAAGTCCCCCTCGCACCTACCCCCCACTCTGCGCCGCCCCTGCACCCACTGTCCAGAAAAAAATAAATTAGAAAAACAAACACCATTGTAACATCCGCAGAGTTATGAAATTCTTTTAATGATAGCATGGAAACTGTCCCTTTCCATCACCCTCCCCCCCCCTCATGACCCAGACCACCACCCTGCCACCAACTAACAGTACCCCACCCATCTCACCTCTTCCACTTGCAGATTCAGCCAGTGGTATTAGCTCTAGACAGAGAGAGTTAATAACACAGTCATAATGAGATGTTATCTGGCAGACAGTTGTGAACAGTAAACAACTGCTTCCCAGTCATGTCCCATGTGTGTCATTAATATCAAATCAAAACAAAATGCCTGTGTGTCTGACATTTGCAGAATGAGGTCCCCAGTGGGTGAATTTAGTGATGCTGCCCTGCACATTATGCTAGCATTGCCAAATACACTCTCCAGGGACCTCAGTCTCCTTATGCCTCATCTTCAGGGAAGTATATAGGGGCTTAATTTGACATTTTTACTTACCTTTTCCCTTCTGTTTAGTTTCTATATCCCCCTAATTGCAGAAGATAAAATGGATAATTGAGGTGCCCAATGGGTGCACATCACCAACTTTAACTGGAGAACAACAGTCTGTTCATATGTCTCCCATAGCAGTTGAGGCCTAAGCAGAATGAGGTCCCCAGAGGGTGAATTTGATGGTGCTAGCCCACATTGCAGGATTGCGTCACTAAATCCACCTCATTCTGCAAATGTCAGACACTATATTCAGGCTTGGCTGTTCCAATATTATATTCTTAACCACCACCTATCCAGTTGAACTCATTATACCCTGATGCTAGCCCGCCTTGCGGAATAGTGTCATTAAATTCACCTTTTGGGGACCTCATTCTGGCATATTATTTTAAGCTACATAAATGCATGCTATCAAAATTTATTTGATCCATTTTAAATACAGACATCTTGAGATTAATTGAAAATGATCCATTATCTGGGTGATAAAGAATTGGCCCATCAATCACCATACACTTGGTCTCTCAGATTAAATAAACAATAAATTAGAATTCTTTCTGTGTGTGTGCCAGCTGTGGTATTTGTTTATCAACACATTTGAAATATTAGCATTGTATCTATGATACATTCAAGTGATATACTGGGTACAGTTCCATCATTTAATGGGTTACATGTATTAACCCTGGTCACCAATTTTATGCTTTTGTGATATTTTAATTTAAATTCTCAGATTCTATCTCCAGGTTTATAATGATAATAATCCACCTTTACTTGCATGGATGTTGTTTCTAAGACTGGTGACATCTTTTTTAGCTCACCCGAGACGAAGTCTCCTGTGGAGCAAAAGTCATCACTCGTCGTCTGTCCATCAACAATTCTTTGAACATCTTCTTCTCCAGATCCATAGGGCCGAATGGGTTCATAATTGGTGTGGATGTTTCCTAGGTGACTGGTATTCAGATTTGTTCAAATGAGGTCACTGGGTCTATTAGTTCCGAAGCCAGGGCCATAACTCTTTCCCTCCATAGTAATTCTTAAAACGACTTCTTCTCAAGTGGAATCAGGCCGAATGAGTTCATATTTGGTATGAAGGGTCTTTGGTTTACTGGGGTTCAGATTTGTTAAAATGGGGTCACTGGGGCAAACATGGGCAGGGTCAATATCTTTTTAAAACTATTTTTAGATTTAAGTTTTTAGATTTAACTCCTTTTGCTAAATTTAACCAAAAAAAATAATTTTTAATAAAAAAAAAAACCCAGTAATTTTACTCCTTGCTTTTTTTTTTTTAATGAATTTTTTTTTCAATTTTAAATTAAAATTTTGAAAAATAAATTATGTTATAACAACATACTGACTATTGTAGTCTTCAGAGTCCCAGTCTTCTCAGTCTTTACATTCTGGTGAGCGACCCCACAGTCATTGACTGTCTTGTTTTAATCATAGTATTTATACTATAGTATAACTATGATGGATAGAGAGCCATAGTATTTTATACTGTACTGTAGTAAAACCATAATATACTGCTGTATAACATTGTATACTATAGTAATACACTAGTATAGTTTAGTATTACTGCTGTACAGCATACAACTATATGATTTTTCATTTGGGAACAATTATGATGTTTATTTTCCACTCATAGATCGCATCCCACAAAAAGTGAATTTGTCAATGGTATATTCTGGCTTGGACTGTACTCAGAGAACTTCAGGATTACCATGACCTTGAATGACCTTTCTTCTAAATTGTCAGTGCACACCAGCATAGAAAATAACCGAACCCCCCCCCCCCCCCCCCCTTTCGTAATGCAACAAAACAATAGAATTACATCCCGTATACCAGATGCACCCCATATTTGCATATTAAAATGCGCTTTTGGCAGCGACTGCATGGTTAACTCGCATATGCGAGATTGGCATCGAAAGAGTGAAGCTTGATATAATTAATATTATGGTTGATTGCATTTTCAGTGTGTGGATTGCGGCCAGTGGTTGATAGGCAGCGACATCGCAGAGAATTCAGTGTTGAGCCTTTCCCCAGAGCATCAAAGATCGTTGGTGGAAATACTGCATTTTATGGTGAAGTACCTTGGCAGGTTGGTGTGAGGAAATTATACAGCATTGATGCCTCAGGGAACCGACTCTATTCTCATCACTGTGGTGCAACGATCCTCAATGAGTTCTGGGTCCTCAGTGCTGCTCATTGTTTCAAGTATGTAATTGTTTAACTTTCTCAATATTATACATATATAAATGAGCCACATTTGTTTTGGTTTCAGTTAATAATTATGGCATGACAGCGGTTGGCATAAGCCATGGTTTCTGCTGGAGGGTCAGCGGGTCCCTTTTTATATATAATAGGGTCTGTTCCCCTCGGCCCATATTTCCCCTCCGACATATTCCCCTACCTGATCCACAGATTAATGCCTACATCACCTGAGAATCTCCAATAAATAAACCAACAATAATGAGTATTTTATTTGCCCACTATAATTACTGATCACTAGTGACCCTTTTTGCGGAAAAAGAATGTTTCAAAGATACACAAATCGACAATTACCACCATATTAGCTCAACTTTACTTTGTAAAGTTTGAGCTATTACCATGGGTTGGTGTCCTTCATGTATCCGTCAACAATTTCTTTGGCTCACCCTACAGGCCGCTTCCCTCATCTGATCATCACCAAACTTCATATGGAACTTCGGGTGACCTCTAGATGAGAGCCATTTGAATTTCAATTTGAATCCATTGACTCAGCCCTCAGCCCGCATTTATTGGGGAATTATTTTAGAAAATTTGCAGGCATGTTAAATGGAGCCATCAAATTTAGGATCACCTCTAGATTGGAGCTATCAAATTTTAGCGATTTTCGATGAAAAATATGGCCGCTGGCAGCCATCTTGGATTTTACACTTTGCATGACTAAATACTTTGGCACACACTACAGACCACATCCCTCATCCAATCATCCCCAAAATTTGTATGGGTCTTCAGGGTTACCTCTAGATAGATATTTTCTGAAATCCATTAAAAAACATGGCTCCAGCAGCCATCTTGGATTTCAAAATTTGAATCCATCGGCTCAGCACGCATTTATTGGGGAATTGTTTTGAAAATTTGCAGGCATGTTTAGGATCACCTCTAGATGGGAGCCATCAAATTTGATCAATTATCGATGAAAATCATGGCCACCGGTAGCCATCTTGGAGTTTACTCTTTGCATGACTAAATCCATTGGCACACCCCACAAACCACATCCCTCATCCAATCATCGCCAAACTTTATATGGATCTTCATGGTGACTTCTAGATGGGAGCCATCAAATTTTTTTTCGAAATTCATATGGCTGCCAGTGGCCATTTTAGATTTTACTCTTTGCATGACTAAATCCTTCGGCACACCTTACAGGCCACATCCCTCATCCGATCGTCACCAAACTTTATATGGATCTTTGGGTTGAACTCTAGATGGGAGCCATCGATTATTCCCAAAATTTGTTAAATGACATGGCTGCCAGCGGCCATCTTTGATTTTACTCTGTGCATGACTAAATCCTTTGGCACACCCTACAGGCCACATCCCTCATCCAATCTTCACCAAACTTCATATGGATCTTCGGGGTGTCTTCTAGATAGGAGCCATCGATTATTTTGAAATTTGTTATAAATCATGGCTGCCAGCAGCCATCTTGGACTTCAAATTTGAATCCATCTGTACACCATGCAGCCCAAATTTATTTGTGAAATGTTTCAAATCAAAATAATTTCATCTACACAATACAAGACATTTACTGTAACTTTTTGGCTTTTCCTCTTCTTTATTCTATTCACTGCTCAGCAAAAAATAAACTCCTTCCCAAGTTGAGCTACATGCAGTGTCATTGACACTTTCATTTTGAAAGATATCGAAGGGGTCATCGCTAAAAGTTGAATCTGCCTGCTTATATATATATCGGATTACATTCTCAAATAACATTTTGTTTTGATTTATGATCATGTAGACCAGGTCCAGATGTTAGGCGCTGAAGGTTGATCAGGAATATTTCATGGTATAAAAATATTTTTATGAATGTAGTTGAACATAGAAATAATTTGCAAAGTTTAGCAGTTTCCTCTACCTTGTTGGTGGTGGTATGAAAAAATTTCAGTTCACATATTGTACCCACGTTTTACCTGACGTTTTCATCGCAAAATTTGCGAAACCTACTATTTTAAATTTGTGGCATTCCAAATGACAATACCGTTACTCAAACCTTCAATTTAAATTGAATTGAATTTTGCGCATGACAAACATAATAGTCATATTTTGCATAACATGACATAACAGTTTTAAGTTATCGTAGACATTCAGAATTTGGTCATAAATTAACGACTTATTTACTTTTACTAGATAAATTCACAGTTGGCTGATGAACTGAGATTTTCCCAAGCTGTTTTAGGGGTCCTATTCTCCCAGCATCTAGGGGAAATCTTGCATACGGATACCACAGATCGAAGGCTCGATTCGTATTCTTGTCCACACCTCTTGTGTGTGGTAGTGACTAATCCAAATATCAAGACGCAAATTAAATAAGCAGATTACATGTGATGATAGTCGAGACTGAGTATTTCTGAACAATGGCCTTGTTTTTTCGGTATTAAATCTGGACATATAGTCTCTGCCAATAATCGGTAGTAAGAGTTGACCAGGTGGAATTTACTTGTTCGAATGAGCTATTTGGCGCTTAGATTGTCAATACATCATGTGTAGTGACTGAAAGCATGGGGTGTATTGCTTCGAGATGTTTTCCAAAACTTCAACCGATGCTGTGTCCTTTCTGTGGTGGCACTTTCAAATATATTTCAATTTCATTAGACACAAAGTTCACAAGCCGATCATTCACCATACTTTGGCATGGACACACTCACCTCTACTTGGGAAAACATACCATCTTGAAGACTGCCAGAACAGTGAGCTGCTTGCTCATAGACAAACACAGCCTGTGGTGTGCACCCATATCTCCTGCATGTATTCGCTATGTGAGACTGAGACTGGTGAAAAACAATTGGAATTTCACTACTTTAGACACTGCCTATGATGAATTATGTCACAATTTTTATTTAAATAGGTGCTAACATCGTTGACTTAAACCTTTGATCCAGCAATATAGCAGCCACAATGGGATCCTGGCCCAAATCAGTTTTATGACTGTTACCCAGATAGCATCCCTACTTTGATCCAACGTAAAGTCAACGGTTGGCTCTACATATCTCCGTCAAATATATCTTGGACACTGAATGAACTAATGGTTATATATTTCTTGCTTGCAAGAACATAGAAGTCGTTTTAAAAATCGGTACGGAGTACCTACCGTACGCGCACTGTCAAACCTAAACAACTTTACCTCTGGACCAATCGTGTGAGTCCTTTTGCTATAGAAGCGAATGACAAGTAAGATTTTGATCCTTTTATTTCTTCTACGTCGCAAGATAAGTCGCATCTTTCATCTGTTCATTTTTAATGAACGTTCTCTTTACGATATTGCGAACGAAACCGCGCAGTTTCCTAATTTCGTGCACTACGCACGTGTTTTCCAATTTTCGGAATTCGGTTTTACAGTTGTTCAACAATCTTTTATTCTACAATACTGTCTTATTAATGACAGTGGTCCGTGGGTGTATTAATTAATTAACAAATATTTCAATTTTGTTTTGTTTACGAGAATCACTTCAAACAAATATCGTTTTTTGCATAAAACAATATTCAATAAACCGATGCTCTTTCGAGTCATTCGGGTTCTCGTAGGGTTTTTTTTAACACTGCACCGGATGCAATATTGTGTTGGCGTCTACACTAAGCTCCAGTTTGGAGTTTGGTCCCTGACAAAATCCTATCCAAATGTATTGGAATTAATAATTTCCAATATTTTACATTACAATATTTTACAATAATTTTCCTCACAGATGCTAGATAAAATAGCCACAGTGTGGCTTGCCTCTTCTCTCTACATTGAACATAAGGCTCAATGCTTTTATGATGAAAACTTTGTAATGTTTTTTCCCTCCGACAGGTAGGGGTGCCACGATTAATCGTATAATCGATGAAACGTTGATACAGCCGATATTCGATTACCATTTTCGGCTGCGATTACTCTGAGTTCTTTATTTCGGATGTCGAAAAGTACCGGACATATTTGGATACCCTGTTTTACAGTTTAATATCCAACGGACAGGTTAACGATCGTTGATCGTGCAATGATATTTGTAACGCATTGTGCTCATTACTAATTACCGGCTTTCCTTCCCACGAGACAGTAACGATTGCTCTCGCACCCGTATGCACTCGCAATTTTCTATTCACGGGTGTTCACCATTTGCACTTGTCCACCTGGTCACAATCAATATTAAAATATGTGAAGATATATTTAGCACATTTCCCATCTCCGTTAATTTATGGGCATGTGAAAGTGTCAGTGGACTTTGGTATATCACACAATGACCTTTGATTTGAGATAAACCCAACTTACAATTATATTCCCGGTGCAATTACACCCTTCTAATCAACGAAACTGTATTTTTTGTCATGGGAAGGACAGTCTCGGTGGTTTCTGATACAAATTATGCACATGTGAATTTTATGCACTACTTCCTCTGTCCTTGCTATTAGATACGCTTCATCGATTCTAATCTAGTATTGACTATCGATTATCAAGTTCAATGATCGTGGCACCTCTGCTGACGTGGCACCTTCTCTTGCATCCTCCATTAACTTGGAGACTACGCTGGAGTTGGTTGGTGGACATGCCTCCTCCCTCAGGGTCGCGGCGTCCATAGCCCCCGCAGAGAAGGGCAGCGATGGTGGTCCAAGCGCAGCTACCTTTGGTCCTGCCTCCGGTTCTGCCGGGTTCGTTCTGTCGCTGCACCAGCCGGCCACTTGCTACAGCTACCACATCAGTGGTCCGTTTGGCTCGCAAGCCCCGGTCCCCTCGGCACATTGCCTGCCTACGCAGTTCAATGTGTCAACTGCCACTTCTTCCACTCCAGGGGATTTGACTGCACGGGTTCTGACCTGTCCTCCATTTGTCAACGTCTTTTCCGGCATCCGTCCCTCCCGGTTTTGGGTGGGCATGTATCCCTATTATTCACCTGTGTTCTTTCCTCCACCAGTGTGGCCTTGCTTCGTACAGTTTCTGGCCTCTTTTGGGCTCCTAGGCCAGAACTTAGACTTAGTTTCCTTTCTGAGGCTCCGGAACTTTTTTGCCTCATCAAACCAGGTGACCTGGTCGGGATACTTGCCCCTTTCCCCCCATCTCCTGGACGGACGGTGCTGTTCAGAGACGAGGACGTGCTGTCGCAACATCCCCTGGATTTTGCAGCGTTTGATGCATGTCCGAGTTCGCCATGCCCATCCGAGAGTGCCTTCCATGAGGGTCATTTCGGATGGGTCAGTCCTTCGGTCTTAGGATAACAATTGCGCACAATTTTGCATGCATTACCAGCACGATACTAACAGCACAGAAAAAGGAAGAACAAACATGGCCCTTCTCTTGCTTCCTCCATTCACATGGAGCCTCTGCTGGAGTCGGTTGCGGGACATGCCTCCTCCTTATTGGTCGCGGCCTCCTGAGCCATCCGCAGAGAAGTACGCCTGTCTTCCACAACTGAAGGACTGGATGGGGCCCACATATCAAGAACAAAAACCAACGTGTGACGATTTTTCCTCTGCCAACTCGATACAGCCTGCGCGGCAGGCTCAGGGTCTGTTAGTGGTCATGCCTCCTCTATTTGTAGTCGCGGCTTCCACAACCTTCGCAGAGACAGGAAACAATGAATTTTCCTCTGTCCACTCGGTACAGCCTGCGCTGCAGGCTCGGAATCTGTTGGTGGTCATGCCTCCTCTATTTGTAGTCGCGGCTTCCACAACCTTCTCAGAGATGGGCAACAATGAATTTTCCTCCGTCAACTCGGTACAGCCTGCGCTGCAGACTCGGAATCTGTTGGTGGTCATGCCTCCTCTATTTGTAGTCGCGGCTTCCACAACCTTCGCTGCGACGAGCAGCGATGGAGGTTCTGCAGCATCTACTGCTGGTTCTGTCTCGGTCCATCCAGGTTCATGCTGTCACGGCACATAGCGGTTTTTCCGAACCTTTTCTTGCCTTGGCTACCTCATTGTGCCTAGTCGCTGACAAGTGGCATTCATTCGACTGACTGTTTTGTACAATATTACCTTCGTTCTTTGTACTTTGAGGTTTCCTCTGTCAGTCTGCTTTCTGCCATATCGCATTGCTTTGGATATGTGCCGCATTCAGGAACTGCTCCTGAATAAGTTTCTTTCGCCTCCATTCTCACCACCGTTCTTATCCCGTCGGGGTATTCCAGGTGTTGTTGAGACCTGTCTTTATAGTTTTGGGCCTTCTAATCTGTTAGATTTTTATTCAACAATTAGGCCGCTTTTATGAGACAAACCTAGACGTATTATGGACTTGATCGTGTGTGTGAACCTGATAAGTTAGTATGCGGGTGCTATATCTCACAGGGGACTTTGGCGCTCTACTCACTTAGCCGAACATATCATGAATATCGACCGTTCAGCTCCATAGACACTATCGTCTGAACAACGCTCATTTTCAATTTTACTTCTAGATTTGGGATGTATCTTTCAGTGACCACCTAACACCATAGGATTTCATCATATAGCGTATCAGCATTTCATTGGTGTCTAGGCGTCATGCATGTAGTCCATTTTGTTATCGTATTTGTCACAGCACCGACTTTGAACCAAGAATATTTTCCTATTCTATGTTATCACTCGGGCCGAGTGTTTAACATCACTTGGCAGGCGTGATTCTAATTCTAACAGGATTTAGCGATCTCCGATTCTCACCTTTGCGACATTTCACAATTATTGCCGCATGCCCATCGGTGCTTGAGCATACCAGTTGGCGGGTTATCACAGTTTTTGTAACTTTCTGCTAACCTACGGTATGGGTTCCCTATACCACCACCTGACGAACGATATTAAACTAAGTTCCACATTTATTTTGAAACCATGCAGGCCGGTTCATTGCATCACAGATTGGCCGTATGATCAGACAGTGTTCCATTAGCGGTATTAGTTCCTCTCCTTGGTTGACCGTACACTTCAATTTCCAGTTACTTGGCTTGGTGTACCAGAGGCAGGCAATCTTTCCATCTTGGTCCCCTCCCTTATGTATATGTTTTTTCTTTCCATGAACATGATTTCCAGTGCTCAACTCAGTCATGTTTTCCTGGTGTATCCCTGGTCCCCCCATTGGTCTGGGCCCAACGGTTTCTCATATCTCCCCTGGGTATCTCGGTCGGGCTCCAAATACTGTCAAGTCTGTCATACCGCACTGAGCATTGCCTCATTTTGTGAGATCCATTCTGAGTATTGATTCCGCTTTTCTGGCGGGGGGTGGGGGTTTCATAACCGTGTTTTCCCCTCGGTGCCCCTTTTGCATGTCTTGTGGGCTGGTCATCATCCTCTGGATGTCGTGCTAGTGCTGCTTCATCCTCTAAGGGGCGGGGGGTAGGTTCCTTTATCCTATTAGGAACATGAACGAATGAGTTATCTCCCTTGCCTATGACCAATGTTTGTCCTGGACACCTTCACCCTGTGATCATTAGGGCACATGAGGTACGTGTTGTTTCCTTTTAGGAGGCTCAGTTGTTTTGGGTTTATCTGAGCTACTGCATATGGGACACAATGATCTATTTTTTGGCACATGTCTATAGAGCTTCACGATATTGACTCAAGTTATACCGACTACGGTATTGAAAAATATATCGCGATATGACTAAATACCGTGGGAATTTTTTATTTGTTAAAATCTTCTGAATTATTTCGCATTTATGACGAACTCGTTCGCATCCAACACAAACAAAGCAGAGCATCGAAGCGTCATAGAGTCAGCGTCAACACGGAAATGTGAAAACTAATGGGTGTGTCACTTATGTTCATAAATTGCCTGGGCGTCGCTTACGATTACAAAACATAACATACTAATATTATTTCAATTTCGTCTTAATTTATATGAACACAACAAACAAAAATAAAACATTAAACAATGATAGTTATTACAAATAAAGTGAGGCCAGACAGGCTATGTTATGTTAGCTTTCGGAAGAAGCGCTAATTTGTCTCTATCGTTTTTTAATTTGTCCATATTGAAATTCTAACTGAGACTATTGAATGCCTAACTAGGCCTACCATATATACATCATTGCGATTAAATCGCCATCGGCGTATTTCGTTTCTCACACTGGCCAGGGTGTAAGTAAACCAACAATGGCGCAATGTGTCGACACCATGTGTACAAACGCTAGCGCTCGTAAAAACTTCAATGAGCTGTGATTGCGAATGAATGGTATGTGAGGACATTGGGTTATGGCTTTGATGCATGTACACGCAATGAAATTGTTTTATTACTTCCGACAACACACTCTGATGAGGCGCATGAACGAAGGCGTTGACACTATTCAATTACTGATACAACCATTTGCATTAATAAAAAAACTGCCGGTAGCGCTTGATCCAAAACATGTGTCTCTTTGTCTCCTTGATCTGCCTCTTTGTCTCCTTGATCTGCCTCTTTGTCTCCTTGATCTGCCTCTTTGTCTCCTTGATCTGCCTCTTTGTCTCCTTGATCTGCCTCTTTGTCTCCTTGATCTGCCTCTTTGTCTCCTTGCTTATAGGAAGAAGTTTCATACGTTTTTGGCAATTTTAAATTAAAAAAAAAACGACTACATAATTGGAATATCGTCACCCACGATATACCGACTATCAATTTTTTTCGAAACCGACTACATGATATAAAAAATTATATCGCGATATGACTAAATACCGAAAAACCGTGAAGCTCTACATGTCTACCAAGAAATCTTTTTGGTACAGGATGCAGGTCTTTTCTGCTTCAGCAGGCGGGTTTCATGGACATAGTCGGATTATCTGCCTCGTGGCCTCCTCCTCTTCAAGAATTCTAATTATAACCATTAGTTCATTCAGTGTCCAAGATATATTTGACGGAGATATAATATTTTTTTACCCAAAATATGTATCTCCTATAATAAATATCTTGGACACTGAACACAGAGGGCCCTCCCAGTTGGGATCAACATTCCCGCCCCGCGCACTCGGTCAAACGCATCAAACACACAGGAGGAAGACATTAAAAGGATCGAAATCTTACTTGTCATTCGCTTCTATATCGAAAGGACTCACATGATTGGTCCAGAGGTAAAGTTGTTTAGGTTTGACAGTGCGCGTACGGTAGGTACTCCGTACTGATTTTTAAAACGACTTCTATGATCTTGCAAGCAAGAAATATATAACCATTAGTTCATTCAGTGTCCAAGATATTTATTATAGGAGATACATATTTTGGGTAAAAAAATATTATTGTTTGAACGTTAGCGATTGGTCCAGGTTGCTCATGGACATAAACGTAGAATAAACAGTTGATCCAAAGTTGAAAAACTAAGTGAATTTTGGAATGTTTGTTATGCTCAACATTGAATCAACGTTGAAATAACATTGGAAACCTAACATTGAATTTTTTTTACATTCAATCAACGTCGAATCAACGTTTGGATAAAGTTGGAAAGCTAACGTTCAATTTTAGGACATTCGATCAATGTTGAAATAACTTTGGAAACATAACTTTGAATTTATGGATGTTATCTAAATGTTGGAAATCTAACGCTGAATTTGAAGTTGAATCTATGTTGAATTAACGTTAGAAACCTAACGTTGAATTTCAGGACATTCACTCAACATTGAATCAACATTGAAAAGCTAACGTTCAATTATAGGACAGTCGATCAACATTGAATCAATGTTGAAATAACGTTGGAAACCTAACGTTGAATTTATAGACGTTATCTTTACATTGAATCAATGCTGGAATAATGTTAGAAACCTAACGCTGAATTTTGAAATGAGTTTTTTTATTTACTCCATTGACAAAGCATTCATAATTCATGTGTAAACAATTAATATGATACGAAAACAGCCAAATATGACATTTTTAATTCAATCTTCAGGAACAAATACTCAAAGGGAGACATATCTCTCCGCATTGGCGACCTGAACAACAAGATTGCAGAACAATATGAGCAGGAATTTGAGGTGGAGAGAATTGTCAACCATAATTTATACAATGGTGAGAATAAAACAGAATATCTTCACCCATCGATGCACTGTCCATTAACCATTATAAATACTAAATACTCATGACAAGTAGTTCTTGTAGGAAATGTTCAGATAATAAGTTTGTTGAACTTACTATCTAATATGAATCGTACGTGACACGTAGTGGAGTAACCACACATGATGTGCCTCAAATTTGCCTTTTTTCGGCAAAATATATCGCTAAGAATAATTTATGTAACATCATGCAAATTATGCAATGCAGTGGTCACGACAGAGACGACATGCCAACTTGACAAGAAGTGTCGTAAGTTGTGAAGTAGTTACTTTCATTTTTATCGCGATGCTCATTTCCAATTCCGCGTTTTTTGCAATCTCCACACGGTTGCTAACCGGAAGTCACGTGACAATTTCTCCAAAATCTATACCCGCAATCTTGAAAAATCACTGATGGATATAGAAAATATTATATGACGTCATTCACCTGCCTTAGGTATAAGCACCCTTGGTGGTTGCTATAAGTTTGTTGAACTTATTATCTAAACATTTCCCAACAATCATTGCATAAATGAATAATAAACATTTGCAATGTATATTTTTATAAAACAGTGGGAGAATCCATTCAGTATAGAAAGGTTTAATTTGACATCCTTATTGACTCAACTTGATGAAGTAAAGTTTGAGCTATTCTTAAGGGTTGGCGTCTGTCGTCTGTATGTCCACCAAAATTTCTTTTGGCACATAGTGCAGCCACATCCCTATTCCGATATCACCAAACATCAAATGGAACTTTGGGATAACCTCTAGCTGAGATCCATAAATTGTTTGCGAAATTCATTAAACAACATGGCTGTTATAGATGGATGACGAAACTGAGACAAACAAAATACTTATGTGTTCATCCATAAAATTCTTGCATCTATGTCAGGCTTAAAGGAATATGATGCTGAAAAATATTAGTAATTTGTTTCAATATATCAATAATACAAAATGTCAATTTTGCTCATGTAATCTAATATTAGGCCGCTAATCTTATTTTTATATATTTACATACTAAGTGTTGTCATCACTAAATCCAGCATTCTGATTGGTCGGCGCCCACGTGGCTAGTTGCAGTTATTTCTCGGTGAATGCGCAACGGCTCATATCACCAAGCTCATAGCACCATCGATACTTCATTGGGTTTGGAAAGACGAACGCGTAATGTTTTGGGCACATTTGGACTGACTTAATACATCATCGGGTTTCAATATGAAGAGAAATTGTTCCTATTAACTTTTGCCAAGGGTGCTATTGGGTATTTTGGGCTGTTTTTGTCACGATACACTTTTCGATTTAAATACATTTACAAAAGTGGCTTGTTCGTTAAATGTATATAAATATAAGGATTAACTGTCATGTGTGGACTATTTTATGGAGATGTAACCGTGAGGTAAGTGGTCATAACTTGTATGTAAAACCCTTTGGGTTTTACACAAGTTATGTCCACTTACCTCGCGGTTACATCTCCATAAAAACAGTCCACATGACAGTTAATCCTTATAATGATTAAACAAAATTCTTAAGTTAGCCGAACATTGTGTGATATTTTGTGACATTGCGTGATATGCGTAATCACATGACTAAACAGAAGTATAGTCACATGATCGATCATGTAGTAACACTTTTACAATGCATAGATACTCAACGATAACATGCACGCACACACAATCATTAATTTGATCATGGCCTTTGAAGTTTGCCGCGTTGTGAAGAGAACACTGCGAATGGAACAACTTCGCAGAATTATTGCACAGTTCTCATAATAAAATGTCTTATGCATGTTATCATATGTATTGCGAAGTGTTGTTATTATAAAGCCATACGCGCATTTTATATGTAGGACCTAACTAAGATGTCACAGATGATGATGGAATGTTATTAAGTATATTCTACCATGATATATTAATAAATTATCGTATATTATTTCGGTTCTACATGCAGTTATCTACATGCACATAAACACGTGCTCGTGTTTCTCGTCTTTTCGTTACCGCAATAGTCCATGTTATATTATATTATATTCATACAGATTGCAGATATGCAAAGATTTGCAAATGTATATATAAAAGTTATAGACTTTGATCATCTCAAAAACATTCCACACTTTCCAGACACCCTTAATCATGTGGCAAATAAAGAGCGTTTATAATTTATTGTAACGTGGGATAACAAAAATAATTAGGTTTTTTGTTTCAGGATTTAATAAATTATATCACATCATTAGCAACATGATATGATAAGTTTATTTTCATAGTTTTGAATCATATATATATGAGGGCAATATATTCGGAATATTGCACATCCAAAACAACACAGATAAGTTTGTTTATTTGTGTGGTTTATATGGATGTCAGATGATGCATTTCATAAAATATATCACACATAATATGAAATAAAAGGCCGTCCGGCCACAGTTTCCCCCGAAATAGTGGCTTCATTGGGGGCATCAGCTTTTCTGGAAAAAATAGCAAGGACCCTAAATCCGATTCTAAATTTCAGAACAAATGGGTGGATTGTACCCATATTCGAACATGATCTGTATTTCGAGCTGATAAACTCATATACCAGATTTGATTCAGATTGATCACACAAACTAAACTTATCATCCGGAAACCAGAAATTGACAGGATTCTAAGTCGTAAAATGGCCATAACTCTCACAAAAATGGGCAGAGCAAACCTATATTCGAACCTGACTTGTATTTTGGGCTGATAAACTATCATACTAAATTTGATTCAGATATGATCACACAAACTAAAGTTATCATCCGGAAACCAGAAATTGACAGGATTCTAAGTAGAATAAAAGGTCGGTAGACCTCATGTCCGCCTCTAAGTGTCGGCTTGATACGACCGTTGTTTGCGCATAAAAACCTGTCTTTAGTACTAGTAAACCTACATACCAAATTTAATTTCATTCAGTAAACATTTTCTAAAGTTATCATCCGGAAACCTCAAATTGGCAAAAATTCTAAGTAAAAAAGGGACATAACTCTGGTGAAAATTGGCGGGCGGAACCCGAATTCGAACTTGACCTGTGTTTTGCTGGGAGAAAGACACATACCAACTTTGGTTCAGATCAAATAATCCAAACTGGAGTTATCGGTCAGAAACCAAAAATGTTAACAGACGGTCAAATTCTAAGTCGAAAAAAAGGGCCGTAACTCATGTAAAAATAATTGGACGGAACTCATATTCGAACTTGGCCTGTATCTTTAGCTGGGAAATACACATACCAACTTTGGTTCAGATCAAATATTCCAAACTGGAGTTATCGGTCGGAAACCAAAAATGTTAACAGACGGTCAAATTCTAAGTCGAAAAAGGGCCGTAACTCATGTAAAAATAATTGGACGGAACCCATATTCGAACTTGGCCTGTATCTTTAGCTGGGAAATACACATCCCAACTTTGGTTCAGATCAAATATTCCAAACTGGAGTTATCGATCGGAAACCAAAAATGTTAACAGACGGTAAAATTCTAAGTCGAAAAAGGGGCATAACTCTGGTGAAAATTGGCGGACGGAACCAGAATTCGAACTTGACCTGTCTTTTCTGCTAGTAAACCCACATACCAAATTTTATTTAATTTGGTTCACTCTAGCTAAAGTTATTATCTGGAAACCTC
This sequence comes from Siphonodentalium dalli, assembly GCA_032622095.1. Classification (NCBI taxonomy): domain Eukaryota; kingdom Metazoa; phylum Mollusca; class Scaphopoda; order Gadilida; family Siphonodentaliidae; genus Siphonodentalium; species Siphonodentalium dalli. The sequence continues at coordinate 148,840,356 of CP136063.1, forward strand.
GGACGCACGGACGCACAGGCTGATTATAATAGTCCTCCGAACCCGTTGGGTCGGCGGACAAAAAGGGCCATAACTCCAGCTGATAACTCTAGCAAAAATGGGCGGATTGTACCCATATTCGAACTTGACCTGTATGTCGAGCTGATAAACGCACATTCCAAATTTGGTTCAGATATGATCACACAAACTGAAGTTATCATCCGGAAATCAGTAATTGACAGGATTCCAAGTCGAAAAAGGGCCACAACTCTCGCAAAAATGGGCGGAGCAAACCAATATTCGAACTTGACCTGTATATAGGGCTGATAAACTCACATACCAAATTTGGTTCAGATATGATCACACAAACTGAAGTTAGCATCCGGAAACCAAAAAATAATAAGATTCTAAGTAAAAAAAAAGGCCATAACTCTCGCAAAAATTGGCAGAGCAAATCCATATTCGAACTTGACCTGTATTTTTGTCTGATGATAAACTCACCTATGACATTTGCTTTTGATCTAATAACCGAAACTAAAGTTATCATCCGGAAACCATTTCCGCATGCACTCACGCACGGACAGACACCAGCTATTTTAATAGTCCCCTGAAAAAAAAAATTTGGGGGACAAATATTCATAGTACATGAAGCATGTATATGATAGCAATATATACATGTATATATATTTAGGAATATTCTCCCTCAAAACAATCATTCCGACTGACACTGATGACAATTCGCTGCGTGGTTAGTGGCCTATAAAATGAGCACTCTGGCGGCCCGGTCTATTCAATATCCTGGTCATAAAAAGTCCACAAGCTTCAATTGAAATCTAATAACTTCATTCACAACTGTAATGAATACAATATTATATATAAAACTTAGCCCGGCCCAAATTACACCACATACAAGACTTAATTTCAATTGACATGCATGCTGCCATATAGTTATTCTACAGTAATGCCCTAAATAATCGACTCCTTAACCACAGCAGAATTATGGGTAATTTTTCACTGAGAGCTTTGCGAAGAATTGCAATAAGCTATATTTCCGACTAAATCCTGAATAATTACCCATAATTCTGCTGTGGTTAAGGTCTTAAGGAATCGACTATTTAGGGCATTACTGTATTACACACGCACGAGCTTCCGACTCTGCCACTTGCCACCCGCAATTACATAATATTGCTAAAATCATATAGGTAGATGTGTAATGCCAAATGTTTCTCTTGGTACATTGGGGAATAATAATTCAAAAGTGCCTTTATTAAAAACAAGTTTCATAGAAATTTTGTTTTTGTTGGAAGTCGAAAATTTTCAATTTACATCTTCCTCCCATAGCTTCAAATTTCAGTGTCAAGATACCCAGGTTCCCCTAAATATTACCCAGGATCTTAAATCCTATCATGAAATCCTCTGGTCTGAATGTGTGCAATGATTATCAGACTCATTATTGTTGTTTGTTTCCTAGGGTAAATCTCAACTTTATTCCATAATTGAACCAAATAACAAATTTATTATTTTGAAGTTTTAAATTTGGAAATTCTGGGGGTACTTTATTCAATGTTTCATAGATCAATCAGTACCCAAATCAATGTTACAAAATTCTTGATACTCTTCTGCTAGTAAAGTAATTTCTTTTTTAATTAAATACATACTGTGAGCTTATCTGAGTGAACCAAACTGATAATAGTGTACCCAGTTTCCCAATGTAATAATTCATTCAACTAATAATACTCTTTAACTCATGACAAATTTATCCCTGATAATCCAACAGCAATTGTTTTACCAACCAGAGCCGCTTCATATTTCATATGCAAAAATGGTATTACATATTGACAATTTGGATATACATGTGTAATTTATGGAGATAACTACTTTTTATTATATTTTCATCAACTTTTTACGTCAAAATATAAATCATATCGTCACTCCCAGAAGACCAAATGTGTTATCCTACTCTCAACATGTTATCCCACTCTCAGCGCTGTGTCATGACATCAATTTTTGCATCATTCAGTATCCTTGGGTGTTATATTAACAGAAATGGCTGGTGATGTTGTTGATCTAAGAACGTGTTAATTATTAGGTCTAACCGTGTGTTTCATTGTGGTCTGGGTCATAACAAACTGGTATAGAAAATATAATAAACACAAGTCAACTGTCGTGAGAGTGCCTCGTAAAAATAATCCTCTGGAACTCACTCGAGGAGAAAAACCATACGTTACTCAGAACAGTTAACTATTGTCTATATTCTCTATTCCCATTCAATCACCACAGCGGAGTGCTCTACATCAATTTAAAAATGTTGTTCTTTCCAGAGGTCACTTTTGATTATGACATTGCATTATTGAAAGTAAAATCAAATGACGGGAGGGGAATTCAGTTTAGCGATTATGTGCAGCCAGCATGTTTACCAAACGCAGCTACAGAATATGAAACAGGAAAACGATGTCTGGTTTCTGGCTGGGGAACAACCAAAAAATATGGTAAGTAATGACTTGGAAAGCTACAAGGTAGCAGTACACGATTTCATGGGTTGTAGGGGGTCTGAAAAATAGAAAAATTAAGTATCTTGGGGGCATAACAGCCAGTTTAGTCTGTGTTAAATGTGTCATTACTGGTTTGAAGGTTTAACTTTTTTACAAATCTGGGAAAGATCTAAAAAAAGTGGATAACATTTTTATATGCAACAGGAATTTCGTATTCAGTGAAGGCCAACTCTGTATTATTGGTTACAAGAAAATAGCCCGATTTCTCTCCCCTGAATTCTGTGATCTGCGCTTGCAAGAAATTTTTTTCAAATTACTACGATAACTTTTTTTCTATTTCAAATATTTCTCAGCTCTAAAATAGCTCTATCATTTGGAAGAAGCTTATTTACTGACATTCGCTCTGTCATGGTCTGTTTTTGGGTTAAAAATGATCAATTTGAGTCAAAAAATGGGTAAATTGAGCGTTTTGTGTTTGCAAACCAAGGGGCATAACCCAATGGCAAATTTTACAAAGAGGCTAAATTACGGACATATGAGTACACCTAAAATTTCTGTCGAAAATAGAATATGCTTGATGGGACTTATGCCAAAGATAATGGCTCAGCATTGATTTGAAGTACAGCACCCCCTCCAAGGTTGGCCAAAATTGCTGGAAATCGTGTATATAGTCTAGGCTGTGCTGGGGGGTGATCGTCGCACATCGGGGGAATTTATGCGACCATCATTTTCTTATGGGAAAATTACTCTAGTTTTCGAATTCAGAGGGCGCCGAGCCGAGATAGGTGACAAAATATAACTTTTCAATATGTTTCATAGGGTACCCTACCTAAAAAATGACATATTTTCAAAGGTTAACAGGCATTAGCCAACTGGTTAACAGGGCAGCAACATCGGAAAGATTGTAAACATATTTGCAAAATATGGAACGAATATAGACACTTAATCAGATTCAACATCGTTTTTCTGCTTTCGTTCTGATTTCGTGACGTCATGGTAAAATATGTAGCCTGACGCGTCAAAAATTCATGGCGATTCAGACAAAGAGTTGTGCGTCAACTCTGTGCAAAGATAGCATATCTGTCGAATTCTTCCAAGTTATATATTTTTGGAAATGGAAGGGTACCCCCTATATAATGATATTCATGCTTACATTATATCTTTCCAAGTATTGACATAATAGACAAAAACTTAACCCTCCCCCAATTTCACAAATAACCACATATGTGTGTCCATGCAGTTTGTGTCCACCAAATAAATTGACAATGCACAGTTTACCTTTTCATATTGTGTAGAATCGTACGGCGCCACTGATAATGTAAAACATCGTTCAAGTCCTAGATTAGGAAGGTAATATAAAATCCAAGATGGCGTCCAAGATGGCCGCCAATTTTTATATTGACACTCTATACACCAGATGTATGGTAACCGGACTAGATCATCAACTCTGTGCAAATATAGCATATCTGTCGAATTCTTCCAAGTTAAATATTTTTGTAAATGGAAGGGTATTGCCTACACAATGATGTTCCTATCTTTATTATATATCTCCAAATGGTAAACTAACCGAGAAAAGCTTAACCCTCACCCCAATTTCACAAATAGCCACTTAAATGCACCCATGCAGGTTGTTTCCAATAAAACATCGACAATGCACATTTTGTAGTGTCATATAGAACCATCCGGGGACATGGAGAATGTAAGATTCCGTTCAAATTCTAGATTATGAAGGTAAAAAAATCCAAGATGGCGTCCAAGATGGCTGCCAAGTTTAATATCGGCACTCTGTGCACACTGAGTGTGCACACCGGTTGTAACTGATCTTTATTTCATAGATGCTGTATTGTAATATGTATAAGTCAACTGGTTACGTAAAACCAATGATGGAGACCAAAATGGCCGCCATAAAACTAAAAAATGTTCCGATAAAATTACCTGCTTCCGAGTTGCAATGATATGTCATCTGCATGTTATGAGTTTTGTAGCTTATTCGTTCGTGCATATATGTATCTTGATAATGTGATCAGAATCCAATAAAACTGTTGGCATTGAGAAATTAAATGCTCATTTTATTTCTCAAAATCGACATGCAATGCCAAATTGCCACAATGGGATAGTGTTTCAACCTGACATCCATTTTGTGGTATACAAGTCAACGTTCTGCTTGGTGGTGAAACTGCTGACTTTTATATTAGTACAATAAGAATTGAAGCTACAATGCCGACTAAATATACATATTCAATCCTCAATAACCAATGTAGGTGTCCACGGTAATGACTCATTAGACCCGCTTACCAGTGTAGTTTCTAGTAATTATTTGGGGACACCTGTTTTATATGCCAAAGTCATATCTGAAGGCCACAGCCCTAAGTTGGGGGAGAGTATGAGCTGGCCTCCCCCTAGTACTGCCATAAAATGACAATTTATTGCTTTATTTGATGATTTAGTGTTAGTTGTGTTTGTTTTCTAGTAGTAATAATGGTCAAAACTAAATATCTGAGTATTTATATTCTCTTTCTAACTGTTTTTGGGCACCTGGAGTTTGGGCGCCCATACCTGTTACAGGTACCAAAACTGGCCTGGAAACTACCCTGCCGCTTACACAAACCGTCAAGCAATAACAACCAATTTAGAATCCTGATAAGTGCGGGTATGCAAAGAATGGACAATTTATTTTATATATCTCATCAATGTTGTCAATGCGTACTGGGGTAATTGATTTTCACGTTCATTGGAGTGATGTTCTATTGAAATAACCGAAACAAATCTCAAACAACTCTGACAAAATACGTATCTGTGTCGTTATATTCTCGCTATGGTCCCATCAGACGTGGATTTATGCTTATTTACTTAAGCAGTTCATTTGAGTATTTGCTTATCTGTACTTAATTCTATGCCGCTTGATATGCGTGGTTGCAGGTGTATTAATTATTTTATTGAATACACATTGACGACCAATAGTATAATTGTTGTCCTGCTAATGTACTATAGATCTTGTATGTCTGAGTAGTGGCTGATGCCTTCGGCGAGTTATATATATGCATTCGCTTCCATATAATTTGATATCTTCCCGGCTGTCCAGAATTCGCGTTGCTATCACAATATATTTAAACACATTATATGCATTCAGTATTTAACTTCATACAAGGCATTGGTCATTTTAAATAATATCAAGTTACTTGGAGCTTACCCCAAGAATGTTGCACAGAACCAACTTTCAGGTTTGGTTGGAAAAGGTAGAATATTATCAAAACTGACCCCTCATTTGTAAATACTAATGCTTTAAATGATAACGGTAAGTGTGAGGCCGTGGTATTGATTGTGCTAAGTCCCATGAAATTTGGATCCATGAAAGTTGGTCTCACACTGTAGGTATCACACGACTCTCCGTCACACGTACCCAACTATGATAATCACGTACAGTACTCGAATGGGATAAAACTATATCATCCAATTTATATATCAGTATGGAGCAATCTCGGAAATTAACCAAAGATGAAAAGTACAAGGATTAGAAAGCCACACAGTGAGTTAGAAGACGTGCTCAAAATGTCATATACTCAGTTGCTCAGCATTATAATGATGCTTGTCATGCTAAATTTGTCCCTTTCACTGATGCTGATCCATTTCAACCAACGGATGACAACTCGTTGGTCACATGTTACCAGCCATATCCGCGGAATTAGTTTTTAATCAAAATAGAGTATAACCGCTACAGGTAGGACATTCTCAAGAAATATAGTAGCCGTGGAGTACTTTTAACACAAACAATAATTAGCAGCTCCTTTGCACGATCGCCAATTTTCTGCAATAGAACAACCTACGTATCTGATATATGTCAAATATTCATGATTGTGGTAATTGTCCCTAGGATACATTTTACGATATGCGTTATATGTATCTGACCGAAAGCATATATGCAAGCAAGCGATTATCACAAATATCAGATAATGTACATAGGTGTGGTAGTTATTGCGTGCATTCATCTAAGTAGACGTCCCAGAAAACAATTGATTTAAATCCTTATTTTAGCTTAATATTGAGGAATTTGAAGCCGTAATGGGTCGGTATATTTTGAGTAAGTTTACCTTGTGAGCACCATACAATCAAACCAGGTTCCATCGTTGCATGTGGCGACGGTCCTATATTCGACAATGACACACGTTCTTGTTTGAATGTTGGATTGAATGTATGACATATATAGACAATCGCAGTCGGACATTTGATGGCTGTTGGACCTATTTGCTCATAATATGGATTCTTCTGCGACATGGGGCAAGGCATATAGTAAACTTACACATAGTATCCCACACATATGAAACTTTGAAAGTAGCAACACCCTTTGCTTCCAGCATATTAAATTAGTAATCTCTCTACTTTCTTATGTGTACACATGGTAGGAATTTAGATCGAGATACTTCATGCTTTGAGTTATGGTAATGTACGTGTAAAATTGCACACAAATAATGCAAACATATTTGCCCTTTGAAAACCAGTTAAGTGTTACATTTAATAAATGGATCTAGTCTCGACTAAGGTTATGCGATTGAAGTTAATTTGTCTTCAAAATTGTCAATTCTAACTCGCCACCTTATTAAATCGAAAAAAGATATATTTCTTATAATTTGAATTTAGTCCCAATATTAATAAAATTCGTCCATTTTTCTATTATATATACCCATGCCATTCAGTGCCATTTATGAATTACTTATGATAAACAATTACTTGTTGGGAACAATCACGTATCCAGCTGAAGAGTAATTGGATTGCATCATATAACTGGTCAGGTCAATTTAATCCAACAATACTGTCACAGTGAATTAACTATTGCAACTTCTCGGCTTATCGTACTTGGCAGAAATGCCCGCGCACATGTGCCAACCAACTTTTGTTTAGTGTTCCCCGAGTTGACAGCTAATGATTAAATTAGGTTCACATAAGACCAGAACATCAACTTAATTGTGTCACCGGCTGTGTAGATCCGATAGATGTATGTTACTCATTGCTGATAAGTATTAGCATGATGAAGTCATGTTATCGGTGGTTAAATGTCTAACGAAATTGTCTACGAGTGGATAGGCCTTATCCAATATAAAATATGGCAGAAACTTATTATTTCTTCGTCTCTTGACGAAATGGATGATCATCATAACAAAACGCTCAATAGATGTATTAATATATTGCGACAGCGACGTGAAACCTGAACTGCAGGTGTGAAATAATATGATATGGAAGTGAGGGCATAAACCTGTGAATTAACTCGTCAACCACCCATGACTATAGTACGTTGGTGGGAAATTGATTTAAACTATCGGTTGCAACTGTGAATAGTTCATAAAATGAGTATTTGCAACGATCATGTAACCGTTTATTGTTATCTAAATCTTCAGAGTTGAGAAGTACTAAACAAATACGAATTAGAACTGCTTATGTAAACACCCATTTCCGTGCGGGGTGGCATCCCGAGGAAATGTACATGTAAATGTACATTGGAACATCGCTTCTTTGAACGTAGAAACCAACTACCATGGTAAGCAGTTGGCGACATTAGCGGGGTAATGTGAACACAGTTGGCCAACATTTTCGTATAAACAAAATATCCGCAATTATTGTATGTCCGTTATCTCCAGACGGTTTACGATTGCGGGTCTAATGTGCTATTAGTATGGAAAAACTCCTTTATTTATTGATAATTGAATATATAACTATTAGTGCATACACTGCATAGGCATGTTTTAATCGGCATTGTGGCTTCCATTATTGCTATACTAATGTGGATGTTTGCAGTTGTAGCATCGTGTAGCAGAACATTGGCATATATACCATCAAATGATTGGATGTGAGTTTGAAATTCGGTCCTAATTAGGCAATTTGACATTATATGATGTCGTTATTTTCGAGAAATTAATGAACAGTTACTATCTTAATGTCCCTAGTTTCTTCAGATACGGATCATGTTGGACACACTGACATATATGTACGAACAAAAAAGCTACAACAGTCATACCATGTGATTTTATTGCAACTCAGAAGTTGGTCGTTTTATCGGAACAGTTCTGTTTATTTTGGCGGCCATTTTGGTCTTCATCATCGGTTTTACGTCGCCAATTGCCTTATACGTATTAAGATACAGACCCCATCCAAGACAAGGCCATATTACATAAAGCACTCGCGATGATCTAGTCCGGTTACCATACATCTGGTGTATAGAGTGTCAATATAAAAATTGGCGGCCATCTTGGACGCCATCTTGGATTTTATTACCTTCCTAATCTAGGATTTGAACGATGTTTTACATTATCAGTGTCGCCGTACGATTCTACACAACATGAAAAGGTAAACTGTGCATTGTCAATTTATTTGGTGGGCACAAACTGCATGGGCACATATATGTGGTTATTTGTGAAATTGGGGGGAGGGTTAAGTTTTTGTCTATTATGTCAATACTTGGAAAGATATAATGTAAGTATGAACATCATTATATAGGGGGTACCCTTCCATTTCCAAAAATATATAACTTGGAAGAATTCGACAGATATGCTATCTTTGCACAGAGTTGACGCACAACACTTTGTCTGAATCGCCATGAATTTTTGACGCGTCAGGCTACATATTTTACCATGACGTCACGAAATCAGAACGAAAGCAGAAAAACGATGTTGAATCTGATTAAGTGTCTATATTCGTTCCATATTTTGCAAATATGTTTACAATCTTTCCGATGTTGCTGCCCTGTTAACCAGTTGGCTAATGCCTGTTAACCTTTGAAAATATGTCATTTTTTAGGTAGGGTACCCTATGAAACATAGTGAAAAGTTATATTTTGTCACCTATCTCGGCTCGGCGCCCTCTGAATTCGAAAACTAGAGTAATTTTCCCATAAGAAAATGATGGTCGCATAAATTCCCCCGATGTGCGACGATCACCCCCCAGCACAGCCTAGACTAATATGCTTGATGGGACTTATGCCAAAGATAATGGCTCAGCATTGATTTGAAGTACAGTACCCCCTCCAAGGTTGGCCAAAATTGCTGGAAATCGTGTACTGCTACCTAAGTATAAGTTTCATTCGTAATCATCAATGCTGCATGCAATAAAGGGACAGAATTATTGTCCTTCATGCTGCTTCATGTATATAAATTGCAGGTGAGTCAACTGGCCATGATTACATTTTATAAAATAAAGTCGCTGTTTTTTGGGGCCCTGTACATATTGCCTGAATATACTGTCATCCCGAATGAAGCCACATTACACATCTGCAAATAGTCCAAGTTTCCTTCAACGAAAAGCAGCTAGTGAAATTGGTAGGTAAAGATACACCATTTATGTTCACTGCCCAATCCATTTACCCTTCTATATACTGGGGTTTAAGCATCAATTACCTTCTCATCTAAAATAAACCAAAACTGTGACTGTTAACCGGTTAACATGTTTACATAATTTCAAAAGAAATCATTTGACCTCGCGAAGTGACCATCATGCGGTAAACGAAAACACAGCCACATGGTCGTTGATTGAAAGAAATTCTATCAAGTATACCTGATAATATGTAAATTGGAAATTACATATACATTGTGAGACATGTAGTGTAAAAATGTTTAACTAACAAATAATATGGGACCACTTACAAAAACTTAAAAACCGTAACAGTAATGGGATGTTGGATAAAAGCACAGTGCATGTGTTCCCAAATGTATTGTTTATGGGTGTAATCTACTGTCGGCATAGAATTCAAATGTTGCCGAGTAAACCCCATCGTGGAAATGGGCGTAAAATCGACTATAGAAGAGTTTATGAATGGGGCTTGGACATAAATGTGGTATATATCCCTCCCAATTTCACTAACTGCCTTACATCGAAGGAAACTAATCTGCAAAGTGACTCACTTCTGATGTCACAATTGGAGAAATCTAATCTTTCATCTATGTCGCATATGCATAAGTTATGTGTGATCACATGAGCATTGATTTTTCTTAATATTTTGAAGTTTGTTATATTTTCATGAAAACTTACTCAAAATATTGCCAACTGTTGCAGGATACCCTAATATTCTAAAGACTGCTGATGTGCCTATTATTGAGAAAGATACATGCAATAGTTGGAGGATGTATAAAGGTGACCTGACGTCAAGGATGGTATGTGCTGGATATGCTGCAGGTGGTATCGATACATGCAGTGGTGACAGTGGTGGCCCGTTTGTCTGCAATATAAATGGTATGTGTTTTACTGAAGCTATGTTGTATGATAAAATAACATTCTCTTGTCTGACGAAAATAAAACTTTCTCGACTTCGATATTTGTGTTTTGTTGTTTTCCAAATGATAAATTTATTATTGTTTGATCACTGGCTAACTATTAAAGTCGTCCCCTTAAAATTAATTATTTATTATTGTTATCACTTGTGTCTCTCCATGTGACAGTTTTATGGATGATATTGGCATTAACCCTTTCTATACTGAATGGATTCTCCCATTATATTATTAAAATATGCATTGGAATGGTCAATTATTCATTTGGATGGATATCCAGGAAAAATCAGCAGACGATAGACAGGTCAGGTCAGGCTCAAACTTGGATTCAGTCTCTTGAATATTTACAGATACAAGTTTGGAATGTGGAACAGTAATATGAAAATACTGTGCTGTTTCAAACTGAATGATATAGAAGTTTTCCTCTTTTCGTCTTAGTATTTACTGTCCATTTTGGTTTACGGATGATAACTATAGCCCTTATTGTGTCATATCTTTCATTTTTGGTATATTGATTCTAATATTTGCTACATGTACTACTCCCACAAATGCAGAGATCCAGCTTAAATCTTGATCTGATGAAATTTGTTGTGAAATTCATTCATAATCTAAGTCATATGCTCTGTCATACATCAAACTTGTCCACAGACTCCTATTAACCAGTGTCGCTTTTACCATACTCTGTTTATTTCCATCTTTGCAGGCATTCACACAATACTTGGACTGACATCATGGGGAAACGGATGTGCCGAACCAAATGCACCAGGTGTATACACGAATCTGAAGACCGTTATCGGTTGGGTTAGAGATCACATCAACTGACCACACTCACAGCAAACTCGGGAACAGATGACATTTGTTGTCCACACATGACGATCCGCTTCAATTTCATTTAAAAACAATTTTCACAAATTTTCACAAACTTTGGTGGAAAAATTAATTGGTGCTTAGTAATGACACCCAATGAACAACCTACATTGGCTTTATCCATGATTTATGTATATATATTTATTTATTGCATAGGACACCTAATATGTACACAAATACATAATTGGTGAACTCAAACATTAACCCTTTCTTTGCTAAATACTGGTTGACAAGTAGTTCCCTTAGATAATGTTCAGATAATAAGTTCAACAAATGACAAACGTTTGTTGAACTTATTATCTGAACATTTCTTACCAATTAATATAAATCTTTCTGCACTTGCATAATCTGTTCGTCTGTCTGCCGTCCGCTTACATTTTCATAACTGAGTGGGAGAATCCATTTAGTAAAGAAATGGTGGGCAGGCTCTATCACATTATTATAACATGCTTGTGAATGGACTCTTAATAATGTATAAACACATCAACAGAAATTATTAACAGCTTCAAGTATCCCAATTAGATATAGATGAACACTGATATAGCCAACAAGTTAACTTTATCCCACACATATATTGACATTTTAAAAGGTACATGTCACGTTTGGTTGTTAATTTAGTACATTTTTCTCGAGAGTTTATGCCCCTTTTGGGCTTTTTATAGCTAAAAATATCAAGTTTTTATGATTTCCACTACAGGGCAGTGATTTCCTTTTAGGGTCCCTTTCCCTGAAATCGTATTTCTCTGGACCCATTCTCCTGCCTAACCAATGCAATTAAAGTCTACTTCAGCTGCATGTGTTATGCCCCTAAATTAAACCAATGGGGATGATAAGCAAAGATAATTCCATCTGCCAGACTGCCACCAGTGCAACCACTTAAATTTACATTAATCTATATATTCTCCCAGTTCTGCTAAACACATAACTACATTTCCTTTACCTCTTCAGCTCAAAAAATTAGGAACTGATCTATTAATACTACTAGATAAGTTTGCAGTTTATTGCATTGATGTATGGACTGGATTCCCACCCCCCCCCCCCCCCCCACCTCAGAGGGTATATGTTTTTTTTTTATTTCTGGATGACAACTTGGACAAAAAGCACTAGCTGATAAAAGAGTGCAGGCACGCCTGGTGTCCAGAACAACCTTATTATAAGTAATCTTAAGTATTATAAGTAACCTTAAGTATGTAGAAGCAAATTTGATTTTTGAGACAGTGCAAATATTTTTGGATTGGGTATGTAACTTGAATGATGTCCATGAAATTAACTAATAAACAAACAGGTGTTAATATATTTGCAATGACATAACAAACATAAGTGACCCAGCTGAAAAACACAACATCATGTATCTATGCAGAGATGATCGAGCATTACTCTACAGCCAGTTATTTTAGATATCTTATCGCCAAAAAATAACAATGATCCATATTACCCAATCAAACTTCATTTATCACAGTAATGATTACCTATATTATGCAAAATACAGTTTTTCCACATGAGCACCAACTTAAAATAGCATATTCATGGGCAATATTTGTTACAGTCTAAATTAAGTGTTGTGGTGTAGCTTGGAAAGGGGAATCCAAAGTACATTGGGAGGAAAAGGAAAGAAAGCTATCTGGTACCACAGTTACTGGATGTGAAATGCTAAAAATAATGTTTTAATATTTGAGAATTTAGCAACGATAAGACATATCAGATATTGATTTTTTTAATTTGTTATTTCCCGACATGTAATTTTTGGTCGCCTGGCAAATATTCGTCAAGCCGACAGTCTCGGACCAAATTGTGGATGAATATGGATAATTATAAAATCAAGTGGCTTTGGGTGTTAGATATTTGACAATCCGGCCAAATTTTTTTGAACAAAATGTTGATAAATAACACATTTTAGGCAATTTTATACTATAGTTGACTTTATGTTAGTAACTGTGCTGGTATCACTTAATTGGTGTAAACAGTATTAATTCCATATTAGTCATTATATATTACAAAAACAAGACAAATATTAACAGTGATGATATGAAAGGGATTCGACAACAAGCGTTAAGTTTTTGGGAGTCGTTTCCGATTGGCTTGTGACAAGGTCCATCCTGTGAGAGTGATTTTAAAACACTTCAAGTTGTTTCAAGTAAATGGGGGCTTCAGGTTTTAAATTGTTGATGTTTTATCGCGTATACTTGTCTACTCACAGGGTGGGCCGGTTCGATAGGTGTTTCAAGATAAGGTAGTTTCATATGGAATAAGTTGGGTTATGTGGGAGTATATTGGAAGGGTATGGTGGTTTTCAGATGAATATAAAGTAGTATCACTTAATTAGTATGACATTCAATGCGACACTGGATCCAGTCCATATTGCATCAACAGAGACGAATATCACGATACTGTGAAATTGCCACATGTGTTGGGGAAAACAGTTATTGGGTGTCTTTTAGTTTCAAAAGGTCATTAAGTTTTCCTGATTCAGGCAATGTTTGAACATAATTGTTCAGTTGTGTTTGCAATTATTGACCGATAAGGCCCAAAAAACATCCAGCCATAACCAGAACTACCAGTATGTTCTTTTCTCTGCTAAGTTTTGTTTTGTAATAGTTAAAAGAATATAAAGGTTATGTTTTTAGCCACATATGCTGAATCATAACTAAGATATCAAGAAATAATTTCAAGGAAAAGAAAAGGTATACCGTTTCAGTATATCTCATACCGTTTCAGTATATCTCATACCATTTCAGTATATCTCTTTGATTAGTTTTTCCCTGGAGTTTATTCTTGATTTCTTGACTTACCTTCACACACTCCATCACCGAGATATAGCCACATGTCTCTCAACATTTGCCACTCAAAACAAACTCCAACCACTTGGGAGAAAGCAGAAGGGCTTTTACATGATTCTTCTCTTCATATGCTGAGTCACACACATTTTATGCTTGTGATAAGTGCAGTCAATTTCATAACTGTTTTGAATACAGCGCTAATAGTTGAAATCTTTTATGTATATTTGTATGTCTCTTGTCCGTCCAATGATTTTATGACTTTTGTTGAGATTTAAGTGAATTGATTGCACTGAATAAAAAATATTAATATTTCTGAGACTTTTCTGATGTTTTGACCAATTTTATTGTTTGGGATATATCGGAAACATGTGGGGCCAAATTCACATTTTAATAATGGAAAAAAATGGAGAATTGACATATTGCGTTCTCAAGGGTTTTTATTTTTGTTTCAAGAGTTCTTAAAATTAGTGGATATATAATATTAGAGAATAAAATCTTATATAATTTTCCAACATCCAGAGAATCAGTCTTCAGAGACCTTTGAGCCATTACACATACTATGGAATTAAAAATGGAGTAAATTTGTAAATAAAATGAGAGAGAATATTTTGATTGGTAATGGTTTATGTAACTCAAATTAACTTTTGGGAAATTTCAACCTAATACCTAATTGGTGATTATTTTTAGCGACTGATTCTAAAATTTTATAAAGTAACAACTTGTCCCTCATAGGATTCTTCTTCATTGAAAAATGAATGGAGAGAAGTTACATCAGAACTCTCAATACATACACAGGCTAAATGTTTTGGGGGTCATTTTCAAATTAATCACAATTCTATTCCTTACATCTCTACCCAATTGCGCTCAAGCTCAATAGCCATAACATGCTTTCACCACTTCAAGGATCAAATGAGGTCAGTAATCAGGGTGGCTGGTTGTTAGCTCAACTTTACTTTGTAAAGTTTGAGCTATTGCCATGGTTTGGTATTCGTTGTCCGCGTGTGTGTGTGCGCGTGTCTGATTCGTCAACAATTTCCTTTAGCACGGGCTACAGGTCGTACCTTTGGTCAGATCATTATGAAATTTGTCACAGCTGTTGACATTGACATGTAGATGAGAATGAGTCATTTTGGGGTCATTTGGCAAAAAAACATGGCCGCCAGTGGCCATCTTGGATTAAAAAGTTCAATCCAATAGCATGGGCTACCAAGCCTTGAAACAAGGTGTCTGTCATTTGCAGAATGAGATTCCCAGAGGGTGAATTTAGTGATGCTACCCCGCATAGCGGGCTGGCATCACCAAATTCACCCTCTGGGAACCTCATTCTGCTGAGGTGTAAGCAAAATGAGGTCCCCAGAGGGTGAATTTGGTGATGCTAGCCCGCTATGCAGGGTAGCATCACTAAATTCACCCTCTGGGGACCTCATTCTGCAAATGACAGACACTATTTCAAGGCTAGCGGGCTACAGGTCGTACTGTTCGTCAATCATCATGAAATTTGTCATGGATGTTAATATTGACATGTAGATGGGAACGAGTCATCTTGGGGTCATTCAGCCATAAAACATGGCCGTCGGCAGCCATCTTAAATTTTACTCTGCATGACTAAATCCTTTGGCATGGGCTACGTACAGGTTTTACCTTTGGCCGTATCATCATGAAATTTCCCGTGGATGTTAACATTGATATGTAGACGGGAACGAGTCATTTTGGTGTCATTCGGCCAAAAACAAGGCCGCTGGCAGCTATCTTGAAATTTACTCATTGTATGACTAAATCCTTTGGCAACACTATAGTTTACTTCCCTCATCCGATCATTACCAAACTTCATATTAATCTCGATCTACTAGATGGAAGCTATTAAATGTTTTTTAATTTCATTGGAAAACATAAGACACCAGCAACCATCTTTTTTTTTACTTTATATATATATATATATGTTGATAATCTAGTATTACTTAGACCTTTCAACATTCCACATTCCAAATTGGTCGATTGACTGTAACACATGAAATTATTCCCGTTCCAAGTTGAGATATGTACAGTGTCAGTGACACGTTCATTTTGTTTTTTCCAAAATAACTATAGTGAAATAAAAATGTCACCTGATATGATAGTCATCTTGTAGACTATATATCTATAAGCATTTATAAAGGGTTTTGTTTATGATCAATGCTCAATAATTGCACTTAAGCGTAACTCAATTGCACCAATAAAGTGTAATCAAAATTACATAGAGTTATAATTGTGCTAATTGCTATAATGTTTAACGAAATACACCTAAGAGCACTATGTTCTAAATTATTTTCATCATCTATCAGTACAACCAATTGCATTTAAGCACAATTAATTGCACTTGAGTCAAGTCATTTAATAAATGTGAAATGGCCTCAAGTAATGAAACATAACTTGTAATGGACCTTTTTTGGCATTACATGGGGGGGGGGGGGGGGGGGGGGGGACTCATTCATTCACATCGATTGCTATTGTTTACACAAATAGCAATAAAGTCATAATCCCTTCAGTCACTTCAAGTTCTACAGCCAAAGGCACTACAGTAGAATTGGGACAATACATAAATAAATGGATCAAGAAGACGTACACCATGCGTTGACTTCCGGAGAAAGAACTTACAGAATACGTCCGAACATAACTGAACACAAGTTCAAATAATAGGAAGTATCACAAATAAAGCTCATAGGCATATGTATTCATGTTCAAACTATTACCATATAAGTTTGGTGGAGTTTGGGTCAATAATAAGTATTTTATTAGATGTTTTGTATGACGCATTTGTGTTCGGCATAGAAAAGCTGAACACAAACTTCTGCTGTGGATTATATAGTCTATATTGGCTGATAGGTGATAACTATTATCAAGCGGTATATATACCCTGTTTCCTTCTAAAGTAAAGTATGACCCCCCCCCCCCCATGATCACACCACTGAACAACGCGGCAAGTTGTAAATTTTCAAGAAGTTCTGCATTACATAAGTAACAGTTATCTCATATCATGACATCTGAACATTCTTCAATTCATATAGCACACACATATATATGACATAAAATGCGTATTTATAGTACCGGTATATGCCTAAGTATTAATATTGAGCACGCTTGGTTTTGGAGAAGAAAAAAATAAGACATTAATTTTGTCCACACCGCGACGTTGGCGCCAAACCCCTACATTGATTTTTGAACTGGCCGATAACTTTGCCAGATATCATTTTTGGGTCGGCAATACCCAGGGCCTAATTATGGGGACAAATATTGACATCGAGGGCAATTTAATTTGTCCACATTTGTAGAACTCCTAATCCTAAATAGACCTACCTTAAAAGGGAGAATCACCTAATTTGTTCATAAATAGACATATATTCTTCGAGGAGAATCACTCTTTAA
The DNA here is from genome assembly GCA_032622095.1 of Siphonodentalium dalli. Classification (NCBI taxonomy): domain Eukaryota; kingdom Metazoa; phylum Mollusca; class Scaphopoda; order Gadilida; family Siphonodentaliidae; genus Siphonodentalium; species Siphonodentalium dalli. The sequence goes on from CP136063.1 coordinate 148,858,122, forward strand.
AATGCATTACTTTTGAATTTTTGGTTCCGGCAATATCCAGGGAAAATTTTTGAGTGCAAATTAATTTATCTATATTTATAAAAGAACTCATAATTTGTTCATAAATAGAACTACTTAACCTTGGTAGAATCACCTAATTTGTTTATAGACCTCATATACTTAAGGGAGAATCACCCTTTTGCATTACTTTTGAACAAAAAGAGCATGGACTGTCGACCGGTGCATGTACCCCTTGGGCATGCATTAATTCTCAAATAAATTAAGATGAATAACTACTATAGAACAAGAAAACCTAAACAAAACAATTGAATGCCATCATAGTGGTGAAATTCATGCCAAATTTCATTGATGTCCGAGCACTTATATATTGTTCAAGTTACTATACTGTTCAAGTCATGGCATGAACAGGCATCGGACGGACCAAAAGCCAGCATTTCCAGATAAACAAAGATGAATAACTCTAAAATGGAAAACCCTAACAATTTTATCGATTGCATGGACCCGAGCTATTGAATGTCCTCGTGGTATTGAAAATCCAGATCAAATTTCATTGAGATCGAGCACTAAGTTACGGTTGAAGTTATGACCTGAACATACAGAAATCGGAAGGACGGACACACAAACAAAGATGAATAACTCTATCTAGAATGGACAATCAGAACAAAATGAGTGAACACTCCATTGAATTTTCTCATATAGTACCGGTAGTTGGTTACACTGGTGTAAATAAGGTTCCGAGTGACATCTAGCGGATGCGGGAGGAATATATAGGAGAGAATAAAATAGACACTGGGCCCTGATTGGTCAATAGCCTTGTGTGCTTTTCACATAAAAAAATCATCACACCTCTTCCCTATGATTTCCCATAGGTAAAATAACCATTGGCACAGGAATTAACCCTTTGTAGTGAAGTTTGAATTTTTTGGTGTGGTCTAAAATATGACTGTATTTTTTTATGCGGTTCTGACACTAGTTACGAAAACATAAGATTTAAAGGCGAATTCCCTGCTAGACAGACATGATTTTTTTGTGTAAAAAGTTTCCCAAAATGTCAATTTTTCAGATTTAAAGAAAATTTTGGACCCAACATTTATATTGCCAACACTATACGCTAAAACGTTAGCACTGAGGCCTATGGAAAACATTTACACCAGTGTAACCTAGTTAACATCCATACCAAATTACTTTGAGATCCGAGCACTAATGTTCAAGTTATCGGTGACGCGTTATGCAGTAGGTCCCTAGATTTGCGTAGGTATCCGTAGTTCACTCAATTCGCGTAGGTCCCCGCAGTAATGCAATATATAGTAGGTCTACATGATTTATTGACTGATAAAATGGAATGATACCACTAATTGATCATGTTAAATGTTACTTTGCATATTTTTTTTATAATTAATTTCCCAAATCTGATGGGTTTGTTTGCGTAGTGATACTTAGACTAGAGGATGAAGCCTAACTAAATTTACATGATTTCTGATCGGGAAAATAAGAGGATTAGCTTGCTGGCTTCGGGATAAGATATTAACAGGAGGATAACTGGATATATTTTTGCATTTATTTAGGTTCCCGTAGTAATGCAAGAGTGCATGTTTTATAGAATAAGTAATGCCTAATATTATCATTTAGTGAACATTGTATATGATATTTCGTTGTTTTTTTAAAATTAAATATCTAATTATATATTTTGTTTAGCTTAGATGAGAAAAAAATAAGATTTACCATCCAGTTCATTAAGTTATGTTAAGATTTAATTTTTTAAGTTAGGACTGACAAGTGATCAGTACGTTACTAAACATAACTTATTTAACTGAATGGTAAGTTTAGACAGCCCAACTACATGGGTGACCATTAATCAAATTGTTTGCGAGACTGGGTGTTTTCTTTGCGAAAAGGATCTGTCCTCTTTGAGATTCATTTCGGCAATGTCTGTTGTGGTAGGGTTGTGACTAATTATCAACTGGTGTTAGTACTTTTTCACCTACTAATAGATGAGTGACAAAATAAATAATTAAATTTCAATGTTATACTTACCATTTTATTTTTATACAAATGTAACTACCATGCACGATCGCCTATCTTACTATATAAATAAAGCCATCTGTTCAAATTTTACAATTAATCCACTCCTGTTGATTAAACGCGCCTACTGTTGATTAAACTTCGCTCCTTTAGGGGAGCAAACTTAATAAAAGCCCTTGGGCTTGTTGTTTAATCCCCTTTCCAATCAATCGAATTTATATTATTCTATACTCCTGTAAAATGTCTGTTAAATCTTTATATATGTTATTATTTTGATTGGAATAAAATATGTTTCCACTAAACTTCGCAGAGTGGATTAAAAATTCGCCATACAATTTGAACGGAAAATTGTTTATCCATAGCATTGTAAAAATCGTGGCATAAACAGAGTGGATTAAACTTCCTCCATATACAATTTGAACGGAAAAGCGTTTATCCATCGCATTTTGTTTCTGAATAAAAAATGTTTCTGAAGCATAAGTTGAATAATTATTATCCGGCTAATTAAGTGATCGTGTTTTGATTGGACATATATTTTTCTAATGGTCATCTCTGCGTTCTGATTGGTCAAATAGTAATGTCGAGTTTTGTGCAGAAGAAATTCGGAAATTATTTATTTGGTTTTGTAATTATTTACATTAATTTTAATTCTAATTCTAATATTAACAAATTATAGCGTTCTGTATTGGTATATTACTACCACCATTTGTAATACTTTTATTTTAATAACATGTCATATACAGTCTCAACAACTCCAATAAAAATTAATTATTTAAAATTTCCATCGGATCGGTATTGGTGTATATTTAAATGAGATATTGAGTAGGATGGCGGATACTATATTAATTCGTTTTCCCATTTTATTATTGTGAATTATTTAGTATACTTAACTAGTAGTCTCGATCAGTATTGATATAAATTTAATTTAAGTTGTAAACCATCTTCAATCGGTGTAATTGTGGAAATAATGTAGTATTGATATATGGAACCAGAAATCGACTGAAGTTCGGCGACGACATTTTGAGAAATTTTTAAGACAAATCAGACCGACACACGATAGACTGCAACAGACAACGGACGGACATATATATATCTTTATTGCCTCCAGTATTGAAGATTTAACAAGACATAGTATACATGAATGTAACATAAATACATTTAGCAATCAAGAAGTAATGAAAAGACAGACAAGAGAACAAACTACCGAGGAAAAGAATACCATTCTAATTGTATGTACACGAACACGAGCTTACATATCACATCAACGGAAAACACACACCCTCTCGACCACACCCGTACGCATATACAATCTAACACATGGCGCAGACACAAACACAACCGTACATACATACGTTATGATGCACTGTCACAACAGCACACCATAAGCAGGTGCATACAATTACAAAAGGAACTCTAGTTGGAGTTGGATTCGCTTAGAAGAATCTCTCTCCCCAAAGAATCAGCAAACGCAATGCCCTTGCTCGACAATAGCTCCCCTATAAATGTATGCACCCATTAAGTGGAATAGACTATATGTAGGATGATGTTGCGACAGCGCAAACGCTAGCGCAAGAAAACATATACACACACGTATACACCCTCACACACACACACACACACACACACACCCACACACACACACACACACACACACACACACACACACACACACACACACCATCACACCCTCATGTACACATACCTATGCATACATATATATATAATGATTTATTAATTTATTCATGTTTATTTAATTTGTCGTCTTCGGATTTTATGGACAGGACAGAATGTGGTACATTTAAGTACGACTTATGGTGAACACCCGTAACGTTCAAACTTCAAAGATCAAAGGTTGTTTAACACAAACCGTCATGCGTAGTGGCTGAGAGTTCGACATAGCGCCTCCAAATTAAGTTTGTGTGAAGAACAATGAATCTCGTAAACTTTGATGTATCCTCAACTTGCTCAAGAAATGTGAATATATCACGTGGAAGATGTGTGAGATGGAGCAATACGAGGTCGCTGTTGCTGAGACTCGTGGCCCATACGAATAGCGGTATGCCGAAACGATCAATCATCTGGTACCACATTTCGTTTCTGTGGGAATGCATAAGTGGGCTACTGCATGAGATAAGTGCGTGCTCGATAATATCAGAGTGTGACTGACAGCATAATGTGCATGTGTTTTGTTGAGAGAATGCGCTTCCTGCGATGAGCTGACCGACTGTGATAAATGCAATCTTATGCATAGGGTATTTACGACATGTTCTCCATAAGTGACACATAGTAGGGTTTGGTTGAATTTCTCGAAAACGCGCAAATGAAGTGTCACAATTTGTTCTCTCTGTCCATTTCTGTACGCATTTGTCGTTAATCGCGGTTTTTGTAATGCGTTTCCATTCGGATTTCAGAGGAAATGAGCAGAAATGAGCATACTGATGCATATGCTCGGATAGGTTGTATTCAACAAGAGTGTTGTTAATGTCGCTGATGAAGGAATTTGGGTTTTCCAGTTGTCCCGTGAAGTACATGTGAAGTCTTGTGACAAAAATTTCCTTGCAAGCTTTGCCAGGAGGCATACGGCATAGGCTTCCGAACAAATTGAGTTTCCTGGCATCAATCAATGACTTGATAGGATGGATGCCAAGCATCCCCAAAACGATATCAGTGCGAGCACGTACAGGAAGTCCCTGGATATGCTTGAGGCAGAAGCGATGAATTTTCTCAAGAGTTGACCAATGGGTTTCTGATAGACCACACAATAGTTCAGATCCGTATAGACCCTTTGGAATAATTATGGATCTGTAAAGAGTTTCGCAACTTTGAGGGGTGATTCCACCTGCATACATACCAGCATTGCTCAGCATGAAGTAGGTGGATCTTATTTTGTTGACAATACAGTCGATGAACTCACGAGCGAAGTCGCTTCTATGCAACGTTATGCCAAGATGGGTTATGTGATCAGTTTCGTCTACATACCCGTCACCAAGTTTCCATCTCCTTGGATGCACAGGCAGATTCTTCACTTTTTCATTGAATACAATGGTTTTACATTTCTGTGCGTTGTATGTAAACCGCCACAATTGGCTATACATATGCTTGTTTTAACTGCGACAAAATTGTACAGCGAAAACATCATCCATTCCAAAAATCCCAAGGATCGGCGAGTAATCATAATGCTATCTAGAGGCAATCTAAAATATCACATCCCATATCAAGAAACTAAATAAATATATCTTACCTTGTACCATGAAAAATATTTTTGTTTATACCATTGCTTGTGCTTCATTTTTTTGTGCTGTCATTTACATATTATGTTATAAACGTTTTTTTGCATGTTTTGATATTCAATAAACTATGAAAATTATCAAATTCTCCTAGCTAAGGGTGGATACACACATGCATGTAATCTCTGTAAATATAATGTATTTTGCGTTTTACATGGATCATACAGACCATGTGATATGTGTCTGCTGACAACCCAATCATTGCGGCTATGTTTGACCACAGTGAGTCAAGCTCAGAATGGATTATAGTCCAAAATGTTATAATTCAAGACTGAACAGGCTAAAATTGTGAGTTAGGAACCTGTTCATCCTTTGGCCTGAGTAACATATACTGTTCTGTAAAGTCTGGGTTAAAAATGGGGGGGGGGGGTGACTCTTTTTTCTTTCAACGCTGTACCTGCATTAATTTTGTTGTCCGATTAGGATAAATCACTTAGCATGGAATTCACCATGTTTGAGTCAGTTGATTGCCATGTGTATTAATATAGCACTTCCAAAATGTGGAGCCATAGAGCCATAGAAATCTGATAATCCTCTTATTTTCTGCTCCAAAAGCCACACAAATCAATGCAAAAATACAATCAGTTATCCTCCAGTTAATATCTTATCCCAAAGCCAGCAAGATAATCCTCTTATTTTCCCGATCAGAAATCACGTAATTTTAGTTAGGCTTCATCCTCTAGTCTAAGTATCACTTCGCAAACAAACCCATCAGATTTGGGAAATTAATTATAAAAAAAATATGCAAAGTAACATCTAACATGATCATTTAGTGGTATCAATCCATTTTATCAGTCAATAAATCATGTAGAGCTACTATATATTGCATTACTGCGGGGACCTACGCGAATTGAGTGACCTACGGATACCTACTAAAATCTAGGGACCTACTGCATAACGCAGTACCCGGGCCTATAGCCTACATATGGAACATAATAATAACTAAGATGTCTTCCCCGCGTTATGTTTTCGACTGTCAAAACTTCAAAAAGCCTATCCAATGTTTTGCACTGGTGGGATAATTATGATCTCTACGGGCATTAGCAGAGTATAGTTTCATGGCATGATCTGGAGTCCGTCTGTCCGATGACTGTTCATGTCATAACTTGGGGTACTGCGTTATGCAGTAGGTCCCTAGATTTTAGTTTTTGAAGTTTTGACAGTCGAAAACATAACGCGGGGAAGACATCTTAGTTATTATTATGTTCCATATGTAGGCTATAGGCCCTATACTTCGTTGTATGTGAAGGTCCAAACTCGAAATTGCAAGTACCGTATTGTGATTTTTATAAGACGATATCACAATAAACATTGAATTAATTGGCGATGTCACTAGGTCCCGTCCGTATTGGATTCATCCAGCTCCGTTCCGTGGTTTCAAAAGAGATTCTTTCAGCCACAGTTCCGTGGCTTTAGTGCTACTGGTCAAAGTTTTGGAATAGCATATATATGTCGATATATATATTGAGCTTTTGAATTATTCATGACTTCTAATTCCATATGGAATACTACTCCAAAACTTTGACCTGTAGCACGAAGGTAGCACGAAAACCACGGAACCGGACCTGGTGGATCCAATATGGCCGGGGGTTAGTGACAGGGCGTATTATAGACCCGGGCAAAGCGGATCACGTAAGGTTATCTTGTACACAATGCAACCGGCAATCAGAAATATTAGCACTGTCAGTTTCTAACCATGGTGGCATAACATTTGACGTAGGATGCATTCAGATGCATCTATTGGTTTGGTACGTTGCTATGGTGATTTTTAATTTTGATCCGCTTTGCCCGGTCGTCGGGCAAATCGGATCACCACATCGGGCAAAGCGGATCAGCAAACGAATCCTTCTGAAAATGCAATGCTACTCAACTAATCGTATATACTTTTCAGTTTTATTTATGACAATTATACATATAAATTTATTGCAAATAAAGATCTTGTAAGAAAACATACTAGTAATTGGATTTGTAAACATATGCAATAGTCATTGCAGTTGCATATAGGTGCATCTACTACTGGTAAATTTTAATACTGTTCTCATGATGTATGTGAGCATTATATTTATGAAAAACATACTTTTGGGTCCAAAACTCATCAAATGCTTTCTAACAACACTCAAGAATTCAGTTTGTCAACATTTATTTCCAAGAGTGACATCAATCTCATCAATGATAAAGAGAAAGTAGGTAATTTACTCTTCCTAATTGCGTGAATCAGGTTGGTTACCATTTGGGCAATGAGCAACTTGATCGATCCTACAACGAGGCTGAATTAATTCATAGATAGGCCTACTCATGTACATTTACAACTAGCAATTGTGCATCGTGGTGCACAGCGCATCGAAGCATATATAAACATTGCGATGTGCATTGCAATGTGAACTTCTGCATTGTTACAGCCCTATAACTATAAGTGGGCTGAAAATTATCAGCTTGGTTAGTATATTCGGAAATTCATGTCCCCAGGTAAAATGAACAGTGTGCTCAGACTGTTGTTGTTCTACGAGAAAGTCCATAGTATTGTAGGCCTACTATCACATTTCTCGGGAGGCTGCCATACAATGACGATTCTTATCCACTTATTTATTTATTCAACTTGTATAAATATATCTGACTAAATACTGGTAAACAAACTAATCAGGGAAATTTCAACCTAGATTTGGTGTAAAATTTCCAACTAAATTGTCATATAGGCATGAAATATTTGTTGAAAATGTTTGACATAAAGTAAGACAACCTATATGGCAAGCCGTTTTCACATTTTCGATTGATTTAGACTTAAGTCCAATTATTTGGACTTAAGTCCAAATAATTGGACTTAAGTCCAAATAGCGAATTGGACTTAAGTCCAAATACCACATAATTGTGAATTCGGCGAGGAATTGGACTTAAGTCCAATTGATTTGGACTTAAGTCCAAATACCGATATTTTCATCTATTTGGACTTAAGTCCAATTCCTCGCCGAATTCACAATTATGTGGTATTTGGACTTAAGTACAATTCATTTGGACTTAAGTCCGATTCATCTATATAAGAAACACCCCCATCAGATATTAAGCAGGTCTGGTTTTGCTCATAGGGCGGAGTTGTGGGAAAATGGCCGTTTACATTTGGGTCTAATTCTTGTTGATCTTGTTAATTGTTACCTTTCTCAACATATATAATGAATCAGCTCGATGTGGACCAGATCCTATCAACAATAGCCCGTGTTGTAAGAAGTTCGGAATGATTTTTAACATATGATGATGGAAATGAGCAAATTATACAAATAAGACACTTAGTAAATGCAATAAACGAAACTGCGTGTAGCCTATACACTACATGCTGTCAAATAACAATTGAACCAAGTCGTGAATTAATTTTACTTCATTCATGCATGCAGTTAGCATTTATTAAGATGCCAATTCGGATTCGAAACATTTTCAATCTCGGCATGCCGAAAACAAGCCACGTGGCAAAGGGGACGTACGGAGTTAGTCTTGGAGTCAGGAATGCCCTGGTTAGTACGGAGTTTGACTGTCAATCAAAACTTGCAGGAATATACCATTACAAAGAAGGGGACTATCGTTTCAAACCAGATGAATTGGACTTAAGTCCAAATGAATTGGACTTAAGTCCAAATCAATTCACTAATTGGACTTAAGTCCAAATAATTTGACTTAAGTCCAAATAATTGGACTTAAGTCCAAATAATTGGACTTAAGTCCAATTGATTTGGACTTAAGTCCAAATCAATTCGCTAATTGGACTTAAGTCAAATTCATTTGGACTTAAGTCCAATTATTTGGACTTAAGTCCAAATAATTGGACTTAAGTCTAAATCAATCAAAAATGTGAAAACGGCTTGCCATAAACCTATGCACACCACCTCCCATTTTCCCCGGTCTCCAAACGCTATTTTCTGAAAAACTTGTACAAAAGGTAATTGAGAATGTACGTAGAACTAATATTTTTTTTTTTTTTTTTCATAGGTTAATGTTATAGGCACAAATTCAGTAACATAATATCATTAGTCTGTCCATAAATAAAAAAAAAAATACCAACTAAAATAATTGAAAAAGGTGTTCATTTTCAAGTGTTTGAATGTCAAACAACTTAAATTTTAAATCAAGTTACCATGTATCTTGGATCAAATTGTGTAATGTCAGTCACGCTTACATTAGTCAATGTCATGTTCATGTGCTGCATATGGTAATAAAATATATTAAATGCATTTAAACCCCATAAAATATGATTGGTAGGGCAATAGTTACTCATTTGGATCGGAAACTGTTGGAAATATTTGATATATTTCATAGAGTAATATGTCAGTCACGAAATTAGTGTAATGTCAGTCACGCATAATTTGGACAACAAAAAATATTTCATGTTAGTTCTAAGCTTAAATTTTGCTTTTACATTATCTTGAAATATCTACCACAAAAAATTAACAAAGAAAATCATATGAGTTTCTGTAAATTTAAGACAAATTTAATTTGAAAACAAGTTGGCACTGTGCCTTGATATTTTCATGTAATGTCAGTCACGCTAACATTGAACGATGCCATTTTATCATCGCTTGACTAAACTCAGAATAATGCTAATTTTTGGGTGCACCCTGGCACAAGCGAACATCACACATAGCAGTAAGATTATATATTTATAAATGTTGCTCTATTCATCACAATGAATCTGGAAAAAGTTCTTTGAATGTAATGTCAGTCACGTGGAATTGCCCATGATCACTTTTTTTTTTTTAAAGAGGGTATAATAATGGTAATACATTACTTCTCATTTTAAAAGAAATTGTAATAGTGATCGTAATGCACAAAACTATTGGCAAAGAAAATGACCCAACTCAACTCATTCACTGTTCACCCTTTTTATATATCCGTCTCCGGATCCTAACATTTGTAATACTTCTCGCTATATGCGTAAAAACGACATCATTCGCTGGCCAAATTGTAACCTATATTTAGATTATGTATGACGTCAGGAAATTCCCAGCTCAAGGTGATCTTTTCAAGTTTTTGACGCGCCGTGAGTAAATTGTTTTCAGATGAATGGGGAATTATCCCGTTCAATCTATTTAATATCCAAAGTATAAAGTAAATTTTATAGCAAAGTATACCTCTATTTAACTCTCCACTGAATAGTATAAAAAATATATGTTTCATTCATGAAAACAATGTATTTTGGGGAATTTTGACCGAAAAAATTATCACTTTTATTTTTAAATTTAAATTAGATTCAGATTCAATAGTTTATTCAACACATTAACTTAATTAACAGCAGAATTGATGAGTTATAAATTTTCTCAGCAGATAATATTTCATGGTTTGACAATACACATAAAACACATATATTCTATAAGTTGGCGGTAGTGCACCTAATAAGAAGAACATATGCCCTATGTTTGACTTTGGAAACAGATATATGCTCAGCCTGTAACCCGGCCTGTACAGATATTCTGCATTGTATGAATGTAGCTTCAGTACCAATTATTGGATTGTAATGTCCTTTGGTACTACTATGACAATAATACCAGCATGGGAAGAAGGATATCCACATACAAACTATTTCATCCATTAATTAACATCCATTCAAACTTTCAGCACTGCACCCTTTCCAAACTGCAAACCAGGAAATATATATGTCATGCTATGCATTACAGTTGTAATAAATAAGCCAATCATGAAATTGATCAATAATCAGGTGATACATGTACGAAGCCTTTAAATAGCTATCATTATATTAATTCTTCAATTTTCAGAATTCATAATATTGGTCTCCAAAAAAGAGATGTGGGACATCATGAAGGAGACTGACGTTAATGCTAAAATATGCTCAAAGTGTACAAATGAAAGAAGTCGGATGAAGATTTCGTATGATAAGGTCAAGACTAATGAAGGGTAAGTTATTCTTGTCTCATATGGATGTCGTACTGTCCAGCATGTATGATATCATACCTTTCCATGTAGTCTGGTCGATAAACTCAAATTTGAGGGTCAACCTAGAAAAAATTCGGACTAAGCTGGTTTTTATATCATTTTGAAGAGGAAGCTCTCCTCTATAACATATCCAAAATCCGCTAAAATCCGCTTTGAGCATTTTTTGTAATTCAAGATGGCGTCCAAGATGGCTGCCATTTTCCTATAAGTCAGCTTGATGCAATTATAGTGAGAACAACTTGTCATATGTATACACATGTATACATTTTTGTGAGGCTATGACATAACGCCATCTTTATGTGCCAAAATTGGAACTCCCCATCCAAGATGGCCGCCGAAATGGCGACCGGAAGTGGATTTTTTACGTTTTTAACTAATACTTTTAAGATAAGTTTCTGTGGTTTGGAACTGGTTAAGAATTGTGACTTTATTTTCTATATAGCATATTAACTGACCATTAGAGCAATGCAATATGCTATTCGTGGGGTCCACACCCCTTCCGATCACTCAAAAATTCGATTTTACAAAACGCGGTATAACATTTCACAAAAGATCCCCTTTGGGATTCTGGTCATATTTCACCAAGAAGTGGGAAGAACTGTGAAATGTAAGTGATGCATTCTATATCTTATTGATATTCGAACTCAATGGTACCAAAATTGTCAGTTTGGCTCAAAATGGCTGTCAAAATTGCCGCCAAAATATGGAAAATGGTAATTATTATCCCAGCGTGCCATGCAACCGCTTACAAGTTGTGGTGATGTACACAAATGACTATTCTGTCTTATATACATTGAATACCAACATTTCTTATGCATCTTGATTAATTTTTACTATTTACTATTCTGAAATTACCAGAATTATGGGATTTTTCTATCACAAACAGCATCAACCTCGGCAAAAAAAAAATCACTTTTCATGTTTGGACCATTTTTTTCAAGTAAAATGGAACTATCTTTAGTATCAAATGTTCTTTTTATTTTGATATGCCTTAAATATGGCATAGTGTGGTGTTTTAGACAATATTACTCAAGATGACTTGCAAAATGGCAACCAAATTTGGTAAAAAGTTTATATTCCGAACATTATTATCTGCTGTTCCGAAATGGTAGCAACTTGTGACTCAGTTGGTTATTAAACAAGCTACTTAATCAACTGACAACTTAATCTTATATTATGGTTGTCCCAGCACCTTATTAGGCACGACAAATTCATTTTAAGGGATGCAGTATGGATTTTGCCGAACACCTCTTTTGGGATTCTGTCCATGTTTTTTAACGGAAACAGACAGAACGTTGTAACTGAACTGAAAGGTATCATATTATGTGGCTACTCTGGCTCATTAGCATAACAAATTATTAACTAATAAACTATTGTCAGGAAAACCGTTTTCTTCACATTGCATATAAAACGCAATTAATGTGGAGAACACTGTGATATTACATCAATCGATTAACATATCCAGTCATGCAGTCACTCCATATATACATGAACACCACGTAAATGGCCATGTATAGACATGCACATCACCCATTACCATCCATACAGCCACAATTGGGTTTACCCATACACCAACGCATGGCCATATAGCCGTGAATAAACATGCAGACACACCAGGTATACTCCAACACCTCACATGACCTCTATACATATTCACTACATACATGGACACAAAGTAACCTCTTGTATACCCATTCGCCTAACCATAGGCCATACAGTCACTCCATGTATATTTATTTGTTACATGCATAGCTATACAGCCACTAAAGATATACATATTCACCTCACCGATGACCATACAGTCACTCCATACCTGTTCGCTACATCCATGATCATACATCACTTCGTGTATACCTATTTGCCTCACCAGTGGTCATACAGTCTCACTCCCTGTATATATATATACATATTTGCGACACCCGATGCCATATAGCCACTCAAGATATACATATACACCCAACCCAAAACCATAGAGTCACTCCATGTATATACATATATACCTCACAAAAGTGGCATTACAGCCCTTCTGGATATATCAATGGCTCATACCGCGCATACGGCCATTCATACACTCCAGACTTGCACATACATCTGACACATGGCAATTCAGCCTCTTGCTGTATACGCATAAACCACATTCGTGATCATAGTCACTCCTTGTATATCAATTCACCCAACCATTAATTTTGCCATACTGTCAATCCCTATATACCTGTGTACATATAGGCCGTGCCATGGCCATGTAGTCACTCATGATATACATATACACCTCACCCATGACCACAGCATCACTCCAGGTGTATATATATACTTCATCAATGGCCACAGCTTCTAGCTATACCAATACCCCGAACACACGGCCATTCGTACTTCAGACTTGCATATACAGTGACAATTCAGCCACTCGCTGTATACATATACACCCTCTCCATGAGCATTCAGCAATTCACTGTATACTTGTACACACCACCAATGACAATACAATAGGCCCTACATATAAACATAGACATCCCACCATCACCATGAGGTCACTCTCTATATACACTAGCCGCCAATGGCCATCAAAGTGTACTCCAGGTATGCATATACACTTCAACAATGACCGTGCAGTCATTCCATGTACACATATACACATTACCCATAACCATACAACCACACCTTATTTATACATACAGCCATCCATTACCATACATCCAACATATGTATACATATACACCCACCCATGACAATACAGCCACCCGATGTACATATGTACAGCCCACCCCTGACCACACAGTTACTCCATATATACATACAGGACAGTGTAGCTGCTCTCATTATGGCCATAACCACTTCAATGACCAGACAGCCACTCACTGAAAACATGTTCACCTCACACATAACCATACTGCTACTCCTTATATACCTATACATCACTATGGACATCCCATCCATGACCATATGGTCACACATTGTATAACTATTCACATGATTCATGGATACAATAACTCCATGTATACCTACTCACCTCGTCTATGACCATACAGGCAACAGACATACACACTGTATTAAGTTGATCAATGTTGATGCTAATGGGCCAGAATAGCCACATAATATGATCCCTTTCAGTTCCGTATCCACGTTCTGCCCATTTCCGTTCAAAACAAGGAAGCTTTTGGCAAACTCCATATTGCATTCCTCAAAATGAACTTGTCATGTCTCGTATGGTACCAGGACCACCAGAATAGAACATTTAGTTGAGTAAGTAGCATGTGAGTCACCATTGATTATGTATACACATACACCACGTATATACACATATGTATATGTATATAATAATGTTTACCAAATGTGGTTGCCATTTTGGAAGCCATCATGAGTAATTTTCTCTAAAATAACTCAGTGTGACACATGTAACACATATCAAAACAATAAACATCTTTGATACCAAACATAGTTCCATTTTACTTTTAAAAAATGGCTCAAACCTGAACATCGATTTTTTGCTGATTTTGATATCCGGTTTGTGACAGAAAATTTCGAATAATTCTGGTAATTTCAGTGTTTAAAATAGTAATACATACCCAAGGTGCATCAGAAATGTTAGTACTCAAGCTATATACGACAGAATAGCCAATTGTGTGCATCACCGCAACTTGTAAGCGGTTGCATGGCACGCTGGGATAATAATTACCATTTTCCATATTTTGGTGGCCATTTTGGCAGCCATTTGGATCCAAAGTGACAATTTTGGTACCATTGAGTTCGAATATCAATAAGATATAGAATGCATCACTTACATTACACAGTTCTTCCCACTTATTGATGAAATATGATTATAATCTCGGGGATCTTTTGTGAAATGTTATACCGCGTTTTGTAAAATCGAATTTTTGAGTGATCGGAATGGGTGTGGACCCAACGAACAGCATATTGCATTGCTCCAATGGTCAGTTAACATGCTAAGTACAAAATAAAGTAACAATTCTCAACCAGTTCCAAACCACAGAAACTTATCTTAAAGATATTATTAAAAAAACGTAAAAATTCTACTTCCGGTCGCCATTTTGGCGGCCATCTTGGACGGGGAGTTCCAATTTTGCACATAAAGGTGGCGTTATGTCTTAGCTTCATAAAAATGTATACATGTGTTTACATATGACAAGATGTTCTCACTATAATTGCATCAAGCTGACTTATAGGAAAATGGCAGCCATCTTGGACGCCATCTTGAATTACAAAAAATGCTCCAAGCGGATTTTAGCGGATTTTGGATATGTTATAGAGGATATATTCCTCTTCAAAATGGTATACAAACCAACTTAGTCCAAATTTTTTCTAGGTCAAACCTTTTATGAGTTATAGTCTGGTCGATAAAAGGTTTGACCTAGAATTTTTTTTATGAAGCTAAGACATAACGCCACCTTTATGTGCAAAATTGGAACTCCCCCGTCCAAGATGGCCGCCAAAATGGCGACCGGAAGTAGAATTTTTACGTTTTTTTAATAATATCTTTAAGATAAGTTTCTGTGGTTTGGAACTGGTTGAGAATTGTTACTTTATTTTGTACTTAGCATGTTAACTGACCATTGGAGCAATGCAATATGCTGTTCGTTGGGTCCACACCCATTCCGATCACTCAAAAATTCGATTTTACAAAACGCGGTATAACATTTCACAAAAGATCCCCGAGATTATAATCATATTTCATCAATAAGTGGGAAGAACTGTGTAATGTAAGTGATGCATTCTATATCTTATTGATATTCGAACTCAATGGTACCAAAATTGTCACTTTGGATCCAAATGGCTGCCAAAATGGCCACCAAAATATGGAAAATGGTAATTATTATCCCAGCGTGCCATGCAACCGCTTACAAGTTGCGGTGATGCACACAATTGGCTATTCTGTCGTATATAGCTTGAGTACTAACATTTCTGATGCACCTTGGGTATGTATTACTATTTTAACCACTGAAATTACCAGAATTATTCGAAATTTTCTGTCACAAACCGGATATCAAAATCAGCAAAAAATCGATGTTCAGGTTTGAGCCATTTTTTTAAAGTAAAATGGAACTATGTTTGGTATCAAAGATGTTTATTGTTTTGATATGTGTTACATGTGTCACACTGAGTTATTTTAGAGAAAATTACTCATGATGGCTTCCAAAATGGCAACCACATTTGGTAAACATTATTATATACATATACATATGTGTATATACGTGGTGTATATGTATACATAATCAATGGTGACTCACATGCTACTTACTCAACTAAATGTTCTATTCTGGTGGTCCTGGTACCATACGAGACATGACAAGTTCATTTTGAGGAATGCAATATGGAGTTTGCCAAAAGCTTCCTTGTTTTGAACGGAAATGGGCAGAACGTGGATACAGAACTGAAAGGGATCATATTATGTGGCTATTCTGGCCCATTAGCATCAACATTGATCAACTTAATACAGTGTGTATGTCTGTTGCCTGTATGGTCATAGACGAGGTGAGTAGGTATACATGGAGTTATTGTATCCATGAATCATGTGAATAGTTATACAATGTGTGACCATATGGTCATGGATGGGATGTCCATAGTGGTGTATAGGTATATAAGGAGTAGCAGTATGGTTATGTGTGAGGTGAACATGTTTTCAGTGAGTGGCTGTCTGGTCATTGAAGTGGTTATGGTCATAATGAGAGCAGCTACACTGTCCTGTATGTATATATGGAGTAACTGTGTGGTCAGGGGTGGGCTGTACATATGTACATCGGGTGGCTGTATTGTCATGGGTGGGTGTATATGTATACATATGTTGGATGTATGGTAATGGATGGCTGTATGTATAAATAAGGTGTGGTTGTATGGTTATGGGTAATGTGTATATGTGTACATGGAATGACTGCACGGTCATTGTTGAAGTGTATATGCATACCTGGAGTACACTTTGATGGCCATTGGCGGCTAGTGTATATAGAGAGTGACCTCATGGTGATGGTGGGATGTCTATGTTTATATGTAGGGCCTATTGTATTGTCATTGGTGGTGTGTACAAGTATACAGTGAATTGCTGAATGCTCATGGAGAGGGTGTATATGTATACAGCGAGTGGCTGAATTGTCACTGTATATGCAAGTCTGAAGTACGAATGGCCGTGTGTTCGGGGTATTGGTATAGCTAGAAGCTGTGGCCATTGATGAAGTATATATATACACCTGGAGTGATGCTGTGGTCATGGGTGAGGTGTATATGTATATCATGAGTGACTACATGGCCATGGCACGGCCTATATGTACACAGGTATATAGGGAATTACAGTATGGCAAAATTAATGGTTGGGTGAATTGATATACAAGGAGTGACTATGATCACGAATGTGGTTTATGCGTATACAGCAAGAGGCTGAATTGCCATGTGTCAGATGTATGTGCAAGTCTGGAGTGTATGAATGGCCGTATGCGCGGTATGAGCCATTGATATATCCAGAAGGGCTGTAATGCCACTTTTGTGAGGTATATATGTATATACATGGAGTGACTCTATGGTTTTGGGTTGGGTGTATATGTATATCTTGAGTGGCTATATGGCATCGGGTGTCGCAAATATGTATATATATATACAGGGAGTGAGACTGTATGACCACTGGTGAGGCAAATAGGTATACACGAAGTGATGTATGATCATGGATGTAGCGAACAGGTATGGAGTGACTGTATGGTCATCGGTGAGGTGAATATGTATATCTTTAGTGGCTGTATAGCTATGCATGTAACAAATAAATATACATGGAGTGACTGTATGGCCTATGGTTAGGCGAATGGGTATACAAGAGGTTACTTTGTGTCCATGTATGTAGTGAATATGTATAGAGGTCATGTGAGGTGTTGGAGTATACCTGGTGTGTCTGCATGTTTATTCACGGCTATATGGCCATGCGTTGGTGTATGGGTAAACCCAATTGTGGCTGTATGGATGGTAATGGGTGATGTGCATGTCTATACATGGCCATTTACGTGGTGTTCATGTATATATGGAGTGACTGCATGACTGGATATGTTAATCGATTGATGTAATATCACAGTGTTCTCCACATTAATTGCGTTTTATATGCAATGTGAAGAAAACGGTTTTCCTGACAATAGTTTATTAGTTAATAATTTGTTATGCTAATGAGCCAGAGTAGCCACATAATATGATACCTTTCAGTTCAGTTACAACGTTCTGTCTGTTTCCGTTAAAAAACATGGACAGAATCCCAAAAGAGGTGTTCGGCAAAATCCATACTGCATCCCTTAAAATGAATTTGTCGTGCCTAATAAGGTGCTGGGACAACCATAATATAAGATTAAGTTGTCAGTTGATTAAGTAGCTTGTTTAATAACCAACTGAGTCACAAGTTGCTACCATTTCGGAACAGCAGATAATAATGTTCGGAATATAAACTTTTTACCAAATTTGGTTGCCATTTTGCAAGTCATCTTGAGTAATATTGTCTAAAACACCACACTATGCCATATTTAAGGCATATCAAAATAAAAAGAACATTTGATACTAAAGATAGTTCCATTTTACTTGAAAAAAATGGTCCAAACATGAAAAGTGATTTTTTTTTTGCCGAGGTTGATGCTGTTTGTGATAGAAAAATCCCATAATTCTGGTAATTTCAGAATAGTAAATAGTAAAAATTAATCAAGATGCATAAGAAATGTTGGTATTCAATGTATATAAGACAGAATAGTCATTTGTGTACATCACCACAACTTGTAAGCGGTTGCATGGCACGCTGGGATAATAATTACCATTTTCCATATTTTGGCGGCAATTTTGACAGCCATTTTGAGCCAAACTGACAATTTTGGTACCATTGAGTTCGAATATCAATAAGATATAGAATGCATCACTTACATTTCACAGTTCTTCCCACTTCTTGGTGAAATATGACCAGAATCCCAAAGGGGATCTTTTGTGAAATGTTATACCGCGTTTTGTAAAATCGAATTTTTGAGTGATCGGAAGGGGTGTGGACCCCACGAATAGCATATTGCATTGCTCTAATGGTCAGTTAATATGCTATATAGAAAATAAAGTCACAATTCTTAACCAGTTCCAAACCACAGAAACTTATCTTAAAAGTATTAGTTAAAAACGTAAAAAATCCACTTCCGGTCGCCATTTCGGCGGCCATCTTGGATGGGGAGTTCCAATTTTGGCACATAAAGATGGCGTTATGTCATAGCCTCACAAAAATGTATACATGTGTATACATATGACAAGTTGTTCTCACTATAATTGCATCAAGCTGACTTATAGGAAAATGGCAGCCATCTTGGACGCCATCTTGAATTACAAAAAATGCTCAAAGCGGATTTTAGCGGATTTTGGATATGTTATAGAGGAGAGCTTCCTCTTCAAAATGATATAAAAACCAGCTTAGTCCGAATTTTTTCTAGGTTGACCCTCAAATTTGAGTTTATCGACCAGACTATTAGTGAATCTTTAGGAAAAGAATGTAAGGTACTGTAACATTTAAAAAAATGCATATTCTTAATATGTGTGAGCAAACGGCGAGGCATTTCTAAGCAGCATTTTAAGTCATAACCAGAAGACTGTACAATTCAGTAACTTGAGGGTTAATATTAGCGTTTAAATGATTATATTTGAACGCTAAGGAAACGCTAAGAAAAGACTAAGGAAACGCTAAGGAATAAGGAAACGCTAAGGAATTGCAACAGTATATTTGCCAACATACCAACAATATGCAAATGAGGTAAGCATTCAAACGCTAAGCTTAGCGTTCGCACACTAAGCTCATAAATATTTCGCCCTATATACACGCTAACCAAACGCTAACCAAACGCTAAGATAGCGTTTGAACGCTAAGCTTAACATTTGTTTGCCCCATTCATCTTAGCGTTTATTTTATGCATTTGAACGCTAAGGAAACGCTAAGAAAACGCTAAGGGTAATCGCTAAGCAAACGCTAAATAATGGCGTTCGGTTTTGGTAAGGGAAGTCACACTTAAAGGGATACTGTACCCAAAATGTTGTTGTTGGTTTCTATAGTCTCCGAGTCGGAGAATAAGGTAACACTTTTCCCATTAGTTGAAAGTCTGTTGAGTACGAAGTAGTGTTACGGATGGAAAAATACAAATTGTCGTTGTCGAGTAATTTTTGTACAGTTTTCAACCAAATGTATCAAATAAAAGTTATATTATATGCATACTAGTCCCATATACTCATTTAAGTTATTGTATCGTCACTAGTGAGTGAGTGGCTTGAGTTTTCTCCCCGTATCATCATAATGTTTTAAACGATCGTGTGTGCGATCGGTTACCAATCCAGTATCCCTCAATTAATTTGATTACGTTTTGTACACGGAAATTCGTAATTTAATTGACGCCATTTTATGGCTCCAGTCATAAATTCAATTTATATCAAATTATTAACTTTGATTTTAAGATAGCCTATTAACCTGAGCGTTTACAGAATACATCTTCGACTCAAATTACTTATGTTTCTATATATTATCGATATTAGATCGTTGTTATCACCGGAAATTTATTGAAAATGGCGTACAGTACCCCTTTAAGAATGGAAAGAGGATGAGTAAGTTTTTTAAATGTTCTGAAGAAGGACAGAAAGATCAAATGGCAATGGATGAAGTAAACACATTCATAAATATGAATGCAGTTTCTTGGATAAGAGAAGAATTTGGTGAATGGTCACCTTCTCAATAAGTAAATGTTGGTCTGAAGGTCCCAGTTAGCCAAGGTCCCAGTTAGCCAAAAGGTCACAGTTAGCCAAGGTCCCAGTTAGCCAGACTTGAGGTCCCAGTTAGCTGGATACCGATGGGTGGGTTCCTTGACTCGAATTAAATATTTTTTACCCCGACACCAAAGATATAGTAATTTGGGAGAGTTAATCAGATTATGCACCTTTAATCATTTGCAAAGGTACCGGTATTGGCGGTAATTAATCAGTGTATATATATATAACTAGCAGGTGGACTGCTTTTGAAGGTCAAGGTCAGGGCGGGGTGACGACTCGACCCGTCCAAAACACTCAGTGGACAAAAGTAACCCCACGTATCAAATTTCGTGGAAATCCCATAAAAATTCGCGATTTGACCTGATTTGACCTTGAATTGACCCGATTCCAAGGTCAATGTGACGTCGCACTGGCAAACGAATAGGCTTACGACACTCCCCATACGAAAGTATCTCCAGACACTAATTTTCATCGAAATCCCGTGATACTCGGGCGAAGTTGAAATGACCCGATTCAAGGTCAAGGTCACTTCGCACGGGCAAATTAATAGGCCCATGCCACTCCACGGCCAAAAGCTCCCCCACATACCAAGTTTCATTGAAATCGGCTCGGCCGTTTTCGACTCCATCGCGAACACACAGACAGACAGACACACATATTTCCAAAAATATATAATAGACTAGCCGATGAGCCCAACGTTGTCCGGGCTATTCAAAAACAAAATTTCAAGTCGATAGCTCCACCCGTTTCCTAGATCTGGTCTGCGCATGCGCGAAGCTGGCGTCGCACGGGCTCGGCGACCCGATAAAATTCGTATCCGGGGCAAGATACATTCACATACCAAATTTCAAGTCGATGGCTCCACCCGTTTCCGAGATCTCGTCTGCGCATGCGCGAAGCTGGCGTCGCACGGGCTCAGCGACCCGATAAAATTCGTACCCGGGGCAAGATACATTCACATACCAAATTTCAAGTCGATAGCTCCACCCGTTTCCGAGATCTCGTCTGCGCATGCGCGAATCGGGCGCCGCACGGGCTCGCCAATACGACCACCTGGTCAAACTACACACACGTACCAAGTTTCGTCCCGATCGGTCGAGAATCGTAGATTTGTATTAATGACAGACAAACAGAATGACAAACAAACAGACAGAGGTCTTCAAAATATATGAGACTGGCCGATGAGCCCGACGTTGTCCGGGCTATTCAAAAACAAAATTTCAAGTCGATAGCTCCACCCGTTTCCGAGATCTCGTCTGCGCATGCGCGAAGCTGGTGTCGCACGGGCTCGGCGACCCGATAAAATTCGTATCCGGGGCAAGATACATTCACATAGCAAATTTCAAGTCGTTAGCTCCACCCGTTTCCGAGATCTCGTCTGCGCGAAGCGGGCGCCGCACGGGCTCGCCAATACGACAACGTCCACCGCCTGGTCAAACTACACACACGTACCAAGTTTCGTCCCGATCGGTCGAGAATCGTAGATTTGTATCAATGACAGACAAACATACAAACATACAGAGGTCTTCAAAATATATATGAGACTAGCAGGTTAGCCCGCCACTGGCGTGGTTGGTCAGAAACTTGACAATTTTAAATTAATTTTTGGTTTTTCAATATTTTACCCGATTTGACCTTGAATTGATCATTTTCAAGGTCAAGGTCAGGTCGGGGTCACAATTTAACCCGTTCATGACACTTCCCGTAGGTAGCAAGTATGAGCGCAATCGGTTCGAGTCTATAAATGACACATGCACACACATATATATATAATTTGTGGGTACCCGTTTCGAGGTGAAAATCACCTAGGGCGGAAAAACTGACCCGATCCGCGTTCATAGGAAGCCCTAAGTACGTAAGAATCACACAACACGCATATATATAATTTGTGGGTACCCGTTTCAAGGTGAACATCACCTAGGGCGGTCAAACTGACCCGATCCGCGTTCCTAGGAAGCCCTGAGTAGTGAGTATGTAAGAATCACACAACACGCTCATGTCTGTATAATGACGCAATGTAGACAGTGCCGTTCGCGGTGATTTTGATGATTGGGAGTGGAGAAAGGGTGCTCAGAGCTTCTCCAAAACGCGACAACAACGGTGTCCGTGGGATTTTACCCTTAGATAGGAAGTTTGAACTCAATCGAGCATGCGGAGAGCACTCAAAATATTGTTCCCGTATATCTCTGCGTTGCGTTGAATTGCAAACAAACGCTCTTTGTATAGCGACGCGTCATATACAACGCTCATTCAATTATCACTTGATTAACCACCGCAGTGCCGTTCGCGGTGATTTTGATGATTGGGAGTGGAGACAGGGTGCTCAGAGCTTCTCCAAAACGCGACAACTACGGTGTCCGTGGGATATTACCCTTATATACGAAATTTGAGCTCGATCCGACCAGCCTTTTTCGATTCTATGAAGTACACATATACACACATACATATATATTAATAATATATATACGGAAGTCTCAAATTAAATAGTAGATCAGTGCTATCAATATATGATAGCAGCTTATATTATTTACAATCACTATGTCAATTCATTTTGGGAGGGTGTACTAGTAATTTAAATATTCTGATCAATGATCATCCTTATTTTTTTTATGATCGGTCGGAAGTCGAAACAGATAATATATTTTCTCATGACATTGACAATGACATAAAATCATTTGAACTTGAACTTGGAAACTTTAATTTCATGAATAAAAATGTTGAATATTCCTAGTAATATTCAAATGCCTACGGTAAAAATCCCAGTCATGTCTGATCAAGTCAACATTAAATGATGCTATTCACAGATTACAACTTTAATAATGCGTAGCCGTATCAGGCGTATGCCCGTAGGCTACTTACATTACAAGCAAACTTTTAATTTAAAAATGATAAATTTTTCGTCAAAATTCCCAAAATACATTATTTTCATGAATGAAACATATATGTTTTATACTATTTAGTGGATAGTTAAATAGAACTGAGCTTTGCTATGAAATCAAACAGTTTTTTTTATCTTTGGTTTACAATAGTAGTCCAACAAATTAGACTATTCGGATTATTTACATATTTTATTATTTGGACATTTACGATTGTATTAATCATTCTGGGATTAAGACCACATAAATGTCCAAATATTAAAATAGGTCTTAATCCGAATCGTCTAATTTGTTGGACTAATACAATAGATTAAACGGGATAATTCCTCAACACATATGAAATCAGTTTACTCACGGTGCGCCAAAAACTTTAAGAGATCACCTTGAGCTGGGAATTTCCTGACGTCATACATAATCTAAATATAGGTTACAATTTGGCCAGCGAATGATGTAGTTTTTACGCATATAGCCGTATTTTTATGACGTTTTTCACAGGAACTGCATATTTCTTCATTTCAGAAAGAAAATGTAATGATTTGTTCAAGAAAAATCATATATTTAAGGAAATTTATAAGACAAAATGGACACAGATGCACTGTGGAAAACT
This sequence comes from Siphonodentalium dalli, assembly GCA_032622095.1. NCBI lineage: Eukaryota > Metazoa > Mollusca > Scaphopoda > Gadilida > Siphonodentaliidae > Siphonodentalium > Siphonodentalium dalli. The sequence goes on from CP136063.1 coordinate 148,882,595, forward strand.
AAGCTGATCAATAAAGATCATGGGTTTATGAAGAGCATAATACGCAACCAAATAGACAGGTATACAATACATGCATACAGCCATACTCACTATAAGTTAAACTACACTACCTGACTACTGTCACTGTCAGTACCGTACTGCCTACTACTGGTACTGTACAGTGTAGGCCTACTATTGTAGTGTAGACTGTAGTAGGCCCGAGACACCAGAATAGTCACCACGGCACAGGGGTTTGACAAGAATGTCTGGATCTGGATAAATACGTCCAAGTAACCAATTTGGTATGATACTGATAGGATGGGCGGTGGGCGATATGTTATTGCGCGGCGCCAACAGCTGCTGCAGTCCAGATGTTTCTGATAGCGCAGCTGCGAATTCTTCTGGTGTGTTTAGTGCAACAACGTCTTGGTGTAATTTGTTCCAGTACACTGCTGTGTCCACAAAGAATGAATGTTTGTACTGGTCGTGGGTCGATTCGGTCCAGGGCTCTTTCGGTCTTGGACTTTTCGGTCCAGGGCTCTTTCGGCCGGGCTTGTTCGGCCCCTATTCAATTCGGGTAATTAGGTAGTGTGGGTGTTAATTGGACGGCATGTTAATTGCCTTTGATTTGGGACCGGTCTTTTGATGACAATGGAGATTTATGTTTGTAATTAACGTTTTATTCGCAACAATAGTAATGGGTATACACACATAGTAATTAACACTGAAACAAATTCGAACAATAACGTGAATATATGATGAAAGATATGAACATTTATTGATTAAAAACAAGTTAAAACAGTAAATATATACAGTTTACATGATAAAACATCTGGTTATTTAATGATTAAAAACAAGATAAAACATGGAAAAATCAGTCAATACATTATTTATTTATAAATATTAAAACATTGCGTAGGTCTTCTTCTTTGTTCTTCTTCTTTGCGTAGATCTTCTTCTTTATTCTTCTTCTTTATTTCTTGGATTGGCCATTCTTGTAGATCGCGTTCACATCCTTCAGGAATTCGGTTGTCTTGATGGTGCCGTCTTTGTATGATGCCCATATCGCCTCAAGGTCTCTGTCAATCTTCGTGTACTTCTGCTTTATGTCGGTTTCGAGGTCCCTCGCTGCTACAGCTACCTCGATATGTGCAGCTTCTTTTTGGAGCACTTGGATTATTGAAACTTATTATTATTGAAAATCATTTTGTGTTATCATGAATTTTATTATTTAAATTAAAAAAATTATTATTATTATTAATGACTGGGAGAAAAACTTACCGATCTCGTAATCCATCACAAATGAGTCAACGTCAGGCTCCCCGGTCTTGTCTATGATGGCCTGCAGCACCTCGATGTAGTCTGTCTTCTGCGCCGTGACATTAACACGAATACCAGTGGAAACTGTTTTTTCGTGTCGCCTTCTTTCACGAAGCAGTTTATTGACATCAGCTGAGCACTCGTTGTCCTAAATGGTTTCCCGATGATCTGCAATATAAAATAATAACACAATAATGATACTGTTTACGTCTTTTGTTTATATAATTGTTTACATTTGAATTTTTGGTTTATATAAATTGATAATAATACTCTATTATGATTTTAGATTTAATTACTATTGTACCATTAAAATGTATTAAATTATTAAATTTTACTAACCCGAAAAGTACCGTCTATGAACCAACGCTTGGATCGTCGAAGCAAGTCAAGCTGGAATGGTGTCGAGTAAATCATGTGTCAGTGAGCGTTCGTGTTTATATCTGCTACCAGAAATTCTTCTATGTCGAGAAACTCTCTGTTGATGTCAAAGTGAATATCTGTCGGCACTGGAGGTCGTTTTTTACTGCGGTGTCGGTTGGTGATTCGTTTGGCTGTTGAGTTCTTTGGTTTGAATTGAGCCGTCGATGTGGTAACTTCATCTCTAACGATTTCTTCTACTATATCTAAGGCAGGGCGGAACATGTCTCGGTCAGCTACTTCTTTAATTCTTGAGTATATAGTCTTCCTAATCATGAGGGATGGATCGGCTGGGTGGTTGTGTTCGTGGTCATTTCTCATGTACTGTTCCCCGATCGATGTAGCAGCTGCAAGGCATGGATCCTTCCGAGCTCTGACGCTGCAACGCCAACGGATGCGTCCGTTGTGTGATGCCTTTATCCCATAAGAGTAACCATCGGTACACACTAACAGCGGTTGTTGTCTTTTGCTGCCCGTCGGTAGAACCTTGTATGATACAGGGACGTCTAGGACATCTTCATCTGGCAGTTCCTCGTCGTCGAGTGTGATATCGTGCTGTTCAGGTCGGTCGTCAAAGTCGCGTCGAGTTATGTTGAAGCTGACAAGTAGATCGTCGTTGTCGGCTGTCGTTGTCTCGTTGGCTGTCTGTTGAACGTTGTCGATGGATGTTTCATTCACTGTTTGCTGAAGGATGGTCGGTAGGGTTTCTTCCACAATCTGTCGAAGTATCGTTTCTAAGCTGTCGTCAGTGGGTGCTGATGCGAAAGTTGAAGTGTCGTTGACAACATCCATTGGTGTTTCGTGACTGCAACAAAAGATATTATTTATAATAATGTATATTATAGAAATAAAAACGAGGAACGGATAACGAGGAACGGATAACGAGGAACGAACGAAGAAATTGCCTATATATACCTCTCTTCTCGCAGAAATGCTGAAGCAATTGTGTCGGGGCATCTGCTGCACACAAAGTTGATTGAAGACAGCCCCTTCATGGCGTCAAAATAACTTGTCTGTGTAACGCCGGTGTTACACAATCTGTGCTGCCACTGGCCGCATCTGTCGCAGGAAAGGGCGTGTTGACGTGGTCGGACATTCTTTGTACATTGGACACATGGATAGTCGATGTCAGTGCTGGTTGGTAATACTCGTAAACTGTATCGTCGGCTCATTGTTAATCAAATTGAAGAACTAATTGGATATGGTGTTGGGGCATACACACTACCCTTAAATAGATGGAACAATGTTGTGATAGGCATGAACAAGCCTCACTTAAACAAACATGTTGTGATTGCATGAACAAGTCTCAACTCACCAACTGAGTGATTCTCAACTCAGATCAATCACCGTTTTATCTTGTCGAAACAAACATGCCAGAAGCCGTTCTGAGTATAAAAAGGTAGATACATGTACCAATCTATATAGTAACATATATCTACAACTTTATTATCATCTTTCTCACAGACAAATCACAGGTAAGAATATTAAATAAAATCATAAGATCAATATATATAATATAAACTAGAGCAATGCTACCCTTTTATACACTTTAATCAAAATATTAAACGCTTTATTATAATAATAAAATAACATACAAAAGAAAAATATATATAAACATCCAAATATCCTACTGATAAAAACATTTTTAGGTGAGACTGTTCGGCCCAAACCATGGGCCGAACAAGCCAGGCCGATCAAGCCCGGCCGAAACAGCCCTGGACCGAATCGACCCCGACCCCTGGTCACAGGACGTTGATAGTATTTCAAAGCACTTATTATTGTTCGTCTCTCTCCTCTCAAGGATATTTGTTGTTTGATGGTACTTGAATTATTTTGGATTGATTCTCCTCCTTGCCTTAGCCTTAGTTAGGAAGTTGTTTGTTTGTATAGCCGGTACCAGACCCTCTGCCACCTTATAAAAGTAGGTCAGGCGCTGTGTTTTTTCATCGAGCATGAAGTGTTGGTAATTGTTGTTCTTTCAACATTCTCGTCATGCTGCCCTCTTCTCTTGACCTGTAGTCTCCAGTGATGAATCTTGCTGCCTTTCGTTGAATCTTTTCAAGGAGATCTATATTTTTCTGCTGGTAGGGGTAACATATTATAGCTCCATAGTCCATTATTGATCTTACTAATGATATGTAGGCAGTTCTCTTGGATTTTTCTGGCATAAACTTCAGATTTCTTCTGAGAAAACCGAGTGTGGCACTAGCTTTATTGGCCGTGTTGTTCACCTGTGATGTCCATTTCAGGTCTTAAGAAATCTGGATACCAAGATATGGGTTGGTGTTGACTTGGCTGAGTATTTCGCCATCCAGCGTGTAGTATTTGCTGTGTTTTCCTTTTAGACTCATCACGTAGCATTTTTTGGCGTTGAATGTCATGCCCCAGTTTTTTGCCCATGTCTCAAGGCTCTTTAAGTCGTGTTGGAGTATGACCTGGTCTTTGATGGAGTTTATTTGTCTGTATAGCAGACAGTCAAGATGATAGTTAACCCTTTGAACCCTGACGCCCTACCACGACCGACACCCTGACCCTGGGCTCCTCGTGGGATTTTCCTTTAAATTTTATAGTGTCTTGTTGGATGATGTTGGTTATGTTTAATTTGTGACACAGGTATGAAACTTTACAGGTCCCCCCCCCCCCCCATTGATCACTGATCATTATAAAATCGGGAGACTTTGCCATGCGGCAGCGTCTTGGTAACGGTTGCTAGGCAACTACCCCGAATTGACTCGAAAAGGCAATTATAGCATGGTATGTCATAACTCAATGCCAGTGATTGAGTTTTTGATGACGATAATTCCCTAATGTGAAATTTGAGATATATCCGACAAGAATTTAAGAGAGATCGAATGAAATTAATTATTTAAGGGTAGCAACGGTTGCTAATCAAGTACCACAAATGAACGGATGACACCACTATACTAACCATTAAGTGGAGGGTTCCCTTAATTTATACAATATCTAGTCGCATAATGCTGTATATGTTCAATGGGGGCACCTGTTTGAAACTGTGCATACATATGTATGTTATGCATGGACCATTCTATGATCATTAAAATATAAGGACACTTTGCCACCCAATCTCTCCTTAGTAACGGTTACCAGACAACTACCCGGCATTAGCAAGAAACTGCAATTATGATGCAGCTCTATGTCCTATATATAACACCACAGTTCGCTTAAAACGCATGTTTTGTCATTTACAACCTATGTTCTGCGCATGCGCATATATTCCTACCCGATACTATAGCGGGTAGACATTCCATATACACACCCTGACCACCGCCGATGTCTATGGGGCCATTTAAACATATATTAGTGGGTATGTCGTGCATAAGTACACTATAAACCATTTATTTCGCATTTCGCTGCTCTGTGCATGCGCGAAGAAATCAACTTGATATGCGATCGAGGCCCTTCACCATATAAATATAATTTGAACAGGCTTTTTATATTTGATATATATAACTAGAGTTTAGACGTCGATTTGTTATTGAATCGCATAGCTATAAACTATAAACACGTGGCGGTCATTATAATGGCCGGTTCAGCGGCCGCTAGGGTATTTGGAGGTTCACGCAGCGGCCGGTTTTCCGGCCGCTGGGGTTCAGAGGGTTAAAATAATAATAAATGTATATATAGATATTAGATAATACATATATGTAATATAAATAATACTAATAGAGTATCAACTGCATGATTAGTGATTTGAGCAGTGATTTGAGCCATATTTTTTAAATTTATAACTTCAATGTCTTCATAGCCCGATTGACATGTCCTACTAAACAACGAACATAAATGAACACAGGTCCAAAAGGTGGAATAGAAGGGTGAAATTGGGTTTGTGGGTGCGTGGGGGTCCATTCTATGTGCATGTGGTGTTATTTCCAACTTTGATGACTTATTTTTTGAGTTATTAGTGTTATTTGAATACAAAGCTACCAAACAACGAACACAAACGAACATAACATTGGCCGTATTGCACTATAAGGGTGTTACAGTCACTGTTACTGTTAATCAAGGTGTTAATTAACTACCACACTCTATGGCTTATACTCTGGCTCTTTGTTAATTACACAATCAGGGGCGCCGGAAGCATCCAAGGGCAGGGGGGGCAGAGCCTACAAAAAGGGCACTTTTCCGCAAAAAAGGGCATTTTCTCCGCAAACTCGGGAAAATAACCATAAATTCATTGTGGGAAAAATCCCTATTTTAATGGTTTTTATGGCCGTTTTGTGATAAAATTGACAAAAAATTAATATTCCTTGTGAAATTGGTGGTATTTGGACAAAAAAAGTCACATTTTGCTATAAAAACACAAGATTAAACACACAAAAAGCATTTTCTGTCTCCAGAAAAAGGGCAAGTCCTGCCCCCGCTCGCCCCCGGTCAAGGGCAGGGGGGTCAGCTGCCCCCTTCTGCCCCCCCTCTTCCGGTGCCCCTGTACACAATACTGAGTTTTAATACTAGCAAGCAAAATTCAACAGTTCCGAAATGTCGGACGAATAACAATTGTTAAAGCCTAAACAAAAATAATATATTAAAAAACAATTGGAAAATGATTTCGCTGGGATCGTACAAGTTTTCAATACTAGCGAGCAAAATTCAACAGTTCCGAAATGTTGGATGAATAACAATTGTTAAAGCCTTAACAATAATATATTAAAAAACAATTGGAAAATGATTTCGCTGGGATCGTACAAGTTTTCAATACTAGCGAGCAAAATTCAATAGTTCCGAAATGTTGGATGAATAACAATTGTTAAAGCCTTAACAAAAATAATATAAGAAAACAATTGGAAGGCAAAATAATTAACTGATTTGACAGACAATTTAAATGAGATAGTGACTGACATTAGTGACAAATTGCGTGACGTTCGAGAAGCCCTCGATGGTGATGGGATGGCAGGGATTTTTCCTTATCAGATATTGTATCTTCTTTGAGTCAGACACAAAATTTGGGCAAATTTCTATTGTAATTATTTATCTGAATGTCCATAGAGGGAAAAATAAATACTGTTTAAACTAAATTTGGACAAACATGACAGCAGAACATCAAGACAGACGGGTGCAAATACTTCTTAATTATGTGAGAGACAATTCCAAACTCCAAACTTCAGCAATATCTGATCCATCTGTACCAATTTTCCAACGTATGTTCTAAGCTGATTAGAAACGCTCTTTATTACTGATCCCATGAAAAAAAAAATGCCGTGTACAATATGTGACCAACCATCTCTCAGATATTCGATTGGATAATGATTTTTGTGTTGCAAAGTATTTCAATTTACTAGACCATGGTGTAAGATTCCATTTCAGCTTTCAGCCAATCGTACAAATACATGGTAATTCTAACCGAGGAGGATGAAACTAAATAAAAACGCTTGGAATGCGAAAATAATATGTTCAATCGTAGAAATGTTGAAATCACAAGCATTTTCAAACGCCATTGCACATAATTAAACTCTCAATTGCATTAGATTCTCGACAAACGAGTGATTATAGCTTACAGATAAAATCCGAGATTGCGCGACATACTTGTCCCATTAAAGTACGTCATGTTGAAAAAAATTAGCAGTACTTCTCTTAACCTCTTCGCTGCTATGACGTCTGTATCTATTACGGACGTAAAAGTGCACGCCGTGTGCTATATGGTCCGTAGGTACTACGGACCTACTTCAGCACACTAGAAGTAGGCCATTATACATAACTGGAACTCAGAGATTAGTGCATCGGAATAACTGTATCTCGACGTTTCAAACAGTGTATGATGTTACACGATTGTGAACAATAATAGCCTTTCAGCTGAGTCACTTTTATGGTTCTTTTGACATTCCCACTATATTTTCCCATTGGAAAATGCCAATAACGTCAACAGCCCAGCACACGACGTCATAACGTCATTTAGCAGCGAAGAGGTTAATCGTTCATGTATCAATGACAAATGTCAAATCGTTAGCGAATTCCAAAGATGCGCTTACATAATAAATCGCGCCAGCGATCTAAGCCCGTGCTTTCTTATTTAAAATAAAATAACTTTAAATCCGCCTGACTTCTACGAAGTCTTCTGGTCCCAAGCCCAGATAAAGTCAGTCAAAACAACTCAGTAATGTGTAATTAACAAAGAGACAGAGTATAGCCGTAGAGTGTGGTAGTTAATTAACACCTTGATTAACACCTTATAGTGCTATAAGGCCAGTGTTATGTTCGTTTGTGTTAATTGTTTAGTAGCTTTGTATTCAAATAATGCTAATAACTAAAAAAATAAGTCATCAAAGTTGGAAATAACACCACATGCACATAGAATGGACCCCCACGCACCCACAAACCCAATTTCACCCTTCTATTCCGCCTTTTGGACCTGTGTTCGTTTATGTTAGTTTATGTTAGTTTATGTTAGTTTGTGTTCGTTTGTGTTCGTTGTTTAGTAGGACCGCGATTGACTCGGACTATTATGATTTAGCTACATTTATAATGTGATTTATTATTTACACGGCTCATTTCACACATTTGATTATGGACACAAGCACGAAACAGTGAAATAGCCATTGACATTCATCAGTCGGGTACTACTACCACTTTCACTAGTAGTAGGCCTATCAGTATCAAGTCTACAAAGAAACAATAACTTAATAAACTCATCGACTCACCACAGCTTAATGGCTTATATACTTTTTGAGTAGGGGAAACTGGGGTGGAGTGGGTACTGTGGGACAGTGGAGATAGCTCCATACCATCAATGGATTGCCTTATCAAAATGGATTCATTTGATGCTCATAGGATGTCTCCCCTCCAGCACATATGACATGAAACAAATGTGTAGCAAGCATATTCAAGTTTTTATGTAAACTTTTTTTTTCTTCCAAACAAAACATTTAAAAATTTTCAATGTACATTTCAGATATATTTTCTTACCGACTCTGAACTCTGAAATAACTGTGTTTTGGCTTCAAATTGCGTGTCTGTTTGACTGTTTCAATTCTTTAGCAAAGGCATGTTGCTAGAATACTGACTCAACATCTGAGATGCATGACCATTTCGGGGTAAGGTGGGAAATGTAGCGTGGTGTACATTGGGACGGTTAGTTACAGTAATGTAGAGTTGAGCAGCTCTTTGAAAAAGTACCATTCTTGGTTGTTTTTATCTTCTGCATGTAGATATCCAACATAACGTTATTTAATTATCTTGTTGGATTAGAATTGGGCCCTATGGGTCGAAACTTTGTCCCAATCCTCCCCGATTGAGTGGAAGTATCAATAAAGCCATATATTTCAACTACATAAATGTGTGTTACAACTTAATGGTAAATTAAGTAGTTCATCGTTCATATCCTAGCATACACCATCCTCCACGACGAAGTGTCCATACAATTTTGGTGGTATTTTCCTGATTTGTTACGCGAACTTTTAGTTACAAATGTTCACTTGGATGTTATAGAATTCCATGGCCAATTGCCTCAGAAAAGCCACCAGCCTGCGTCTCACAACGGTCACATCTGAAGATATGTGGGCATGTCGTCAGAAGTATATAGCACCTGGAATTACAAAATACTGTCTTTTTCTTGCACTGGAAATTGGGCCAATATAAAAATGGCTATACATGTATATATACACCACATATACCCGTTTTAGTCCCCTCCTGATTGTTTTTCTTTGGATAATTTTGATGCTAACTTTTTCTTGTGCCTTAATGTGATGTGAAACATTCCAGTAGGGTGATCAAATAGATATGGAGAATAATCTTGCTCAAAGTAGTTATTTTTTACGAATATTAATCCAAATTGACAACACACATCGTCAATCTTATATATTAATTAAGTGCAATGACTCTTGATGTCGAAATCGTTTGCATTAGTTTATCGCCGATTGTTGCATCCCGAATTGAGGTGTAAATATTTACAATTGAGCGTAGTTCAGACGATGTTTTCTATGGAGTGGTATGGTCGATTTATTTGAAATTTTCGGTGATCTTAGTAGAATGATACATTCTCCAGGTTGGCATAGCATCTGAGTACTATAACTTATAAGTTTATCGCACTCGAACAAGTCCATAATATGTCTTTAATCGTTAAATTACGTTTCAATAACACATTAATCAGTCTATTATGATAAAGAAATATCTAGAACTGACCATAGTCAGACTTCAGGATTGGATATCAGTTTCAGTGTCGCGTGTATAAGACACCGTTTAAAGATCATGTTGTAGCCCGGGAAATATAAAGATCCATAACCATCATCGCCACGCAAAAATATAATGAAGAGCATATAAAATCTGCGAAAAAGTGTTTTTTCCACAATAAATTGTGGAGGGTACTCTTCAGTTGAATCACGACTAAGCGGACAGATATTTAGCGACTAATGATTTAATTTTTTGGGACTAACCGGACAGTAATTTTGAAGCGGGTACCTGTATATAAATTGGAAATTTGGAATACTGAGACATTCCATGACAATACTCAATATATGCATTTGTGGGAGGAGGACAGGCGCTTTGATCGGTATAATGGTTGTGGCCAAAAGTTGTTGAGATGATTGTGAAAATTGACATTTTCTGGGATATTTTGTGGAAGAAATCGTCGTCTAACTGATCGTCGGGGGTCGAATATTAGTGACGAAATATTCACTCACCTTAAACTGTTTAGAAGTGGTGTCTAAATGTGTTTATTGGCAGTAAAAACGGTGTCAGAAAGTGTCTGCAAATTTGACAACACAAATTTCTCGCCTCGGACTCTGCGACTTCCGGTTTTCGTTTGTGTCTGTTGATCCACTGTGTTTAACATAGGTATGAATGCATGTTCATCAATTAAAAGAAACTATAGCTAACAGTAACTATATAGATGTTTTGACTTCTGACCTGTGATCATAGTCACTTACATGTATTTGCTATATTTTACCCCAGTATTTTCCAAGAACCACCAGTGTAACACAAATTGAAATCCGCGAATGGAGGTCAGACTGACATTGGACGTAAGTAGTGTAAACTCTAAATTACATCATACGCGGCCCCGGCTCCAGATGACAAAAAAACAGTAAAATGCAGCAATTGCCCCATTAATTGAGCTCCATAAATAAACAATTTAGTTGTTTGTCCACATAAACAGCGAAGAATAGGCCGATTTGAAAATATACAAATCGGAGAGTTGATTCGGTATCGATCCCGAATCTGATCGCCGATGTCGACACAGAATCGATTCTTCGAAACTTCGCAGGGGCCTACTTTTGAGCGATGCAAAATTAATCTGTTTTGGATAATTTACCATTAGAAAGGGTAAGAAAGAATCATAAAAATATATTTGTCCAAGATGAAAATCTTATCTAACTTTCACAAGATGTTGTTTACAATATCTAGACATCGCCGTCTGTAAGCCCAAATCTGATTGGCTGCATTTATGCCTGGCTTTGTGGTATGTTCTTAATGAAATTTGAAATAAAATGCACCAGTTTGAATGTACAGGAACACACACTAACAACCATGACATAAACCACATGTGTTTCAGTGAGGTACCGGTACATCGATTAGGATATGTCCACATAATTCATAATGTCCACATAATTCATGAATAACATGCAAATAAACTTTCTTTATTATAAACATAAAATAATCTCGTACTCATAAAATATATACTAGTATGTAAAATAAAATAAAACTGTATTAAAATTCCTCCCCAAAATAGGTCTAAACTTAGGAAGATTTGGCCGATACAACCAGCCGAATCTTCCCAGCCGAATCTTCCCTCAGCTGAATCTTCACGGACCCTTCAAAGACACTTCCCCCCCATGGATGTTGGTGAAGAGAGACTGTCCGACTATCACCACTATGGAAGAAATTTTATTCAGGACCTTTTGCGATTGTATTTTCCTCGAATTCAAGATTTATTGAGTATCTGGCTGACTGTTACAGAACTTAAAGTGTTTTTAACTAGCCTAGTTACTGCTAGTTCATGTACAATCATCATCGTGGCCATCAATGAATGACAACAACATTCAACAAATACTGAAAGTCAAAGCACAAGATTGTCAGGAGCTTGGAATTTGATCAAAAACTGCCCCAATTAGTTAACCAATAACTAATTTGGGCAGATATTGATCAATTTCCAAGCTCCTGTGGTCAAAGAAGTGAACTTGAATTTAAAGTTTAACATTTCATCCTCCTGTTGTGTGCTACCGGGTACTTCAATAATTGACAATTTGTGGAAATAATAACGCTGCATCATGTACATATATGAGGTTGAGAGTTTCTATACTATTAGGGAACAAACTTGAATAATCAACCTTGCAAACATCCCATGATGTTGGTTCTGTTTATGAACTCAAGTGTCAAGGTTATTTTGAGTCTTGCAGGATTAAAATTTTTGTCCAGTAGGGGGCTAAAAGATAATCAGCAGATCCATTCTAGTGTATACCCAGATTACTTATATATTGGTTTTTCATTTTAGAGATAACTATGAGAAGGAGTTGAAAGTCAAGCATACTGAAAAACTGAGATATTCAAACCACAGACAGAAGAGACCTGAATCGAGAAAATATGTCCCTCCAATGATAAATAACAGAAAAGGTAAGAACATTAGTTAAATGTATTGTCATTATAAAGGTGTCTCACCTCCCCTTTCCATCATTCCTACATGAAATGTTCGAAAGTTAAGTCTTAGTTTACTAAATACCAAGTGATGAATAGCTCGCTTAGGAAATTAGTTAATTGGGCGAAATTTTTTCAACAGTAATATATTGTGAGTTCCATATGGAAAATTTTAATCCAAAGGAGGCGGGGTGGGGTGCAAACTGAACATCCTAGAATTGATAATTTGACTGGTTCAGTTGAAAGTTTTGAGTTGCACCAGGTGGCCCTTGAATGAAAACTCTCTGATTACTAGGCAGGATATCTGCCAAGTGAAAATAATTAGACAATTTGAAGAACTCCAAACTGATGGTTGATCCATCGGGGCAATATTTTGGACTGACTCACCAAAAATATTTCCAACATTTATTCTGATTGCTGGGAATTAATTTCCAATAATCTACAAGTATGAGTTAACAGAGTTTTTGCACAATGTTTTATCAGCTTGTGCTCTCAGTGAACATCAATTTCCTCAGGTTGATATCAATGATGGTAGGTCCGGTGTTGACTATTTCATCTGCTGGAAATAAACACAATTTTCTTGCATCTACTCACAAGAAGATTACAATTTGTGGAATTTCTTAGATATTATCAACACATAGAAGTTACGCCAATGGCCTAAATCTCATACTGAAATCATATTTTTATTTTCAGTAACTTCCTCTTCAGGGTCAGAGGACCATATAGAGAACTGTGATGTCATCTTTACAATCGAATTTAAAGATAAAGATCATCAAGTGTACACCTATCCAATACAATATGTGAGTATAAGGCCAAATACATAAAACAAACTGTGTTCTAAGGCACCTCCCTCATCACCCAAAGAAGGCATCGTAAAACATAAAACATATTGGCAAATTTATCCAGAATTTTCAAAGAGATTTAATCTCAATCTCACATTTAGAAATATAGATAGCTTTCTATTGAAAATGTATGACTAAAGCCATTAAATGATAGATTCTATAAATTTCTTGACATGTTTAGAATTTTTTTCAGGAATCTATCTATCTATACATTACTTTCTAGAATTAGAAAAAAATCAATAAAAAAGCCTCCCTCCCTCATCAAATGTTCCATATACAATTTCCTGAGAAAACAGGTATAATTTATTTTTTAAGACTTAATTTATTGGGTGATAAGCATTCGGCAATGATTCTGCCAACAGTAGTCCCTGCTTGTAATCGTTTATAACAATGACACTGTTTTTGGCCATTTGGATATAAAATTTATAAACAAGAGCACGCCATCAGTGCGTGGCATAATACGCCCGTTTCTGGAGTAGATGGGACAAGGTTTAATTCATTTGTTTGAAACCTTTGACTAAAGACGAAATAATAACAAAAATAAAACACGATAATCTGGAAACAGCATATCAGGTCAAATTTAAGTAAAAAAAGCAGCATAACTCAGTAAAAGTCATGCGGACAAAACCCATATTCAAAATTAATCTGTATTTTGGGGTGGTAAACTAATATACCAAATTTGGTTCAGTTCACTTGATTCAATCTAAAGTTATCATCCGGAAACTGCAAATCAGGTAAAATCTAAGTCGAAAAATGGCCATAACTCCTGATAACTCAGTCAAAATCATGCGGACGTACTTGATCTGTATTTTGGTGTGGTAAACTAACATACCAAATTTGGTTCAGTTCACTCGATTCAATCTAAAGTTATCATCCGGAAACCAAAAGCCGATGGATGGACAACGGACGGACGACGGATGGACAACCCATTTACATAATACCATCGTTTTTTCAAATGGGCGTATAAAAATAGACCAGTGTCCTTCATCTATACTGACAGATCAATCCCATGCTGTTATGGAGATGCATCTTGAGAAATATATATTTCACAGATTATTCTTTATTGTGAATATTATTATACATGATATACTGTGAAGTGTTTCTAAACATCAATACAGTCACAATCTAATTCTCACTCTCCCATGCCCCCAGTGATGTCACTCACTCCCACACATATGATGGGTTAGCTCTCCATCTCCCCAGATATAAAGTGTTACCTTGTTAAAGGGTCTCAAGGCCTTTAGAGTGGTCACATGTGTATATTCATGATGTCTGTAAAACAACTATCATCGACAAGTACATGGAAAATAGTGATAAATAATTCTCATATAATGAGGTTTTACTTGTCAAACCTTGTAAACATTACTGTTACAGCTACATTGCTAATTAAAATTCAATTATGTGAATACTCCGATCCAAGACACACCTGCCAGTGACTGCCCTCGCCCTCGCCCTCCATAATTGTATCTTAAAGGATTACACCGGTGAAATTATTCTCGGTCATTATTGATACCCACTAGTTCACTGAGCCGAAAAGATTTTTTTGATAGGCCGCCCGGAACTGAAGATATGCAGATTCATGCGATTAAATATTACATTATGGATTATGAAGTCTGTATCGCTAGCCTTCCTTTATGTGACATCACATGAGGGACTACTTGTGACACACAGTGTCAAATTTGCAAGGCTGTCGCAATTGGCTTTTATCTCCTGATTGTTTATACAGAAACGGCTGTACCATCAGAGCTAAAAATATATACATAATGGTAATTTGACCCAGTGGATCTTTTTAGAGAGGTTCCGCTGACATCAGATGTCTTAAAGGGGCACTATTAATTAATTAAATTGGATAATTAATGATATACCCAAAACTGGTTGCACCTGGTTAGTGAAAAATGAAACACGTGGATAAATTGACCCATAAATTATAATGCGATATATGCCGTTGACCTCAAATGAATGAATAGGGCAAATAATAAAGCAATAAAGAGCGTTTCTTTTGTAGAAAAAATTGTACAGACCTGTGGGTCACCTGACCAGGGGAATGTCATGGGATAGGCGGATACTGGCCGAGAATAAAGCATTAGTTATTTAGTTATTTACATTTTACTTCAGATGAGTTAAACGGGGGGGGGGGGGGGGAGATTATTAGTCAGAGGTTACATGTATGTCGTGTTGTGTTTAAACAGGTCGTAAATGGAACCAGGATAAAGACTGTTAATTAAAAATCGCCCACCAATTTTGGAATGATAATAAACACTCTTTATATTATCATATAATCTATCAGTCCCACTCTAAGTCATCTGAGGTCAAAGGTAAGTAAGTAAATGTTTTATTCTCAACCATGGATGGAACATGAGAAGATGCGCCTACCCCATGCCATTCCCTGGTCACATGACCCATCTGTACCAATGTTCCTACATAGGGAACGCTCTTTGTTGCTCATATATGCCCATTGAAGTCGTCTGAGGTCAACGGAATGTATCTCATCACACTATACGGGTCAATTCATCCCTGTGTTTCAATTTTCACTGACCAGATTGCAACCATTTTGTATATATAATTAATTATATAATTAAATAAATTATTAGTGCCCTTTTAAGACATCTGATGTCAACGGGACTTATATAATAAGATGCACTGGATCAATTTACTCATGTGTACACATTTTCAGCTCAGAGTGTCCAGCCGTTTCTGTATAAAAAAATCAGTAGATAAAAGCCAATTGCCAACAGTCTTTCAAATTTGCACTGTGTGTCGCTTCGCTAGTAGTCCCTCATGTGATGTCACATGAAGGAAGATTAAAGACATATTATGTACTTGTTCGGGTGCATGAAACTGATAAGTTAGTATACAGGCGCTATGACAACTGTAGGAATATAACATTCTACTGACATCGCCGAAAATTTTAAGCAAATCGACCACCCTCCTCCTTAGAAAACACAGTAAGAACTACGCTCAATTGTAAATATTTACTACTCGATCCGGGAAGCATCTATTGGCGATAAACTAAGGAAAACAATTTTGCATCGAGAGTCATTGCATTTATTTCATATATAAGAATGACGGTGTGTTGTCAATTTGGATATACTATTTGTAAAACTTACTACTTTGTTTGAACAAGATTATTTTCCAAGCATATATGATCACCATACAGAGTGTTTCACATCACTTGAACAATACAGACTGCGTAATCCATAATGTAATATTTAATCGCATGAATCGGCTTAACTTCAGTTTTTTTTCGGCAACATACTCAGTCGATTAGAGGGAATCGATAATGACTGAGAAAAATTAGACCGGTGTAATCCTTTAATGTCTGGGCACTACAGAGAGCACTATCATCGATAAATAATAGATACTGAGCAACACAGACACAATGGGATATGATATCAGCTTTTGTGAACTTAGAATGACTACATGTTTTGTCCAGCAGATAGCACCGATCACAACTAGACCAATATTTGACAGAGCTTTGGCTCTGATGATAAAATGGTGCAGATAAATCACTGAAATTGTTGCTATGCAGCGCAGGGCCTCAGGAGAGCAGCTGGACATGATACGGTTCGGAGGTAAATGCCTAAGAGGTGCTACGAGGTTCAACTACTACACCACACAACGAGCGTGAAGTGGGTGTGGGCAAAAGAGACAACTGGGCAGCCCATCTCCCTGTTGCTAAACACCATCCCAGTGAGGACTCACTCATGCATAAGCAGGAGAGGACTTTGCATAGCACTGATAACACTACCCGATACTGACTGTGTGCTGGGAACCACAAAAGTTACCACTGCAGGATGCACTAAGCCAGACCATGCACACCGATGAGACAGCACCTGACAGAAAAGGAACAGCAGCAGCGAGAGACAAACAATCTTTCAAATACAAACAATAAGCAAAACACATGATAATGTAAGGCATGCCACTCAAGCGACACTGTACAAGAGGGGCATGGAGCTTCAAGGGGAGGGTGGGGTGGGTTCGCGACAAGTTTTAAACGGCAAGTGACATACCAGAAAATTGTTTGGCTGAAGTAGACAATATTCTTGGGGGAGATATAAAATGGGGATTTGATGTCCAGATGATCCTGACCAGATCATACAAAAACACTTAAAAGTTACATTAAACACACTCAGTAGACACTGAAGGTGTATATATTTTACATCAAAATCTGCACTTCATCATAGTATGTATCAACATTATGCACCTTTTCGGTGAACTTTTTAATGTTCATCAGTTCTGGGAGTAAGTTATATGTGGCATGGAAATTATTAAGTGAGAAAATGTACTTGATGTTGTTATTCTGAAATATAGGCGAGGATGGTCCTCCCTGGAAGACCATCCTCGTTTTATATTTCTTTCCTTACAACTCAATCATTTGCAATATGGCCACGAGCCTCTCTTTCACCAGTGTCACATCAGGTGACAGCAACCTCACCACACCTGGCATATCCCTGACCAGAGCCATTGGCGATGTCGACACTCATAGGTGAACGAAACGTCCATGCGCGAATCAGGAATAAGAAACCCACACCACACCTAATTCTTGTGCAAACATCAGCACAGATCTCTTCAAAACGATCCGGAACGCGACCACAAAACACCTTGAGAAACCGACTTGGTTCCAAACCATAGTCACACACAAGAGACACAAACAAAGGGCCCTATAATTGCATCTGTATGACACATAAAAGTATATATCTAATCACTTGTTCCTATTGCTCTAAACAATATGTCAGAGAGACCAAAAGGAATGTCTGCGAACGTCTATTTGAACACCATGCAGACATCAAACACAGCCCTAAACCGGTAGCCCTGTATTTCACACAAAACAGGCACGGCCTGCATATTCTGAAATTTACAGTAATGCCCTAAGCAATTGACTCCTTAACCACAGCAGATTTATGGGTAACTTTTCATGAATTAGTCGGAAATATGGCTTGTTGCCATTCATCAGAAGAATGGCAACAAGCCATATTTCCGACAAAATCCTGAAAAGTTACCCATAATTCTGCTTAAAGGAGTCTATTACTTAGGGCAGTACTGGACCACATTATACACATTCTTAAATCCGAACACGACTCCCAGCATAGCACCTCAGTGCACAAAGAAAGAGAGATAGTGTGGATAGTGTGGATCTTCACTCTTCACACCTTACAGCCACTAGGCATTAACGAGAAGGACGTTTAGTCGCATCTTAATGATGTTGTTATTCTGTTAAAACTGTACTATGTCTGGATAGTTCACTTTATGTTAGGCTGATAGGATAGCGTTAGGCCAGATAAAAAAATAGGTTGTTTCTCAGGGAATGTCACGTTCCAAAAAAAAAAACCTGCGTCTCTTACATATTGATGACCTTCAAAAATATATAAATATTGCCTCATTCCAATTCATCCGACAGAAGACTTCACGGTGAAAGCTGACAACACATGAGATACACAAAAAAATAAATCACTATTTCATAAGTCAATGCTTTAATTTCAATTCATATTATTCCATATAAAGCACAGCTCATTTAGAGGTCAAGGTTAGATAACATTTTATGAATAATGGTTCCATGTCTTTCTTGATTAATAGTATATATCCCCACAACTTTTGTTACTTATGTGGTGTAAATGTGGTGAACAACAGTCCTTATTTTGTCTATTTCCCGTATTTAGTGTCTTTGTTAAATATGGGACTCAAATAAATAATTTATATAAATAATACCTGTCTCCCCACAAAAAATAAAAAGAGGATCTCTACTGAGTAACAATTCTATACAAAATATATTAATTTATTAATTAGTAGACGAGGTTAATAAATTTTTTATAGAATTGCGACAAATTTGAAATCCATTTTATCACATAATTACATTTTAGCAAGAAAAAACGATCTCGAAATGGCTGGGGTTTAAAAAAAAAACAATATTGATTTCCTTATCACAACCAAAGAGGAAGTAAAGACATCTTCAAGAAAAAATATAGTTCCATTTTAAATGTGTCTTTTCATGTTGACAAAATTCTTCAACCACCCTTATCACCCATGTTTATTTCAATAACCCAAGAAAAATCGAATATCATAATTATTTTCTAATTGACATGATAATAAACTTCCAGCATTGACATCATTGTGCTAAGCTCTTACGTCACTGTGCATGCTGATAATATATGTGTGTCTTACTAAAAAAAATAAGAGGCTGGTTTTTGGGGCCATTATGTGATAAATACAGATAACTGCCTCCATCAGCACTGAATTTTTTTTTATGTAGGTAGCTTTATGTTTGTAATATTTATTTTTCAGGGTGATGACATCGACAGTGTAGTGAATGTAATATCTGATGACCGCAAACTGCCACCCATGCTCAAAGATGCTCTACATATCCGCCTTGAAGATGAGTTCTACCACAGAATGAGTGACTTGACATGACCTTCACCCTGTCATAACAGAATGTGTGTTACTACCCTGCTAGTTCCAGCTGTGGATGGCCTATTGGTCAGCATGCTATCGTCGATGTTCCCTCCATTTGGTGTCACTGGCTGTGTGCTTCGTACTGTTGAGAAATTGGAAAGATGACCTGATGTAAAATGGATGGTCTCGAATAATGAGATGTATAAGTGCAATTAATTGTAGATGTGACTCCTTAAGATAAACAAATGTGATTGATTGAGAAGATGAGCAGTGTCATGCACGATCACTGTTGCTATCCATGCTATGGCCTGTTGCTATACGTAATCGGAAAATGTCTAGTTAATTCCACCTGTTTTGCAGTGACCAAATATCAGTGCTAATATAATTCAATAACATAATAGGCAACAGCTTCCACAACTAAGTATATATCTCAGATAATTCAAGTCAGTCAGAGTAGAGTTACTTCTTTAAAGCTACACACCTTCACATTCTCTTTAATAACGAAGGTTGTTCGGGAAACCAATGTGTCAAGATTTCTATTATATTTGAATTATAATTGGTGGAACTCTGAGAAACACAAATACACACTTGAACAGACCTGAAGTCATGTACATTTAATTTATGTGCCATTAATTTACAGAACTTTTGCCTACAATGCAGAGGGGTCTGACAAATAATTGCGTACACAGGGCTGGGGCCCAGAAAAACATGTTTTTTTCCCGGTGTTTGCAAATTTTTTCATAATTATAAACAAACACTGAGACTGTTCTATTGTCCAGTAGCCTAAATAACACTATTTTGGAACATGTAGGAGGGTGAATATATATGTTTTGCAATACTATGGTGCTATAATTTGCCTTAGATTAAACCAATGTCTCAAGTCCGTATATAACATCATGGTCAATAAGTTTTGAGGGAATAATTTATAATTAAGTGGAGAAATATATAGCAAAAAAATCTTTTATTATAACATATAAAACTTTTCCTGTTAATATACAATGAACATGATATCACTTGTCCTGAGATAACTGGATGGGCTCCACTCAATAATGACCCAATTTATGCAGATTGATGCATGTGATAAGTGTTCAACTGCTAATGCCATTAGTTATCTGAAGCCATATATAATCAAGAAGTTTTCAATATCAGCATAGAACAGGGAAGAATGCTCTGTATAAATATCCACCCGTTTAACCATCAAAATAGGGGTGGTCAAACATGAATATGTACAAAATATTTTCTAAGCACCAGCAGGTCCTAATGAATGACAATCTTAATCCGAAACTAGTAGACCCTTTTCGCAAAGGATTATCTTGTGCTTGTGTTCTTCTCTAGATCTTTGCCGCTTTTCTCTCTTATTATAGAAAACATACATAATCCCTTCCCCTTTAAATTGTATAAAAACACAAGATAGAACAATCACATTCGCAGGCAACACATACTATTTTAATGTGAATAATTGTTACTAGCTGAGTACCGTTCAAGTGAGTCAGACCTTTGAATCAAAATTTTAGTTGCAAATTAGCAAAGTCAAATCTTTGTCAAGCTACACGGTTAACAGAGAAATAACTTTATCTGCATCAAATATTCTATCACTGAGAGATATACATTAGTCAGCATTAAGGGTGATGACTAAACAGTTTCAATTGTCAATATATTATTAAAAAAGCATCTATAAGTGTAAAAATCCTGGAAAAAGGAGGGTGGGACCCAAATTTGTCGGAGGGAAAAAAGAAAAAAAATTGCGCATAGGGCGGTGGTGGGTCCCTGGTTGGTGGCATTTTTATTTTCAGCCCTGTACAGAATTTTTTGGCAGACCCCCCCCCCCCCCCCCCCCCCCTGCACAATGTGGAAGTTATTTCTGTTCAAGCCAGCAGTTAAAGCTTATTGTCGCCATTATGCCACTACTTACCCACTCTGTAATCACTTCGAATTTTGTTCGGTGTCAAGTCACGTTATGTTCTCGGTAGTTATATGTCGCGTTCTTGGTGTGCATTTTTTCAATGCTGCCGAATCAACACAAAATGAGTTTATTTTGAAGTAATTCTATTGTTTCTCCATGTTATCAATTAAGCCAGTTATACATCCATATCTTTATCAATATAAATGGAGCTTAGATGTCGTGTTGTTATGAAAAAAGTGTCACTATGTTCTTTTATCGACGTCGCCGCAAGAGTTTTCACATGTTTTATTGTTGGTGGTGTTAACCTAGTGTCCTGCGAATATTCGGTAATAGATTCGACCTGAGTATTCGATTTGTAATTGTTTCGACAAATGTCAGCGAATATATATCTATCATATATTTCCGTTTATCTTCGTGATGCTATTTTTATGTCGGAATATTCACCACACATGAATGTGATCGGATGAAAGGCATTGTTCTGTAAGAAGCACACGTCTATGACATTGCAGTAGACATAAACACTCCCCCAATATCAGAGTAATACGTCTTGAGGGACACTTTCGTTTTGTTGAACAACCTCCGGCCGTCTTAGAAAGTAGTGACTTTTGAGCATTTAATACAGTATATCCTATTTCGATGAAATACACATAAAAAGGACCGAGGAAACAACGCATTACCAAGATCGCCGATAATAACTCGCGAAACTCAACATTCAGTGATCTTTTTAAGCTTGGTGCTCAGACTGGAATACTTATGTCAATATGATCACCTTAAATTGTGAAATGCTTAAGCTTCAAAGAGGTCACATCTCCGCATACCACAGAACATATACATGGAACTTTGATTACCGATTCTGTGTGAGGAATACCTGTGTTTCTAAATACGGACAGCCAAAATATAGTGACATCATTTCAAAGTTCATTCTGTGTGTTAACAGTACTAATGTGACTCCATACTGAACCAGATATACATGTATGCCATATGTACATGTATTCACATCTATTTCAATAAATAGGACTGTAATGGTTATCATTTACATCTGACCTGGAATCAAGTTATTAAATATAATTGTTGGTGCATAAACAACGGTTCTGTAATAACGCAGATATATAGACATGTGCTGTACCTAAACATGACGACTATCATTTGGTGTATCTAATTGATCTCTTTTCTGTGAGCTAATATACTAATATTACAACAATTTATTCAACACAAAAACTACAAAATTTAAAAACTTCCGATTTCTATACGAAGAATGCATGGTTGTGTACTATATGCTATTTACCAGACTCAAACATGGGGTTTTCTCGCTAATCACTACCTGTCACCGAACTGGTATTTGATTCGATCATATTCAAATATTCGCAGGAGCCTGTGTTTACCATGCTTAACCCTTTCAGTGCCAAGTCCGATTTTTGTATCGACCCATATTTCCTTGATCATTTTTCAAATTTATTGATTATAATAATGTGATACAAATGATCAAGGAAATATGGGTTGATACAAAAATCGGATTTGGCACTGAAAGGGTTAAACAATTTGGCATCAAACACATATCATATCACACATTTCTTGTATAGAGCACATAAAAGTTTATTTTAGTATTTATTTGGGCTTCGAAGTCACTACCGTTGTGAACATTCCGTACCAGGAGTTGTAATTTTTTGGACTGAAATAAATGCTAAATTCTTGTTCAAATACCACTTTTAGATGTTGGGTGTTGAATCGTGTGGTCAAGATTAACGCCGTGCATCAATGTAAAAAGCGAACTCTTTCGGTGATGCTGATAGAAGAAAATAATGACACTTTATCCAGTATCAAAAAGAAATTTCGTTGAGGTGTACTTTTGTGTGACACTGGCCTTTCTCATAAGAACACAGCAAATATGCTCCATTTCTATCAATAACAATATAACTGAATATTTGGCCTAATTGATATAATATAAGATAAATAATAGAATTACTTTTAAATATGCTCCATTTTGTGTTAAAATTCAGCAGCATTGAAAATATGCTCACCAAGAACGGGACATATAACTACCGAGAAAGTGACGCGACACCGTACTACATTCAAGGGACTCATGAAAAGAATGGCATGTATACCACCCAATTAGATGCATCTGTTCATTGGCATAGGTCACTTAAATCAACCATGGACATGGTTTTATTGAACAACAATAAAATTTGATTTCAATGTTTTCAACCATCACAAGAAATTTGATAGGAGTGTCAAATGGGGTTGTTCATATTTATATCAGTTCTAGAGTTATTTTTATTTTGTTTATACTGTTATGTTGATTTTTTGTCAGACCATGCAGATATCAGCCACACGTAAAGTTCTGGATCTCAATGAAATTTAGTATGGTGATTTATCATCAGGACAGATTTCAAGAGAGCACCCAAAGGTGTTTATTATATTTTCCTTTTGATAAGAGTTATTCTCCTTTGAGATATGTTGACCATCTGTGCACTGTGTATATATCACAGCTATGTGTATAGTTACTTGAAATTTGGTAGATATTTTTTCCAGTTTTTCCATTCAAGCATTATCCTTCTTTTTTGGGTGATATGCCTTGTAGAAATATGCACCTGTTGACAGCGCAGCTCTTTTTCAATTTGTGTATTCAATCCAGAGCAAGTAAGGTTAAATTTTTTTTAGATTTTATGTTTTGATATTATTTATGTATTTGTTATAAGGTTGATATCTACACTGTGTTAACCCATTATCTCACATTTATTGATAATGGATATCTTATTTATTTATTAGATTTTATGTTGTGTCGCATGCTTTTTTCAATGAAGTTAAATTGAGAAATTTTCTCATTCTAAAACATTTGTTGATTATTTCCATCCCTGCCATTTAACATAATTGTGGTGATAAGGGGCACCTCAGCACATTTAGTTGAACATTTCTCTGCCTTTTTGGCCCAGAATGTCTGACAGCCAAAAAAGTTGCAAAGAACTGGTAAAAATGAGACCAGCACCTGAAATAGAACTTTATCTTTATTTATTAAGCCGCCAGGTATATAGTTGAGATCTCAGTTGGTTATCTACTATTTTTGCAGAGATAGCCAAATTCCAGAATTTCCATCGCAAATAACTATAAATTCACAATGTTCCTCACTTTTCTGAAGATGACTTGAGGAGTCCCATTTATGACACAGGCCCCTGGTGGGAAACAAATAACAAATACACCAATATATATATACTATACTATACCAGACAAATTTTTGTCGGAACTTCATGAAATTTGTCATGGATGTTAACAATGACATGTAGATGGGAACGAGTCATTTTGGGGTCGTTCGGCCGAAAAACATGGCCGCTTGTGGCCATCTTGGATTTCAAAATTCAATCCATTGGCGCGGGCTACAGGTCGTACTGTTCATCTGATCATCATGAAATATGTCATAGATGTTAATATTGACATGTAGATGGGAACAAGTCATTTTGGGGTCGTTCGGCTGAAAAACATGGCTACCAGCAGCCATCTTGGATTTTACTCTTTGCATGACTTTGCATGACAAAGCTCACAAGTCAGATTTTGGAAAAAATACACCATCTGTCATATTCCTAAAACCGGTCATTTCAGCCACAAACATTGTCTTATTGAAATTTCAATTCTTTTGTTATCTGACTCAACAGAAACAAACAAAGGCAAATCAAGTTATTGTATCGAAAACTTATGAAATCTAGCACCAATAAGCAGTCTTAAGCTTGGGTGTCTGGTAGGTAGCCACAATACACATATATCAATTCAAATTAATATTACAATCACGAATAGGTAACTTGAGAATGCCCGGTACGGTATGTTGACTTTGTTTTGATTGATTCTGTCAAAAGTTATATATCAAACAAAAGGATTTTATTACACTGAGCATAGATTTTGCAAGATTTTGGTACGTTATCTTGAAAATGCTTCCATTGAATCAGTCAAGTTATATGTAAAAAGATAAATTTTATGGTCAGCAAGCAAACTTGGGTGGTATCTTGGGTGATATGGCAGTTGGTGTGCTTTTGTCAAGAACAGGACTTGTGAGCCTCGTCTCTGGTATATTACCCCAGGGGCTTGTGATCCACAGCATCTGTTTGGGGGGGGGTTGGGGCAGGGGAAAAGATACTTTTGATTTAATGGAATCATAAGCGTCTTTATTCCACCAATCTGGAAACGCTTGTCTTTCTGTTATATATTGAACAGACCACAAAATGTGAAGTATTAAAAGAATCATGAAAATCTTTTCTATTAAAAAGATCAGTGTCATTGCTAGTCTAGTAATCCAAATAAACGATCATGTACACGTTCATTAATTTTGTTGAAAATATTCACCCTGCAGGCTTGCACGATTCTTATTTGGGTCTGCACATTTATTTTATATGCTCCCTCTCTTGCAAACTAGATAAGAGATAAGGGAAATAACTGAAATGAGGGTGCAAGTGGTCTGTTGTCACTGACAGCTCATTTAAATGAAAGTGTCAATGACACTGTAGCTCAACTTGGAAAGGGAATAATTTAATGTATTACAGTCAATGGAGCGATTAGGAATGTGGAAAGTTGAATGTCTAATACTAGTTTATAGACATGGAGAGAAAAGTAAAATCCAAGATGGCTGCTGGCGGCCATGTTTTTTGGCCGAATGACCCCCAAAATGACTCGTTCCCATCAAGAGGTCACCCCGATGATCCATATGAATTTTGGTGATGATCAGATGAGAGATGTGGTCTGTAGGATGTGTCAAAGGATTTAGTGATGCAAAGAGTAAAATCCAAGATGGCCACCAGCAGCCATGTTTTTTGGACGAATGACCCTAAAATGACTCGTTCCCATCTACATGTCAATGTCAACATTCATGACAAATTTCATAAAGATCAGACCAAAGATACGACCTGTAGCCCGCGCCAAAGGAAATTGTCAACGGATGACGGATGCCAACCCATGGCAATAGCTCAAACTTACAAAGTAAGTTGAGCTAAAAATGGTAAGCACCCATGAAGAGGTCACCCAAAGGATCCATATAAAGTTTGTTAGTGATAGGATGAGGGATATTAACCCTTTGGCGAGTAGAATGACATATATGTCGTTTCAGGAAGTGTTATTTTATGTAGACATAACTTCAATAAATCATCTGATTTATAAATGATTTGAAAAGGAGTTATTTTTGATTAATATAATGTCCCAAATGTATAAGTGCAATCGATTATGATAACACACATTTAAAAAAAAATGCATAAATTAAAACGAATTATTGGACCCTTTTGACCCGAACTTGTTAATAATTATTGCTATGACATTAAATTTACTCATGACGTCATGTATATGACGTTACAGATACTCTCCAAAGGGTTAATGCTCTGTTGGGTGTGCTAAAGGATTTAATGATGCAAAGAGTAATGAAAGTGTCAATGACACTGTAGCTCAACTTAGGTAGGGGAATAATTTAATGGTTGACAGTAAATGGAGGAATAGGAAAGGTGCTAATTGAAATGTCTAACCTGTGCCAAAGGATTTAGTCATGCAAAGGGTAAAATCCAAGATGGCTGCTGGCGGCCATGTTTTTTTGGCCAATTGACCCCAAAAGAACTCGTTGTCATTGTTAGCTCAACTTTACTTTGTAAAGTTTGAGCTATTGCCATGGCTTTGTCATCCGTGTGTGCGTAAGGCGTCAACAATGCAGGCTACAGGTCGTACCTTTGGTCGGATCATTATGAAATTTGTCATAGCTGTTTACATCAACTTTTAGACCAGAATGATTCATTTTGGGATCATTCGGAAAAAAAACATGGCCGCCAGTGGCCATCTTGGATTTCAAAATTCAATCCATTAGCACGGGCTACAGGCCATACTGTTTGTCTGATCATCATGAAATTTGTCATGGATGTTAATATTGACATGTAGATGGGAACGAGTCATTTTGGGGTCATTCGGCCCAAAAACATGGCCGCCAGCAGCCATCTTGGATTTTACTCTTTGTATGACTAAATCCTTTAGCATGGGCTACAGGTCGTACATTTAGTCTGATCATCATAACATTTGTCATGGCTGTTGAAATTGGAATGTAGATGGGAACGAGTCATTTTGGGGTCATTCGGACAAAAAACATGGCCGCCAGCGGCCATCTTGGATTTCAAAATTTAATCCATTAGCACGGGCCACAGGTCGTACTGTTCGTCTGATCATCATGAAATTTGTCCTGGATGTTAATATTGACATGTAGATGGAAACGAGTCATTTTGGTGTCATTCGGCCAAAAAACATGGTCGCCAGCAGCCTTCTTGGATTTTACTCTTTGTATGACTAAATCCTTTAGCATGGGCTACAGGTTGTACCTTTAGTCTGATCATCATAAAATTTGTCATGGATGTTAACAATGACATGTAGATGGGAACGACTCATTTCGTTGTCATTCGGCCAAAAAACATGGCCGCCAGCAGCCATCTTGGATTTTACTCTTTGTATGACTAATTCCTTTAGCACGGGCTACAGGTCGTACCTTTAGTCTGATCATCATAAAATTTGTCATGACTTTTGAAATTGGAATGTAAATGGGAACGAGTCATTTTGGGGTCATTCGGACAAAAAACATGGCCGCAAGCAGCCATCTTGGATTTCAAAATTCAATCGATTAGCACGGGCTACAGGTCGTACCTTTAGTCTGATCATCATCAAATTTGTCGTGAATGTTAACAATGACATGTAGATTGGAACGAGTAATTTTGGGGTCATTCGGCCAAAAAACATGGCCGCCGGCAGCCATCTTAGATTTACTCTTTGCATGACTAAATTCTTTGGCCTACAGGTCGTACCTTTGGTTGGATCATCATAAAATGTGTCATGGATGTTAACAATGACATGTAGATGGGAACGAGTCCTTTTGGGGTCATTCGGACAAACAACATGGCCACCAGCGGCCATCTTGGATTTCAAAATTCAATCCATTAGCACGGCTACAGGTCGTACCTTTGGTCTGATCATCATGAAATTTGTCATGAATGTTAACATTGACATGTAGATGGGAAACGAGTAATTTTGGGGTCATTCGGCCAAAAATCATGGCCGCTGGCAGCCATCTTGTATTTTACTCTTTGCATGACTAAATCCTTTAGCACGGGCTACAGGTCGTAGCTTTAGTCTGATCATCATGAAATTTGTCATGGCTGTTTAAATTGGAATGTAGATGGGAACGAGTCATTTTGGGGTTATTTGGACAAAAAACATGGCTGTCAGCGGCCATCTTGGAGTTCAAAATTCAATTCAAAATCTTTCCATTCATTGCTCATCACACAAATTTAACTTCTTCTCAAAGTTGAGCTACAGTGTCATTGACACTTTCATTAACATCCATGACAAATTTCATGAAGATTTGACCAAAGCTACGACCTGTAGCCCGCGCCAAAGGATATAGTCATGCAAAGAGTAAAATCCAAGATGGCTGCTGGCAGCCATGTTTTTCAGCCGAACGACCCCAAAATGACTCGTTCCCACCTACATGTCAATATTAACATCTATGACATATTTCATGATGATCAGATGAACAGTACGACCTGTAGCCCGCGCCAATGGATTGAATTTTGAAATCCAAGATGGCCACCAGCGGACATGTTTTTCGGCCGAACGACCCCAAAATGACTCGTTCCCATCTACATGTCATTGTTAACATCCATGAAAAATTTCATGAAGTTCCGACAAAAGCTACGACCTGTAGCCCGTACCAAAGGATTTAGTCATGCAAAGAGTAAAATCCAAGATGGCTGCTGGCAGCCATGTTTTTTGGACGAACGACCCCAAAATCACTCGTTCCCATCTACATGTCAATATTAACATCTATGACATATTTCATGATGATCAGACGAACAGTACGACCTGTAGCCCGCGCCAATGGATTGAAATTTGAAATCCAAGATGGCCACCAGCGGACATGTTTTTCGGCCGAACGACCCCAAAATGACTCGTTCCCATCTACATGTCATTGTTAACATCCATGACAAATTTCATGAAGTTACGACCAAAGCTAAGACCTGTAGCCCGCGCCAAAGGATTTAGTCATGCAAAGAGTAAAATCCAAGATGGCTGCTGGCGGCCATGTTTTTTGACCGAACGACCCCAAAATCACTCGTTCCCATCTACATGTCAATATGAACATCCATGACAAATTTCATGATGATCAGATGAACAGTACGACCTGTAGCACGCGCCAATGGATTGAATTTTGAAATCCAAGATGGCCACCAGCAGCCATGTATTTTGGCAGAATGACCCCAAAATCACTCGTTCCCATCTACATGTCAATATTAACATCTATGACATATTTCATGATGATCAGACGAACAGTACGACCTGTAGCCCGCGCCAATGGATTGAAATTTGAAATCCAAGATGGCCACCAGCGGCCATGTTTTTCGGCCGAACGACTCCAAAATGACTCGTTCCCATCTACATGTCATTGTTAACATCCATGACAAATTTCATGAAGTTCCGACCAAAGCTACGACCTGTAGCCCGTGCCAAAGGATTTAGTCAAGCAAAGAGTAAAATCCAAGATGGCTGCTGGCGGCCATATTTTTTGGCCGAACGACCCAAAAATCACTCGTTTCCCATCTACATGTCAATATTAACATCTATGACATATTTCATAATGATCAGACGAACAGTACGACCTGTAGCCCGCGCCAATGGATTGAAATTTGAAATCCAAGATGGCCACCAGTGGCCATGTTTTTTGGCCGAACGACCCCAAAATGACTCGTTCCCATCTACATGTAATTGTTAACATCCATGACAAATTTCATGAAGTTCCGACCAAAGCTACGACCTGTAGCCCGCGCCAAAAGATTTAGTCATGCCAAGAGTAAAATCCAAGATGGCTGCTGGCGGCCATGTTTTTTGACCGAACGACCCCAAAAGCACTCGTTCCCATCTACTTGTCAATATGAACATCCATGACAAATTTCATGATGATCAGATGAACAGTACGACCTGTAGCACGCGCCAATGGATTGTATTTTGAAATCCAAGATGGCCGCCAGCAGCCATGTGTTTTGGCAGAATGACCCAACGAGAGGCCGATCACGATCGGCAGATGTTTAACCCATACCTTGGCGATAGCGATTAGCTATTTTCATAAATCCTTACACCAACCTTTTCAACAATTCACACCTTATTATTAAAGCTACTCGATCCGATTAAGCACCCCTCAGTTACTATTTATTTGGCTTCGGGGGTAACAAATATTTTATTCAAATCGAGGAACCCATTCATCAAATCAGAGTAAGCAGATATCAATTTTTTAAATCCATTATCTTTAACCACCTGGAATATTTAGTGGCCGTATGAAAGTCGATGAAGATTGATAACTCTAAAATCAAGTGGCTTTTTTTGTGTCAGATATTTGACAAAGCAGCAAAATTTCATTGTACGAAATGTTGATAAATAACAGGTTTTTGGCAATTTTATACAATAGTGGACTGTGGTTAGCATTATTTTTGGGCAATTAATCGATTCTGATAACTGAAGTGGAATTGTTGTTGGAATCTGATGATATGGGGACCATCAAATCGGATTGAGTACCTTTAAATTCACAAGTGGCATAAGCCTTATTGGGCACCTTCCATATGAACATGGATATGGCATTTGATTCCAACCTATTAAGTCAGTTTAAAATAGATATATAGTCTAGTCAGATTGAAAATAGATTCATTACATTGGATAGCATACTGTATGACCATGGAATGGGTAGGGTTAATTTTCTTCTAAGCTAAACATTGGAAAGATATAATGTATGTAAACAGTGGAAATATAATTAAAGTTATGGTTAATATCTTCAAACCAATCGATACCAAAATCTATACAGGTGAAGAATGTATCAGCATTAACATGGATGCAATTATACATATAGTGATCATGTGAACAATATCTAGTTATCACATTGTGTCAACAGGATTGGTGGAGGATGTTAATATTTTTAAGCAAATAAACCAAATGACCCTCACTATGCAGGTTAGGGGTATGTTATCATAAACTATGCCAAGAACTATAAACATAATCAATGGAAATATTTGAGTTATGAAATCGGATAGAATGGGGTTAATCTCACCCAAACTAATGAACTGATAAACACAAAAAAGTCTATGAAAAGCATGTCATTGGATTTAGCAAAACCCATACAATAAACCAGTACCTAATGTCATGAACCTATTACAACACAGGGGTTAACTCAATATTGCACAGAAAAACAGAACTAGCCCGAGTGTAATCAATTAGCTTTGACAGGTTTTATCAACAGACTCCCCAGAGCAATGTTATTTATCTCTATGGTATGTAGTGTCCAGTTAAACATTGCCAATAATACACTCTGTGTTATGTGAGATCTTCTCTTCTCACAGCCCAGGCTTACTTTATCAGTCACTTTAATTTTAAATGGCCATAACTCTGTTAAAATATACCCGATCAAACTCAAATTCGAACCTGATCTGTATTTCGGGATGGGGACCATATGTACCAAATTTGGATGAATTCTATTTAAAAACAAGAGCAGAAAGGGTCAACTAAACGATACCAAAAACCATACAGATAAAGAACGTGCTAAGAAAAACCTAGGTATAAAGAAATATGAGGCATATCAGAAGAAAATTGTTTGACTTAGATGCATCAGATAGCATTTGTGTGCAGGGTTAATTATTTTCTAAACCGATCAACCAATCGATACCAAAAACTATACAGGTGAGGGGTGTGTCATTATAAACCTACATATCAAATATGAACACAAATCGGACAAAAAATACTTAAGTTATGGCATCGGATAGAACATGACTATGTGCGGATGCAAAGTGTTAATAATTTCTAAACCGATCAACCGATCAATACCAAAAACTATACAGGTGAGAAGTGTGTCATCATAAACATGCACATAAAATTTGAACACGATTCGATAAAAAATATTTGAGTAAATGAATCGGATAGCAAGCGTCTACA
The DNA here is from genome assembly GCA_032622095.1 of Siphonodentalium dalli. Lineage (NCBI taxonomy): Eukaryota > Metazoa > Mollusca > Scaphopoda > Gadilida > Siphonodentaliidae > Siphonodentalium > Siphonodentalium dalli. The sequence goes on from CP136063.1 coordinate 148,914,986, forward strand.
GACAGACGGACAGACAGACAGACAGACGGACGAACGACGGATGGTTGATCCGGACGTCGGCATTATGTGTACCATACATGGTATGGGTACACATAAAAATGACTCGTTCCCATCTACATGTCAATGTCAACATTCATTACAAATTTCATAAACATCGGACCAAAGGTACGACCTGAAGCCCGCGCCAAAGGATTTAGTCACGCAAAGAGTAAACTACAAGATGGCTGCTGGCAGCCATGTTTTTCGGCCGAACGACACCAAGATGACTCATTCCCATCTACATGTCATTGTTAACATCCATGACAAATTTCATGAAGATCCGACCAAAGTTACAACCTTTAGCCCGCGCCAAAGGATTTAGTCATGCAAAGAGTAAAATCCAAGATGGCTGCTGGCAGCCATGTTTTTTGGCCAAACGACCCCAAAATCACTCGTTCCCATCTACATGTCAATATTAACATACATGACAAATTTTATGATGATCAGACGAACAGTACGACCTGTAGCCCGCGCCAATGGATTGAATTTTGAAATTCAAGATGGCCGTCAGCGGCCATGTTTTTTGGCCGAATGACACCAAAATGACTCGTTCCCATCTACATGTCAATGTCAACATTCATGACAAATCTCATAAAGATCAGACCAAAGGTACGACCTGTAGCCCGCGCCAAAGGAAATTGTTGACGGACACACGCACACACAGACGATGGACGTCAAACCATGGCAATAGCTCAAACTTACAAAGTAAGTTGAGCTAAAAATGGCTGTCGGCGGCCATGTTTTTCATAGAATATAATTCAAGCCAGAGAGCTCCCATCTAGAGGCGACCGTAAACATGCCTCTAAATTTTAAAAGCATTTCTCCAATAAATGTGGGCTGTATGGTGTGCCGTTGGATTCAAATGTGAAATCAAAGATGGCTGCCAGGTTTTTAATGAATTTCGGAAACATTTGATGGCTCCCATATATGGACCACCCCACAGATCCATATACAGTTCGGTGACAATCTGATGAGGAATGTGGCCTGTCGGGTGTGCCAAAGGATTTAGTCATGCAACGAGTAAAATCCAAGACAGCTGTCGACCACCATGTTTTGATAAATGAACACTGTAGCTCAACTTTGGTAGGGGAATAATTTAATGGCTGACAGTAAATGGAGGAATTAGGAAAGGTGATAATTGAAATGTCTATGTAAGAAAAGATGTAAATGTGAAGAGAGACCAAAAAATAAATATTGGTGGAAGTAGAACCTGTAGCCCGCGTCAACGGATTCAATTTTGAAATCCAAATTGGCCACCAGCGGCCATGTTTTTTGGCTAAATAACCCCCAAAATGACTCGTTCCCATCTACATGTCAATATCAACATTCATAATGATCGGATCAGGGATGTGGTCTGTAGGGTGCACCAAAGGATTTAGTGATGCAAAAAGTTAATTCTATAAAAGGCTGTCTGGCCACAGTGTCCCCCCGAAAAAGTGGCTTCATTGGGGGCATCAGCTTTTCTGTAAAAAATAACAAGGACCCTGAATCCGATACTAAATTTCAGAACAAAATGGGTGGATCGTACCCTTATTCGAACTTGATCTGTATTTCGAACTGCTAAACTCATATACCAAATTTGATTCCGATATGATCACACAAACTAAAGTTATCATCCGGAAACCAGAAATTGACAGGATTCTACGTCGAAAAAGGGCCATATTGTACCCATATTCGAACTTGACCTGTATATAGGGCTGATAAACTCACATACCAAATTTGGTTCAGATATGATCACACAAACTGAAGTTATCATCCGGAAACCAGAAAATTACAAGATTCTAAGTAAAAAAGGGCCATAACTCTTGCAAAAATGGGCGGAGCAAACCCATATTCGAACTTGACCTGTATTTTGGTCTGATAAACTCACAAATGAAATTTGCTTTTTATCTAATAACCGAAACTAAAGTTATCATCCGGAAACCATTTCCGGATGCACGCACGGACGGACACAGGCTATTTTAATAGTCCCCATAATAGGGGGACAAAAATGGCCACTGGCGGCCATGTTTTTTTGCCGAATGACCCCAAAATGAATCGTAGCCATACCAAAGGAAATTGTTGACGGACGACGGACGCCAACCCATGGCAATAGCTCAAACTTACAAAGTAAGTTGAGCTAAAAATGGTTCAAATTTGATATCTCCCATCTGGAGGTAATCCCAAACAATTATCCAACAAGCAACTATTTTGGTAAATTTTATTAAAGCAGCTGCCTGCTGTCCTCTGGTGATAAAACATGATGATTTAAAAATAATATGATTCAAAACAAAGATGTATACAACATTCAACAAAAGGAAGTTATGCATGAGTAAAATGTATCAAATGGATTGATGAACTGATGTTGAAGTCAGTGGAATGCCTAGTTAAATTGCCACCTTCTATAAGAGTTCACAATTATAGGGCTCCAAGACACTCAGTGGGTAAATGTGCAAAAACATTTTATAAAAGTCAATATAAAAGCATCACTACTGAGAAGCAAGGCTTGAAATAGTGTGTCTGTCATTTGCAGAATGAGGTCCACAGAGGTTGAATTTAGTGATGTTACCCTGCATAGCTGGCTAGCATCACCAAATTCACCCTCTGGGGACCTCATTCTGCTTACACCTCAGCAGAATGAGGTTCCCAGAGGGTGAATTTGGTGATGCTAGCCCGCTATGCGGGGTGGCATCACTAAATTCACCCTCCAGGAACCTCATTCTGCAAATGACAGGCTCACTATTTCAAGGCTTGCTAAGAAGAACATGAATATGGATAAATAGATCAACTTTGTTCTTGTATCCATTATTGATAGTTATCCAATAATGAAATTTTGCATGTTGAAACCGTTTTTATGTAAACAAAACTCTTACAGTGATTTGTCAACAAATATTGCTAATCGTGTAGTAAGTTTATCAGTAATCCCACTGTAACAATAATGTTTACATAAAGGTTTTAAAATGTGCTTCTCGTCACTGAATTTATACCTATTTTGCCATATTGTTCTTAGTGATGATGGTTGTCCAAACTTATTTAATTTTTCAAATTTACCCACTGCAGGTGCCTTATGTCGCTTTAACATCTGAGTCAAATACACACAATTCTTACTGACTTTTCAATAAAAGTATACCCAAATGTACATTACTGTCCCAACATATGAGGTGTCTTTTAATGAATCAAAAGCCTGTGATATGATTGTTTGTGTGACAACCCGACTGAGGTCGCGTTAAGTACACAGATCAACATGTAATTGGCTTAAGATTTTATACAATGGTTACGATTATACAATTTGTTGTTCAATCCACATGGAATGGTTGATATAGCATTCACATACTGCTTATAGTTTTTAATGATGCAAATAATTCCTTGGTCGCAATTGACACCGTACAGGAGGTGGCAACATTACTAATGGAATGCTAAACCCCCACTTCCTAGTCACACGAACATATTAATTTAAAAGAGACGTTTCATGACTCACAATTACATAGACCAAGTCTTCTCGGCCCACATCATCTTGGGATATCAGTTGTGATGATGCTGTTTTTGACTGAGTCCCACCATGTTGCTCTTGAATAAATTACTTTCATTCAAAAGACATACTACATGTACATGTGTAGCCAGGGAATTCACGTAATAATCATCTGACATGTCCTTGATTAATCTGTCTTCAAAATGATATATTTACCGTGATATAAAAAGGTATAGTGATGATACGATTGTTAATGTACTGTTTACTTGCATTTTCTGATAGAGTGACTAATCAAGATTCTCTGGAAAACAAGTTTTTGTTTACTAACACCTCGTTGCTTTGACATTTAATGGTATGTTTGATATCATCATGCTTGGGAAAGGCTGCCCTCAATGTTCATATATGTAAAGCTTCCATTTGACCTAATCCTAAGACATACAAGCAAGATAACTCTCACCCAAGATTCTGGGTGTAAATTCCGTTAAATATTTAAGAGTAACGGAATGGGACTCAGCCCAAAACAGAATCATCTCAACCGATGTCTCCATGCTGTTGTTAGCCAGAAAACTTGGTCTAATGATTACACTAACAGTTATGGGAGATTATTCGGGCCCCAAGATCCAGGTGGCACTGGAAATGCTCATACTAGTGGGCCTATTTCCACTATGGTTAAAAGGGTACTGAACACTAAATCCAGCCATTTATGGGACCATCTCCTATTATACTCAACAGAATAAATGCAACAAATGAATGAATTTGAGCCATGGATGAGTGCAAAATACACTTGTGTGCTCTATTAACAATGTAAACAACATGGTAATTATAATGAAAAGGAGTTAATCAACTAATTTTCATTATACTTACCATGTTGTTTACATCATTCATGGAGCACATGAGTGTATTCGTTCATCACGTTAGAAGAATGAAATATATCAGAAAATGATGGAAACTTCGCTGCATAATGACATATTCTCAGTGATAAATCCAGAATGAGGCACACAGTTAAACTGTGGAATCACAGGCTAAAATTCCTGGATATGCACAACCCATCCAAGTGACCCAGCTCCTTGTGCAAAACTTATCAAGAAAACAGTGCATATGGTAAACAGGCAATTTCTAACTTTTTTTGTATAAAATAATACTTTATATATACAAAATGTACAGTAACATCAAAGTATCAACACATAAATGAAACAGTACAGAAAATGTCAGAAGCCCTGACACAAGGACAAAGTAAAATTATTCCGATTCAGAAACAATAGTAAAAGAAAATATTTTTTAACAAGAGCCAAACAAATTTAATTATTGAAAATCAGTGCCAAGCATCAGTTCAGTCATTACACTTCTCATGGTACCTAAATCTCAGATGCACAGCATCTACAAGATTAATTGTCCTATGGCATTTTTTAAATATTAATTCAGTGCAAATATGTTCCAATTCACAGTTCCAAAAGTTTGGGCCGTTTTCTTTTTATCACATGTACAATGCTATCGTATATTATATACACTCCAAAGAACCCTAAACTATTCATTCTGGTGGAATTATTTTTGAAAAGATGTCTTTGTTTACAATTTTTTTTTATTATTAACATCTCATAAAGGTAACAGGAAGCATACTGCTTGGCACGAACTTTATTTGATTGAACACACTAGTTCTTTTGGTAGAATACACCTCATAATAGTCAAGACATGTTTAATTTACAGATGTTGTCCTTGCAAAGAATGCTGTAAAAATGTAAATGATTTATATTGTCCAAGGATGGGACAGATTATTTATTGGAACATTTTAGAACTCTCTTGTATTTTTCTCTATTTCTCAAAAATAAACCAATGTATGTGCTAAAAGTAACTTGATTCATGATATTTAAAGGATCTTAGAAAGATCTGTGTAATTTTATGTGGTGTGATATGCAATGTAAATTTCAACAATATATTCTGTTTCATTTAAATAAGCAGGGAAATGATATAATCTTGACTTAATTTAATTAGTGATACAATGTCCTTGAGTCATGGTAAAGAAACAGAAGTTGCATTTTCAACAAAAATCATTAATACTATGACTAAGAACATTCCTAGGAAGAGCTTCCTGGTAGTAGTTAAAAAGAGCAGACTCGGCTTAGAGATGGGTCAAAATTATTATACATCATTCAGGATAAGATCTTGGTAGACCAAAGGTTGTGCAATGCAATTGGGCTAAACTAAGCATAGTCATATTAACATCTTTGTTTTTCGACAAAGAAAAACACAAAGAATACATGCTCAGACAAAATTATGCATGTTGCGAAATATTTAAGTCAAATAAGGGGGATAACTCCACTCAAAAAAGTTGGACAGACCTCACAAACGCAGGTTAGAAACAAAAACAGGGAAATCCAAAAGGAATATGTGGTAACTACTGTCACCGACATGTACAATTCATATACATTGTTAGCCAAACCAACTGAAAAGAAATATCATGAAAACAGTTAGCATCCAGCCATGGATTTTGATTAAATGAATTTTGATTAAACCTTTTGAATAAATGAATTTTGATTAAACCTTTCTTTACTATATACTCATTGAGGAGTAATGACCTTGGAAAATGTTCAGATAATAAGTTCAACAAATGGGTCGTTGAACATTTCTCACCGAAGAATATGAATCCTGCACGTCTATTATCTTTTTGTCAATCTTTCATTTGCAGTTACATGTATTACCTGAACATCCCTCCAAATGAATAATTGACCATTACAATGTACTCTATAAAGAAACAGATAAGTTGCCGCAATGGAGGATACCAGATGTAACCCACTTTAGATAACCAAGCTGGCCCCACCCATTTAAGAAGGAAATAACATTGGTGAGACAATACAAAGCTATTTCAAATATATTAAAACTGTATAAACTGGTGAAAAGAAACAGAACAAGGGCCAGAATCTAGCTTTATATCACACATATAGATATACCTCATGCCAATTAAAAACCAAATCAGTCAAAATAACTTCCAGATGCAGAGATAACAGTATGACTATCATAATATTTGCAGCATATCAGTGAAGTATTTTTTTTCCTGAACACCCCCACCAGATGTATAATACACCATTCTAATGTATACTTTTATAACTGAGTGGGAGAAACCATTTAGTATAGAAAAGGGTTAAGAAACTAATCAAACATGGTGCGATAAAATCTAAAGGAGTGTTCATGAAACTGACAATAATCTTGCTCAATGTGTTTTTTTTATATATTGGCAACACTTGTCATTCCTGTACATGAATCATATGTTGTGTGACTCTTGTGGTCACAATCACTGTTAATTGTCAAATCCTTCCAATTGGCAGAAGGGCAGTATATCTGCCCCGAGTTCTCACTTATCAGTTTGATTCACTGAAATGTGTGCAATATGCTTTTCAATCGTCTAAATAAGATAAGTGAAATCTCAAGAGTCATGATCCTTTGTTTTAAAATAACATTTCTCAGAGACATGCATAACAAAGGAACTCAATTTTTTATTAATCAGAATCGATAATAAATTTCCTGCTCAGTACTAAGAATCCAATCATGCTGATCCCTTTCTATGCTAAATGGATTCATCCACCCACTTTAACAGTATACATTGTACTGGTCTATTATTAATCTGGAGGCATGATCTTGGAATATTAGCAGACAGGTGAAATGATAATACAAGTAAAGAAGGATTCATTTTCCTTGGTGGGAAACATTCAAATAATAAATTCAACAAAAAATCTTGTCAGTTTGTTGAAGTTATTATCTGAACATTTCCTAAAGGAATTACTTGACACTGAGAATCTGATAAAGAAAGGGTTTAGAACTGTACAACCAAACAATCATAATATCTTGACATTTGTTTCTGAAAATTTTATTATAATAGATTCAATTCCCCCCGCCATTTTCATATGTATCATGTTTATGAAGAATATTAATTTCAGCCTTATACTCTCCCCGCAAAGACAGCCTGATAGAAACATTGAGAACTCAACTAACTACTTTATGTGTTGATACCTCTAAAGAAAATAAAACCCTGAGTCTTCTTATGTAGTTATTCACTGTTGATGAACAGAAGTAATATTTGTAGTACTGTAAATCGATGCAGAGTGTTATCCTGACGGTACAGTTGGCGACAACACTTGGTCACCACCTAACAATTCTATGAAGTTATAACATGCCATGCAGATTTCAACATCTATGTGTCACCGGTGATAATGGAAGGTATTATAGAGCCCAGATTTGGTGTGATTGTATGCCGAGACACATACAAATAGCTGTTTGAAAACAAATCTTGCTACTCATTTGTGTGCAAAATTAGGGTGTTCAGCTGTGGACAGTTCAAAGTCTGTACCCATTTCTGGGACAAATTTCATATAGAAATATAGCTTATCTTACCACGTTACGAGGAAAGCAAAAAATTCAGTGGATATTTTTCTGGTGTTAGCAATAAAATTACAAAAGTTTACTAATTGTTCTGACTTATTTTCTCTTTCTCCACCTCGAATTACAATACTTTGAAAACACGTGCAAATAATTATTTCTGTTCATCCACAGTGGTTATTGACAATTTGATGATGAATGAAGATGCATAGATAAACAACTTGCTATATAAGAATATCAGAATTTTCAAGCTCAATTTGATTTGGATTCTGCTCATGCATGACCATCTAATTTATCAGATTACTTTTGAAAATACTAAAATCACAAAGAACAAATTGGACATCCTATATATCATATGAGAATGTTGTAAACTCAATCATCCTTAAGTTCCAAATGATAAGATGTTAGAGACAAATAACGTAAATGACCTTTGACTAGGCAACTTAACTTCAAAATCAAAAAGGCTGCACTGGCAGTGCTGGTATACCCCCACGGTGACAAATCTCAACATGGGCAGGTATGAACCCAAATACTGAGGACCTCTGTAATTATCTCTTCTGTAAGACCAATCATTCAGATAATGGTTAAAAGACATTAGTTCCGAGCTGGACAGACAAAAAGTTGAGAAAAATTGACAAACTAAGGGCCATAACTGAGCAAAAAAAATTCTGATGTCATTGGGCACACTTTTGAAAGCAGTTGTGATGGCAAATCTCCATACAAAATTAAATTCAGATCCGATAACCCATGTCCGAGATATATGCATGGATGGACAAAAAACAAACATAGTTCAGAAAAATAAAGGATAACTCTAGAAGGGAAAATGTGAACGTCATTTGCCCCTCCTTTGAAAGCAAATGATGATGGTGAACCTTCATACCTAATTTCATTCAGATCCGATAACCCACAGGTGAAATAACTGCATGGATGGACAAAAAACCCCCCACATTTCCATATAAACAAAGATTGTCAATTGCCCTCTTTTAAAAGCATTCATGATGGCAAACCTCCATACTAAATTTAATTCAGATATGACAACCCAAGGCTGAGATATATGCCCGGATGGACACAGTCAATCCAGTAACCTCCCCCCCCATTTTTCAAAGAATAATACAATAATCTTTAAATATAACAACATTGGAATATAATGACGAACGAAATCTTTGCACAACTTCACAAAGATGGATGTTGGTCCACAGTGTAACCACATGTTACTAGTCTTCATTTTTTGGCACACCTCCAATGTGATCAGGCCTCTTGTCCTATCCTTATGGCATCGATGGCAGTAACACATAATATAGTGCAGAGTATTATTTAATTTTAATGTTGGAGAGTCAAAAGGTTCATAAAATGAAGTGAAAAGTGCAGCAGAAGAACATATTTCTGCTGTCAAAGCATTTTTGAAGTCTGCTCGGTTTTCGAATCCTCAGAACTAGATTGACCTCCTTCACAAATGCCCAAGAACACAGATTTAAAAAGTGATACGTAAAGACTTTCACTCTTTCACTGCCATGCAGAACCACAGACAGATATGCCACTGCCAAGCATTCTATAGCATATTCCTACTATTAATATGGATTGGGCATGTAGGTATTGGTCTGGGGAATCTAAAACACGCCCTGGTCCACCACAGTCACATGACCATGATCACGGTATGGTCACGTGACTACAAACAAGATGGCGCCACTCCAAAATATAAGAACATTTCAGTTTTTCTCAATAACTTTTGTATTTGAAGAGATATTTTCACGAAAGTTAGTATGTAAGTATGTATCGGTATTGGGAATAGAAAATATGTTCTAGTCCGCCAATGTCCCGTGACCTCGATCATGTAATCACAAAACAAGATGGCCACCATCCCGAAATATAAGAAAATGTTAGTACGGTATATTGCTGATCAATACATTGGGGTATTTCTCAATAACTTTTGTATCTGTAAAGGTATGTTCGTGAAACTTGGTGCACAGTTAGGTATTGGACTTGCTAATTTAAAACACTTCCCAGTCTGCGATGGTCACCACTTGATCACAAAACAAGATGGCCACCACACCGAATATATAAGAAAAATTAATTATTTCTCAATAACTTTTGTATCTGCAGAGGTACGATATATTCCTGAAACTTGGTATGCAGGCAGGTAGTTTCTCGTTACAAAATTGATTACATCACGTACACTATTTTCACAGAATAATATAGAGTTACTCCTCATGGATTGATGTAACGGGATGAATGTGTCCAGATTCGACTCAAGTCGCAATCGGCAGTGTATGGGTAATTCGACTCAAGTCGCGGTCGGCAGTGAAAGAGTTAAATAGTACCTGCTTTTATGTTCTCATTAATTATGAATGCCTTTATTCACAAGGGATTAGGCCATAATATAATTGTGAGTTTATGTGATATAATAAAATGACATATTAAAGTTGACTATGTTGACATAACATCCATCATCAAATTGGGTGCCAATAAATGATATGACTGTCAGAATTCACCTCAAACAATCGGTTAAAGCCTGAGAGACAAGAAATTAACTTTGTTTGACATGAACTCTTATCCACAAATTACCCTTGACCATCTTCTACCAAAATAGGCCTGATGCCACATTATGTGGGGAAATTAAAAGGTAAACGGTGAATAATCACAAATTATCAGCACTTTGAACTTCTTATAATCTTCATAGACTGTAAGCACCTTGATTTAAGAAGTTGACTGCTGGCTAACTGGAGCTTACAGCTCACAATGGCACTATAACTTGATCACATATAGTATTGTCTGTCCTTGAGCATGTCTGTGATATGATCACAAGTAGAACAGCCTGTCACTCAGAACATCGGCCGGATCTTTATGTATAGACTGACCCACAAGGTATGCTAATTTATGAGCATACTGAAAGGAAAGAAATATGCAATTATAATAACAATCAACTAAAAGTCCTTGTTCATCCCAAATGATTTGAGGGTGAATGATTTGATATCAGAATTTTTCTGGAGGGAAGTACGTCAGAGTCGGGTTCTGATTTAAGGACTTGAATAATGTGACATTGCAATGTGCTATAGTTAGTGCCCCTCTTGGTTGGAGTTCTGAAATGTAATTACACAGTATAAAGGCATAATGACAAATCACAAACTGATTATTATGAACAATTTGTGATTTGGAATGATGCCTTGAACCTGTAATAATATTAGGAAACCAAGATTATTACATCTCGGTGAAAAATATCAACCTGAAAATTCATATTGAGTTGAATATACTATAGAAAATGAAGTGGATGTAATTGTTGAATTTATAGATATGAAATTATCAATTGAAGTTATTTCATTCAACTTGATGGGGGCAATATACCAAGTTTAGGGGGTTTTCAGCTTGCTCAGACTCTTGTGAAATATATTAATGGAAGACTGTGTTTGCCGCTCTTAAAGAATCATACAACTTTCAAGCTCAAACTGAACGAAATAAATTAATAATTGCATGATTTTGTTGTATCCATATTTTAACATTGCAGTTTGCTTCGTCATACCTGACAGGGAGCTGGGACTCGGACGGTTCCTGGCCAATTATAATAGAGATGTGTCATCTTGTAGGCCATTCGCTGCATGTGATCAGGTTTCATCCCTGCTCCGTCGTGCACCACTACGTAATGGGTGGGACTAACTGTACCCTGTCGAACATGCTGAGACACCAGGAAGAAGTCATAGCTACAAATTGAAACAATGAATATTAATTTAGTGATGAACTATAACGCTGTTCACACCATCTTACATGGATATATGCTACTGTCTTATGATAATGAGCAACTTATATCGCTCTTATTTTCAAAGTCTTCAAACAATATGCAGGTATTTTGGCAATTTTGAAATAATAGGTTGATTGGCCACAAGTCCCCACTGAAGCCATGCAATGTCAATTTCCCATTTCTCAGGCCAAAAAGTTGCACCTCGGGTGCTGAGATACCCCCATGGTGTCAATTGAAACATGGGCAAGACGGAATCCAAAATAAAAAAGATATATGAGCAGACAAAAATTCAACATTTTCAGATGAACGAGAGATCTTGAACGGAAAATGCAAATAACATAACTGAATCCACATTTGAAAGCCCTCCTGATAACAAACCTGCAAACCAAATTTAATCAAGATCAGAGAGCCCGTGGTTCAGATATATGAGCGGACGGATGGAAATCCAACATTTTCACATAAACAAAAGAGGGATAACTCTTGAAAGGAAAATGTGAACGTCGTCAATGAACCCTCTTTTGAAATCCCACCTGATGCCAACCCTGCATAACAAATTTCATCGAGATCTGATAACCCAAGGTTGAGTTATATGAGTGGACGCACGGACTCCCTGATGCATGTAATCCAGTATACCCCCAATATTTTGGATGGGGGTATAACAATTTTTGAAATAATGCACACATGCGTATTTCTTTTTAGATATATTTTATTTCTGGGGCACATGCAAACGAAGCATTCTACATCCTCATCGGCTAGCTCCGGGTCTAATTTATTTCAGTTGCCCGTGGCCATTATTTCCAAAACATCAGATTGTAAAAAGTTAGTTGACAGAGTCCATGTCAAAAATCGCCTAAATCTAGTATGACTGACATAGTTACCAATTAGCAAAATTAATACCACATTTTTACCAAAAGAATATTTCACAGAAGAATTAATAAAATTTGTGCCTCAATATTTGATGTAGGTTCCTACAATTGAATGGGGACTTAGCAAAGAAACAATTCACAAACACTAAAATCCTGTGAACAGACCTATTTCTCCTGGTGATCATGTTATCCACCACAGATCCAGGACCAGGATTCTCATATGAACCTCTATCCTAAAATAAAATAAAACTTCAAATTACAAATTACTATATATGTGTGTGTTGCTCTCATTCAAGTACAAAAATCTGCAGCTATAGTTTGATTTCCAATATCAAAGAGTCTTTCATTAGCTATTTGTTCCCTTTGTCGTAATAAACAATTTAAGGGGAAGAATTTCTAGATAAAATAAGGCTGCAATAAAAATATTGTTGGTTTCTACTCGGCCTACCCCGAGTTTTGACAGTGAGTAGGTTGGTAGGGAAATTCTTTTTTTTCTCTGTGAGTTTAGGATACCGCTAGTATACTCAAGGTATTTCTGTGAACACTGTTTATGGTACATAACTTTAATAACATTAACAACCAAATAGATAGCAGCAATAAAGCAAAGTAAATTTGAACAATAATAACACAATAATACTGAACTGTAATCAATACTACTCAGCCAATTACTGAATTTTACTATAATATTAGTTGAATGTAGATGACCTTATATACCGTAAGGTTTCAGGAACAAACAGCAATTTTTTTGTGAATTCAAAATATACTGCAATATGATCTCATTGTGGTTTAACACAACCGAACACCATTGTCCGATAATTTCTAGTGTATGCATATGCTCTCAGAACATTCTTTCTTCTTGTCACAATTATCGCAGTACCTGTCATGACAACATATCAAAGTGATCATTAATTTCCTTTACTTTTCGACAACGATTTCAATTATATAGTTGCTTCACTTTTAATACATGTATTATAGTTGCATCCATAAATTGTCAGCAGATGAATAAGTATGACCAGTCTTTATTAATAATAATTTTGTTTTTTTAAACCTCAATATAATAATTTTAATCAGCGGCTTTTAAAGCAGTCGGTAGGGACAAGCTGAAACCAACAATTTATTAAGAGTGGCCTAAATGATATTGTGGACCACTGTTATGTAGTACACAACAAAATTATGAAATATCAGAATAGTAAATTTAAGAGAAATGTACACTTGGCGGTTTGTTGAACATACTATCTGAACATTTCCCACAATTGAATAGGAATCCTCCTAAACATGAATTATATGTCGTCGGCTTATATTTCCTTAACATCCCTCTAAATGAATTATAGAACATTCCAAGGTATACCTATATAACTATTGGGAAAGTCAATTTAGTATAAAAAGGGTTAACCCAGTATTTACCTGTTTTTTTTGGAACAACCTTGTCATTGCAAAATATAGGTCTGATATCTATATCGGAATTAATAAATTATCAATGTCAATTAAAGGGGTTGACTACCTGATAAGGCCAAATAAAAAAGATAATATGTTTCCGTACATCGACCGACCCTAAAAATAACCCGCCGACCCTAATCTTTTTATTGATATTTTGAGAAAAAGTCAAAATTTTCTATAAAAAAAATAAAAATAAAAAAAAAAAATCCTTTTTTTACCGCCAATGCTCATAAATATTGATAATCATTAGGTGCAAAACACATGGTTTCTAACATAAGCCTGTGATAAGTGACATGAAGTGTGACAGTTGTCTCAAAAGCCACAGGTGTGTGATGGGTTGTGGATTGATAGGCATGAATCTTGCAATTTTAATTTCAAGAGAGTGGATCTCATGCCTGCTTTACCATTATGCCTTGTTTGGGACTTATGGAACATATTCATGAGTTCCAAATAAACATGCATGCCCATTTATTATTTTCTTGACAGCATGAGAAATGTACATTTCCATTTCGTTTGACACTTAATATTCAAACAACATTTTACTGGTACACTTCATTGCTTCACCCACCATGTTTCTTTTGCACACATTTAAAAATGCTGGGTGCTATCTAAAGGGGTACTGAATCTGCCAATTATGGGACCATCTCCTTTTATACTCAAGAGAATATATGCAGCAAATTATTGAAATTAATGCATTTGAGCCATGGATTAGTGCCAAATACACTGATGTGTTCTATGAGAACGATGCAAACAACATGGTAATTTATATGACTGGAGTCATAAATTCATTTTCAATATACTTACCATGTTGTTTGCACCATTCATAGAGCACATAAGTGTATTTGGCATTAATACATGCCTCAAATTCATTCATTTGTTGCATATATTCTGTTGAGTATACAAGGAGATAGTCCTACAAATAACCGGATTCACGGTACAGTACCCCTTTTAATATATTATTTTGTTCAAAATAAATGTTTTGTTTTGATAAACTTGCTTTTATAATTGACACCAACTAATGCTACACAGGTTTTGAAAATGTGCTGAACAGTATATTCGTGTCTTGTCATGATTTCTGTAGCGGATCTTTGTATAGGTTGCAAGGAAATTTAAAATTAACTGAATACGAACTGCTGGTGGCTGCCAGACTTTCGGGAACACACTTAAAGTAACTGCATTAGTGCTGATCACAAACCCTGTGTACCCTTCAGCAGATTTTCAAAACCTGTGTACCGTAAAATACCCTTCAGCACTTTTATTTGGTGAGTGACCCCCTTCAGCCCAACTGACATCTTCAACAATCAGGCAGAATATCCCATATGAACAATTCAAATATATAGGTTCTATAATATTTTCGGACAGTCGGAGAATATGAAGCCCCATCCCTCTGAGTTTATGGCCAAAATCAGTATGTGAATACTGAAACACACTATTAAGTATAACAGCAAGTTTGATATCTTGTTCAATGTTAATGTATATTTCCACAAGTAATACTTTCCCTACAACACAAGTACTAGTAGGCATTTTATGTCATTTCGGTCGAGGTAGTTAATATTTCTGCAGCTGGAAAAAATATAAAAAAAAAACCAAAAAAAAACATTTCCCTACCTACCTACCCTAATTTTTTCTCTCCGTTATCGGAAACATATTATCTTTTTTATTTGGCCTAAGCCAAATTGACTTTGTTTCAACCTGGCCAGTCTTCAGAAAATGGATCCCTTTTGGAACATCTTAGATTGATAAAGACTTGCAGGAATATATACAAGATTCTGACATATAATAGTCATTAGTTTCGCATTTTCTTCTCAAATTAAGTGTTCTGTACATTGCCTTGAGCTCCAGAATTAATTTGCCATAATCAGTTCTTATTTTCTTCTTCTATACTATACTTCTATGCTCTTTTTTTTAACAATTCAAGGTGAACATTGTGACTTATACATGTACAAACAATACTCACTCTCAAGAAAATCCTTGTGTTGATTCTCTTCTGACAAACTATAACAGACAAGGTTGGTTGGAATTCAGATCCAAAATGTGAGTAACAGCTTTGTAGCTGTTTGACTTCATAATCGGCCACATAGTCCAACTGACCATCACCAACACCATCTCTGTAGATCAGAATCTTGTTGGGAAAGAAATGGTTTACCTGAAAGCAAATATAAAGTGTGCTGTTATAAAAATACATTTTCGCACCAGTTGATAACATATTTGGTGTGTGACCGATAACAAACTTTGGCAACAAAGAAAGAACTCCACAAAAATCTTTTGCTTGATATTAAGATCATATAAAAAATGTTCACAGGGACCAAAAATTTAGCCAGCATGTCCATCAAGGACCTGCAACCAGGGTCCGCGCTGGACCGACATTTACTTTTGCCAAATAATTTGCCAAATGAAAATATTTTTTGCCAAATTCTTTTATAAATTGCCAAATGCTATCCCTGATAGTACCATTTTCTGCAACCTTAAGTCTTATGTTTCGACTTTCGCGGTTGGACGATATCCATATGAAAGCAGTTAGTTAATAATGGTACTCTCACCTCTATTGTGGTTTATCATACAAGAAGCCATCACCGAGCAATAACATGGTAGAAGGGTGGCTTCACCAGAAGGGCACACCACAAGGACGTGTTGTGTAAATACCACCACACTAAACACAGGTAATCCCTCCACCCAATTCTAATACCTATCAGATTAACTGCATCTTAATAGAGGTGTTATATTTTCCTAACCCAAATAAAACGCCACTTATGTAATTATATTATAAGAGTTTCCTCAAATGAATTGATTGACCAATATTTGTTAACTGTCTTGAGGAATAAAAAAGTGACTTGCCAAATGTGAATTATTTTTGCCATTGGCAAATGGCAGTGCGAACCCTGCCTGCAACTCAGGGACGAATTCAACCTGGGGGGTGGGGGGGGGGGGGGGGGGGGGTGGTGGTGGGTGTAAAATAAACTTTATATACATGTAGCACTGAGAAACACTGAAATATCAATTCTCGTATCAATATAAACAACAAAAAATTACCCTGGAATTCATGGTTCGCCCTGATGCGACCAAAGTAAAATAAGGTTAAGGCATGATAAGCATAGGAGATAAAGACATTAAAATGAAGAAATGAATGACTGATATATCATGCAAAATTATGGCATCATAAAAACATGGGGAGTTTCTAATTCCATTGGTAATGTTTGCAAAATCCATGTGCATCATTTCCCCAATACAATGGTGGCCTATCACGTTACCAAAGAATATATCCACATTGGATCATTTATTAAAGACACATGTACTTGTTCGGATGTGTGAAACTGATAAGTTAGTGTTCAGGCGCTATGCCAACTGGTGGAAAGTAACATTCTACTTACATTGCTGAAAATCTGAAGCAAATCAACCGTATCACTCCACAGAAAACATCTTCTGAACTATGCTCAATTGTAAATATTTACTGCTTGATTCGCGACGCACTATCGGCGATAAACTAACGAAACCCATTTTGCCATCGACAGTCGCTGCGTTTAATTGATATATAAGAATTACGGTGTGTTTTGTCAATTTGATAAGATTTGTAAAAATAACGAGCTTTCCAATGAATGGCAACAGCCATATTTCTGACTAAATCCTGAAAAATTACCCATAATTCTGCTGTGGTTAAGGAGTCGATTATTTAGGGCATTACTGTACCAAGAACTCGGACAAAGGAGGAATACAAATACTTCACTAACTGAATAGTACTTCTTGATGGCATTCATGAAGACCATCTTTAGACCATCGATCAGTTCTTGGCCAGGCTGCTGAAAGCATACTCTGCTATACCAGCGAGAACAACTCTTGTTGATTGATGCAACAAATCCTGCAATTGACCTCTTGCCTCTTCCTGTTGCTTCGTGAAAGACATCAATACCTATTACCATAATCTTTTCCTAAAATACATAATAAGGATAAGTTGTACATAATTACAGAAATTTATCCAGGAAAACTACACCATCAGGACAAGTTATAAATAATTAATTAAATTGGTTCAGGAATTGAAGCTGAGTACAAAGCCTGTAACCATCTCTTAACCAGTGTTTGCGCTGGCCCAAAATTCCTAGTTGCCAATTGCATCATTTTTTTTTAGCTACTTTATATTTTCTGTTACCACTTTTTTCCCTGACCCATAATTTCATAAATAGTAATTCCGCGTTCAGGATTAGAGTGTTCTGATATTCCATGACATATATCATGACCCGGGTTATGTTCTGTTCATACTAGTAGATGATAAATTCAGCGAAATATCTAAATATTATGGAAACGGCATGTAACCATGTGTTACGTGGTGTGATTTTCATATTACGGCGTTAATTTTATAGCCCAGTACAACTACCCAGCACTATTCTCTGGTGCAAGGAAATTGTTTTTTTTTTTAAACATGGAATTTCTAAATCTGCATACGACGGGCCAACACCATGGTCCTATCCTTGGTTCTACGGACCCTACATTTTAACCCTAGCAGAAATCCTGAACATGACATTTAGCGATATTATTTATCGGAATTCTGAGCCATATGTATACTCCTCAATATCACCACTTAACTATGAAGTTAATTTTTATTTTAGTTGTAGTATACAATGTAAGAAACAGTTGTGCATAATTGCCATTAAGAAATGTAGCAGGGATCCAATGTTGTATTTCTGTAATGCTGGGGCAGAAACAGTTATTGATGGGGAGATCGATTAACGAAACAAGGGCAACGCCAATTGTGGGCCAATTCCCCCGACTGTACGCTCAATATTGGCTATATTTAGAGAGAGAATTAGTAATAGTGGGGCATTTCTCTCAGTTTATTCCTGGGTCATAACTCTGGCAAAGGGCCATGTAACACTGGAAATAAAGTGCGGACAAAACAAACCCAGGTCATATCTCTGGCAAAGGGCCATAACTGTGGAATAAAGTGAAGACAAAACCTGCACAATGAAGGACGAACGGATGAAGGTCTCCCCCCAAATCATCAATTCACAAATTTCAAAGTCAAACAAGGGCCGTAACTGGTAAAAATTAATAAACAATGAAAGTGTCAACAACACAGTAGCTCAACTTGGAAAGGGAATAATTTAATGTATTACAGTCAAAGGAGCGATTAGGATTGTGGAAAGTTGAATGTCTAATACGATCTGTAGCCCGTGCTAAAGGATTTAGTCATACAAAGAGTAAAATCCAAGATGGCTGTTGGCGGCCATGTTTTTTGGCCGAATGACCCCAACATGACTCGTTCCTAATTACATGTCATTATTAACATTCATGACAAATTTTACGATGATCAGACTAAAGGTACGACCTGTAGCCCGTGCTAAAGGATTTAGTCATACAAAGAGTAAAATCAAAGATGGTTGCTGGCGGCCATGTTTTTCGGCCGAATGACCCCAAAATGAGCCGTTCCCATCTACATGGCATTGTTAACATCCATGACAAATTTTATGATGATCAGTCTAAGACAGACTAAAGGTACGACCTGTAGCCTGTGCAAAAGAATTTAGTCATACAAAGAGTAAAATCCAAGATGGCTGCTGGCGGCCATGTTTTTTGGCCGAATGACCCCAAAATATAATTTTTATATTAAAATTAGTTTTTCCTCAAGGGAAGCCCGAAACTGAACTATATGGATTATTATCCTCGGCCTTGTGTTATCAGGAGGGTTAAAATTTATTGTCCGTTTATTAGCCTACTCCGGTCAATCAGCGACTCCGGTCAATCAGTGCTCGGATTAGCTCACGCATGATTGCGTCCCGTGCAAATCTCGCGCTCTTAACAATTCATCTAGCCAGTTTTATTTCCGACTTTTAATAGTAAGATTTGCGAGTCGCGGGGTTGGGAATGGCACCGCCATGGGAGGGATCTATGATAGTTCAGTTTCGGGCTTCCCTTGAGGAAAAACTAATTTTAATATAAAAATTATATTTTTCCGCCAAGGAGAAGCCCTTCAACTGAACTATATGGAATAGAATGCAAGCCCAGGAGGAGGCAACGAGCAATAAATTTAATATTCCAGTTTGACGGGAATGTACTCTTCAAAACAGATTTCATGTAAATGTGATTTAGTCATGAATCAGCTTTGATATGTTTTGTGAAAGAGCTCATAAATTCAGATTCCAGCATTGCTCAAGCTTGTACCTCCCCCCTTGTCGTTTGGAATAAACATCCCAGGCAGTGCCATACCATACGTGCCAGCTACTAGTAGAAACCGAGCAGTAGAGACTTCGTCTTCTGCTGCTGCTTTTCTCTCGTGTCCAGCGATGAGAGTGATGGCGGTATGTACTATTTATATCTTCCCAAATAGAAAGCGCTATAGACGGTACGCGACAGCGAGTCTTCCTCACACAGAACAGCCTCCAAAGTCTCGGGTGCTATTGTCCTAGAGGATTGGTTGCCCGAATCTCAGAGAACGGCACTCTGCCTGCCATGGTCTGCTGATGCAGGACCAGGGGGCGCGAACTGGTACAGCCCGAGGACTGGTACAGTTGTGCAAAGTTTGTGTAATTCATTGTAACAAGATTTGACACATATCCTGTGATGAAGTGTTTACAAGAGATCGACCCGTGTCGTGTCCGTACGCAAAGCGAGTTCCCGAGGAACGACAGAATCCTTGACCGACAGTGGGAACCACCGTCGGCCCGAGATCCTTGCTCATCGTCGTCAAAGCCATCAGACGCCAGGAGAATTATAGAAACTAGAAAGCATGTCAGGATCGACGCCAGCAACAGAACAGCCTGCATCAGGTTGAGGTAAGGTACTAGAGGGAAGCCCACACTGGGAATGGCTCGAACGAGGAACAATTGCGCTCGCAGTTAGATTTTAAGGTGTTATTTCCCACCCCAAGGCCAGAATGGCGGAAAAAAAAAAGGAAATTGAAAGGATCCATTTGACCAGGGAAAGCCCCCCCCACCGAATCTCCCAAATGCAGGTGGTCCTGACACGCTGACATAAACGTCGATGACATACCACTAGGATCCCCTGACGGCAGAGGAGCAGGCCTGGACGTATCACTTGGGATGACGTTTCCAGGGGGACAAGACCGACCCTCGTAATGGAGTGGGCCACGGCGCCGTGGGGAAGCGTCAGAAGGCCAGTTGGCTGGTGCGCTTTGTGCGGCACGGGACAACGAGGCTTCCCCACCCAGAACAGTCGCCAAAGGCGCGGGTGCTGGTGTCCTGGAGGATTGGTTGCCCGAATCTCCGGAGGACGGTACCCTGCCTCCCACGGTCTGCAGAAGACGGGGCTTGCAGCATGACCAGGGGGGACCGAATGGTTCCTGCCCGAGTTAAGACTGGTACGTTTGCTCAAAATGTAAAACCATGGACCAATGGGCCCTCAACCAACTATGACAATATCGCGTATATTCATGAGCAACCCGTACGGCCATCAAAGTCGAATCTCGTTCGACTATAAGCAAGACAAGACATTCTGTTAGTTATTAGCAAGCATAATATACAAAACATTTGTTAGTTATTGCAAAACAAGGTTAATAAGGTAAATTCCGTTATTTACTATGGCCTGCTAGAAATTAAACCGCAGGTAAGATACTGTCTTCTCTCGGCGAAGAGGACGATGAGATCCGATTTCTCCTGTGCAAGAACATAGCGGTGTCCTTGCTTACGGTGAGGAGAACGTTTTATACACTTACGGAAAGTCCGCAGATGGTGGAGCAGGCCTGGAATATCCCGAGGGAGTATGATTCCAGGGGGACAAGACCCACTCTCGTAATGGAGTGGGCCACGGACCGTGGGGAAGAGTCAGAAGTCTCAGTCCTTCCCAGGAGACAGGAGCAATTGTTCACGCAGCCGTATGCAATTGTAATTTTCTAAGTCACGAATATTAAACTGTGCACTGTTCCCTCTTGACAGAATGTGCATGGTCATAGTAATCATTGATTCAATATTAAACTATTGGAAGGTATATATAAAATCGTTCCCATCGCAGTTAAATTATGGGAATGCGAAAGTGCCATGGAACATGCATGTTTTGAGGTCTATCCCACATTACAGCCCTCATAATTGGCTACGGCAATCGGCAATGCCGAAGCCATTTGCTGAAGCAAACTGGGCCATGATAAAGGGTTGCCGTAGCAGATTGCCGAAGCCAAACAATCTGAATTAAAAGGGCTGCCACAATGACATTGAATTTGAGAAAACACAACTGATGATTATACAGGCGCAAGTACATCCGTCTTCTGAATTGCGAGAGCAAATGAGAGCTCGAGCTGCGTTTACATCTGGGAAGAACTGAAGTCTGGTTGGCTGGTGCGCTGTTAGTGGCACATGATGAGTCTTCCCCACCCTAAGGCTCAGGAGCGGTGGCATTCGCCCTTGAAGATTTGTTTTCCGAATCAACGATGGTAGCACCCCGCCAGTCACTGGTACTGGGCAGTGGTCATGCACAATATAAAGGCTTCTTTGGGAACGGCGCTTTATATGTGTGATGATACAAATGCTTTCATTTGTGTTATTCATATAGGTTTTCTATTTACCAGATAATCATGGATATGTAGTAATAGAAAGAGAAGAGCCATGTTTTGGACTCTTTTGAAATTGGCACTGGCAGGCCTGCCGAATGCAAAATAAATCACAATCGTATTTGTCGGTTGTATGGTTGTGCTTAGGTACCCATAGGTTACACAAACTGTTATATTCAGTATCACGAGAGCCACATACAACTTTGACGCGACCTAGATTTCACAACCTCCAGGTGAACCGAACCGTCGTTCGCCTCCAATACGCAGGCCTGCAGTGGTCGTGCGCAATATAAATAGAAACGCTGTTCATGTAACTGCACTTTATATGTGTGACAATACAAATGCTGTCCTTTCTGTTATTTGCCCGATAATCAATTGGATATGAGGCAATAGAAGGAAAAGAGCCATGTGTTGGTCTCTGATGGAAATTATAGTGGCAGTGGCCCTGCGCAATATAAATGCATTTCCTGTAACTGTGCTTAATACGTGAGTGAAGGCTATTTGACATTTGATCTTTTCTATATGTGGAAATAGAAGGTAGAGAGCCAAGTGATGGACTCTGTTGGAAAGGCTATTGGCAGTGCATCGGGGGCACATGACAATATAAATGCATAGTAGTTCACCTTGACTATTCACGGATTGAAAGCGCAGAAGTATGATGGTATCAGTAAAAATTTACGCCATATTGATATAGTCAGTTCGTATGTCATTGAGCCTTTGAGGCACTGATACCCTTGTACTAGTATGGAACAATTATGGCTGGCCATACATGTTTTTAAGCTCACCATTTTGTATCATTTAAATTCGTAATTTGAATGTATCTACAAACACTAATATCTGAGGATAACAGTTCAGATGTTGTCTATTTGTTACAGTGAACACATGGAAATGTCAAACATCAAAAGTATAAACATTGATTGACTGAAAATTTATTGAGACACTGGCTAGCCAATGAATCCTTTCAACACTGCGACCATGCTAGGTCACACGGATATGGTGACTTGCCACAAGTAGGCCAGCCAAAGGCTCGCATCCAAAATTTCTCCTAAGAGATCTGATCACGGACGGAAGTATCCTTGGATATTTAAGCAAACTATAGCTGAAGGTTCAGGCTACTGCATTTGCATATCTGTGCAGTCATGGAACAGGGAAGCCCATTCTGCAAAATACATTGAGTGATTGCAAAGAAACAGACACAATTGTCGCCGAAATAACGACAGAGTACCGATATGAATTGATGGAGATCGCCATTCGACAATGGGAACTCTGGCTTCAAGATTCGACGAGAATCACCGAATCGATTCCCGTAATGATTCTCACAAAACTGTACAATTTTCAGTGCCTTATGACTGACATGATTCAGCATTTGATTCTCGTAAAATGAAATGTATTTTGAGCCCTGGAACTTAAAATGAAAATCCTTGTTGCCCAATCTTGTGTCAGATAATCCTAGTCCCCAATCAAACCAGTTGCACGAATCGTAGCAAGCGGACACTGTCAGTTATACTGGACAGACATGGAAAGAAAGAGACTATTCAAGAGACACAGCATTATTTGAACACAGGCCATATAATGCTATATGTTACAACAAACATAATCTCATTGTTTCTAACAATTGTTCCGATAATACAATGAGGGAAAGGAAATGGAATCGCAAGAACAGAGTCAGAATTTCAAATAAATATCTTGAAGTCGATGTAACGGTTGCGACGTTCCAAGTATCCAAATACGAGCCCTCATGTCAATAGTAATACATTCGGGCTAGCTAAGATGTGCAAATATTAATCGGTAAGCACAATTAATTATAACGACATGTTGTATATGTACAATGATGTTCTGTGATAATCATTTACCAAATGTCGGTTAAGTTCCAGTCGCTCAACTTACAAATAGTTGAAACTTGAGGCAAAAGAAATGTCATTGGAATACAAGTTCTATCTTGTTTATTAAGACATGTAAATTATCGCCAAAGGAGACATTTCTGTCGTGGCCAACTTTCTGCGCACTAACAGAGCTGTTGCATATACGATTAGGTAGTGTACATGAAATGAACGTAGCCAGAAGTCTGCGTCATGAAATATAGTTAGCACGAAATTAGGAGACTTCGCATACCGTACCACGTGTACTCAGAAATCGGACGATTCATGCCACCGTATATGTTGCACAATAATGCAATATTGGTTCGCTACAAGTAAACGATGTGCGCCTGTAGTCATTGTCAAAATGGCCATCAATGGCGAAGTTCTCAACGTAATTTTGTCGATTCCAATCCCAAATTTTTCGAGATAAAATGGGTCGATAAAAACACGGAATTTTTATAAATAGCGTTGCGCATACTATGAAACGAAGAGTTTCTGCGCGAACTTAAAAATATTAAACGACCGGGTAAGCAACGGATAAATTGCAAGTTTGTTATCAACAATAAATATTGAGTTGATAAACTCGCAATAGAGAAATACTTCCTTTAGTTAAAACCACGTCTGATAGGTCCAAGGAGAGAAATAAAACTGGCTAGATGAATTGTTAAGAGCGCGAGATTTGCACGGGACGCAATCATGCGTGAGCTAATCCGAGCACTGATTGACCGGAGTCGCTGATTGACCGGAGTAGGCTAATAAACGGACAATAAATTTTAACCCTCCTGATAACACAAGGCCGAGGATAATAATCCATATAGTTCAGTTGAAGGGCTTCTCCTTGGCGGAAAAATTACTCGTTCTCATCTACATGTCAATATTAACATCCATGACAAATTTCATGATGATCAGACAAACAGTACGACCTGTGGCCCGTGCTAATGGATTAAATTTTGAAATCCAAGATGGCCGATGGCGGCCATATTTTTTGTCCGAATGACCCCAAAATGACTCGTTCCCATCTACATTCCAATTTCAACAGCCACGACAAATTTTATGATGATCAGACAAAAGGTACGACCTGTAGCCCGTGCTAAAGATTTAGTCATACAAAGAGTAAAATCCAAGATGGCCGTTGGTGGCCATGTTTTTTGGCCGAATGACCCCAAAATGACTCGTTCCCATCTACATGTCATTATTAACATTCTTGACAAATTTTATGATGATCAGACTAAAAGTACGACCTGCAGCCCATGCTAAAGAATTTAGTCATACAAAGAGTAAAATCCACGATGGCTGCTGGCGGCCATGTTTTTGGGCCGAATGACCCCAAAATGACTCGTTCCCATCTACATGTCATTATTAACATCCATGACAAATTTCATGACGATCAGACAAACAATACGGCCTGTAGCCCGTGCTAATGGATTGAATTTTAAAATCCAAGATGGCCACTGGCGGCCATGTTTTTTTTCCGAATGACCCCAAAATTAATCATTCTGGTCTAAATGTTGATGTCAACAGCTATGACAAATTTCATAATGATCCGACCAAAGGTACGACCTGTAGCCTGTATTGTTGACGCCTTACGCACAAACGCAGACACGGACGACAAAGCCATGGCAATAGCTCAAGCTTTACAAAGTAAAGTTGAGCTAAAAACCAGAGAACTATGTGTGTGTCCTTTCCACCAGCCTGTGCTATCATCATGCCAAAGGACAACAAAATCTGATAATTGACACCCAAGTTACAAGCTGAAGTTTATGTGCTTTTGGACACAAAACAAATTTCTTAGTCAAACAAGGGCTGAAACTCAGGTAAAAATTAATGGACGAAACCCGTAGTATGTTGATATCCTTTCCCCTAACCTGTGCTATCACCATGCCAAAGGACAACGAAATCCAATAAGACATCCACAGCATAATTTTTTTTATGGACAGTCCAGCAAAGGGCCATAACTCTGGGAAAATGTGCGGACAAAACCTGCACTATGTGGAGAACCTTTCCACAATGCTGGTCTACCAGCATACCAAAAGACACCCAAATGGGACTATCGATACTTGAGCTGTGATGTGAAATGTTTGTTAAGGATAGACGGATGTCTCCACTATATACCCCTGAATCCTCCTGAGGGTCGGGGCATAAGTAAATCACAATATACAGTTATCGCCCGCGATTGAGTGAGACACGGGATTTGTCGCCCGCTCGAGACCTGGAATATCACCCGAGGGCCGCCAGGCCCGAGGGTGACATTCCAGGTCGAGACTGGCGACAAATCCCCGTGTCTCACGAAAACAAGGGTGATAACTGTTTTGTTATCTGACAAAGGAGTACACACGAACCTCCTTAATAGCAGGCATAAATGCGCGCATAAATTCTTTAATCCAGTTCGAAAAGTAAATTTTATGTTGGAATCATCGCTATTTAGAACATAAAACATTCTTAATCTGGATCAATTAACAGACCCGGCATTTGCGCAGCTATTCTCCGGTCAGTTTGCTGGTTGCATGGTGGAAATCGGTTCACGGAAACAGGAGTAAAGCAATTTCGAAGTTGAGTAGCCATGCAGCGAAATGTTCGGTTTCGTTTCAAATGGTCGTGAAGACGCCGACAGACGTGTTCATTTCCAGATTGCTAAAATGTGAAACTAACACGTTGTAGTAGTGCAAAAAGAAATTGACATATGTCACAGATTGTTACGCAACATACGGGTATTCTCTGAAGTCTGAGGAATGTATTGAAGAAAAGAAATAGTCAATTGATAAACAGAAAAGAGTGGCTATTTGAACTAGTACATAAACGTATTTGTAACGCATGTACATCGTATGTGCGATTGCCTGCAGCACACACCAACTGCATAATAAGGTTTATCTATTTGTCCCACAGTCTTTATTATTGATATAAAAAGGTCCAATAGGAACATTACACATTATAACGGATTTGTGTCCGCGATAACACAGTGTAAACATAGCGTGCTTTAATTGCAACTAAAATAACACACAATTATGCAAATTAGCAAACACCACAGTTCGCGGTTGTTATGATACAGTGGGGTTTATAAAAACAGTGTTTTCGAAAATTGTTAGAGAGCTGTGAGAGTGTCTCTGCACGTTGAGTTCTTCGTAGTTCAATGTTTACTGGTAATAGCTGAGCAGTCAATAACTGAGACAATGTTACCCTCGAGGGTAATAAGGTGATTTACGGCCCGCCATGTGACGCACTCTCAGCCAATCAGAAGAGATGAAATGTGATGAAGGATAACAAAGGGATTTATTGTTTGTGTGCGACATACTGAGATGATGAGATCATTAGTCATTTAACCTTTTAAAATTTGTTGGCTGCCTTTACTTTCAGGCAGGAACAGAAGTGGACTTCTGTTTGTGGGTGGATTCTTGCACTCCTGAATATTTAGCTCTGGTACACTGGTAAAATGACAGGTAAGTGATACTTACAAATGGAATTTCTAGTGCCCACAGCTCTCCACCCATCTTACAGTTAATCTGAAGTGCAATTTTCTGCACAACTGATCTCAGTTTCGCTGGATTTCCAATAGTCTTTGAGATGATGCACTGTAAGTATAAAAGTTCATTCACTAAATCTATTGAGGAGTTTGCAGTGAGTAAAGCAAGTATAAAAAATATTGAAATTACCATTATATTCTTAGCCCAAAAAAAAAAGGTTTTGATTCTCGGGCATAGCCGTGTCTGGAAAAAAGACCCGTGTTGAAGCATTTTACTACGATTTTCAAATTGACCGAACCTGTCAAATGATAACACGAAAATAGGAAACTAGAAAAGAGAAATTAGTTATGTTTCAAACATCGAATATGATAGACATACAATGGTGTATGTGTTGGTATTCAACAACAGACACTAGGCAACGATAACTACGAGGTATATTGTCACCACAAGCTGCCCAAACCTCAAGTTTATTACGTCAAATGTGTTTCCGTGCTGTAAACAATTATGTGATTTCCAATTTCGGGAACGCAGACCGGAAAGAAATATGGTGCGTATTGGTGATGTGTATATGCTGGTTTAATTTAATAGTATTTGAAGTTTTTATGGCTAGCATGTATAGTTACTATAGTATAGATGGATAAATATTAAAGTATATAGATAGATATAAAATTTTTAATCCCGATTTAAACTTTGTTTGTTTTCGTTTCCGTCTTTGTTGTATTCCGTGTTTTATATACGCAGTAACAGAGAACGCGAATCGAACGTACCTTAAACCATTCTTACCAACATTCTGTCCATGGATGCGTATTCTCTTTAAATTCACCGATGTTACTGAATATATTTGCTGACAAAATTATCCGAGAGCACCATTTTATAGTGTGCAAATATATTTTTAATCGTTGTATTTTGGCTTGTTGGAAATAAAGCGTGATCCATAACCGAAACATCATAATTTTATTCCCAATGATTCAGTGATTTTAGAAATTAGAGACAAACGGTAGTCGGTGTCAAGGCCGTTAATTGTGCATAGATCATAGATGTACTATACTGTGAATACTACCGAAAGGGTGTGCCTTTGAATGCAGAAAATCAAGAAACAGGTAACTGAGGTGTAAATTAAATGCAACAAACAGTCTATGACATTTAAATAAAAAATATGAAGTGTTTTCCATGTTACTGACATTGAAAAAATCTCCCTATTTTTCACTAAATCTCCCTATTTCTGAGGACAAATCTCCCTATTTCCAATTATGAAAGTAAACAGGTCTGATATAAATAGATATATACTATAAAACGGCACATACATATATCAAATATACCAACAATATATATATGATGTATGGGTAGTATAATGTGATAATTGGTCATTCTTTATAGTGGAATACATTAGTTTATATCAAAACAATGTTCTCCTTAGATTTTCTTAACCTGGGAAGGTATAATAACCCATGCTAACTATGGGCATTATCCCCATAACAAAATTAAAAAATAAAAATAAAACCCTCGCTCCCTCATCGATTCTCAAAAAAAATTGCCCGAGAATCCAAAAACTTTTTTTTTTTGGCCTTATGTGAAGCTTTAGCAATAAATATGAATTTGTTGATGCATTTTAAGCAGGATAGATCAATCATGAATTCATAACTAGATCAATGAATAGATAGAATGTAAATGAAAAATATAAAATTTCATTTCAAGGATATTTTAATTCCGAACCATATTTTTTCCATACAGAATTAAACTTTTTGTGATCATGGAATACAACATCCAACAAGATAGAAGTCCCACCTGGCTTGGAACAGGATTATCTGCACAGCATATTTTCTTAACAGCAGCATAACGGTCATCCCTGCTAGTGGGAAAAACAATCACTACCATCTGAACCTGCAAACATAAAAACAAGAGATGTGAATATTTTAGAGATTTATTCATAAGTTACAATACAACTGAAACTAGAGGTGTGACTGTCCCAATGAAACTAAGGATACCCCTCCCATTTCAAATGTCAGTAAACATAAAATTAAAATAATTAAATAGCAGATTCCCATTGCAAGTGCACAATTATTAACTAAACATCATCTTAACCACAAATAATTGTTAAAAAAAATAATACTGAGAAAAATGAAAATATTCCAAGTCAAGAAGGTCAATAACTCTGCCAAAATAAGTCTGACCAATATTAAAATTGCAGGTGCACAGTTGATGTCTGTGCAAAGTTTAAAAAAAAAATTAAAATACAACTGAGAAACACTCCAAACAAAATTGTGTTGACTGTTGACGATTGAAAATATTCTAAAAGCCAATAACTCTGCAAAATTAAGCAAGATATTAAAATCGTAGGTGCATGGGTTCCCATGGTAGTTGATGTCTGTGCCAACTTTCACGGAAAATGATTAAAAAACGACTGAGAAAAACTTGTGTCCATGGACGGTAGGAAGGACAAGCTGATTCCACTATACCCCTCCACAACTTTGTTGCAGGGGGTATAATGATATTTATATCAACATTCTACAAATGAGCAATAAAGGAAATCATACTGCCTGGTAAACTCATTCCCCAGAAAAAACAGCAAAAGGTTGCACACAATGCAAACAATGTCATTGGGCATTCTTCTGAAAGCATTTGTGATGGCAAACATCCATACCAAATTTCATTAAGATCTGATAACCCATGGCTGAGATACCTATACAGACGGACAAGGAACCCACATTTCTAGATAAAGAAAGAAGGATAACTCTAGAACGGTAAACACGAACAATATTCATTCCTCGAAATTGGCCATGACAATAAGCAATGCTGTGGGAAACGCTGTGGCAACATGTGTAATTTAACATGCCATATTATTAAATTTGTTGTGGAATTGTTTTCCTAATTTGAGGGTTGCAATGTCATTTGCCCCTCTTTTGACATCAGTCATGATGTAAGCCTCTATACCAAATTGAACCATGGCTGAGATATATTCAAAACAAAAGCAACAACTCTACAAAATGAGATATGAAAACTTAGGAGCAAAACTCCTGCATTTTTTAATAAAAATTACTAACACAAATGTCCAAATAAATTCTGCAAACACAGCTGCTTATATAGAATTCTCTGCAAGAATGAGTGAACGTAACTATGTAACTCATCAATTAGTTAAATTTCTCTCTGGGGGTGTGTGAACAATGGTATGTGGAAACTCACTGATTCATTAATTCTTTCTCTTAGTGTGTGAACATAACTCTCAGTTCTATCATCTTTCAACTCATATGGAGTAGGATCTGTACAATTCATCCCTATGGGAGGGCACACTTTCTTCATCATATTACAAAACTCTTTAGCTCTGGGTTGATCTCTCCTTGTGAAGAGAATTATCCATGTATTGAGATCCACGGCGTGAAGCATTTTGGAACTTGTGGCATCCCTGCCCCAGTCGCACTGTGGATTTGCTATTATTGATCTGTTCTGACCGAAGATGATTTTCTCTGATGGAAGCTGTCGACCTCTTATCTATAAAACAATAAGAGTATAAGCCTTAACCCTTTTATGACTGGAGTATCCTGATATTTTGCGAAAACCGTGTATCAATGCATTCTCTTATATATGTGAGTCTCCCATAGGGAGCCTCACATATATAGGTGAATACATTGGCCTAACAATATTTACCATGACCTTGTAAGCCAGTGCATTCTCTTATACAGGTGAGGCTTCCTATCAGAGACTCGCATATATAAGAGAATGCACTGGCACTGTGTCTTTAATGCTGCACCAGGGTAACTCCCGTCATGAAACAGTTAAGAAACTGGATCAGAATCTGCATTTGGAAATGAAATTGTAGTTTCAAAATGACTTTAACTCTTTCATCACTGAATAGCATAGCTACATTTATCCCACAACCCTGAATATCTGGCAATAATATTAAGAAAATAGTATGTGCATGTTATGTATACTATACACTATACTAGTAATTGATACCTATGGCAATCTATGTATTGTCATGTTCGGGAGATATTGAAGTATCAAATGAGTATGTTTGTGTGACTGTCAATTTGTCTCGTTAAGTAATTACAGGTATAAAACAGGTGAGAACCGGTAACATTTACGTAAAATCGCCTACTACATCTTGTTTTCTGTTATTTGTGGTGCAATATGAAAACTACATCTCTAATATAGTTTTACGTTCATGTTCTACTAAACCTCGGTGAACCTATAGTCCATTTACCTCTGATATACTGTGCCATGACAACAGGTAGAATACATCCTTTACAGGTGTGGTGTATACAAAAATTATCCAATGTAGCATTATCAATGAAGGTATTCCTTATCAACTGGGGAAACGTATATAAACTCAACAAATAGGTCTTTATGTATGAACAAGTTGTGTTTTCAATTATGTTCCACATATCCTTGTAATCACTGTCACATTCTCCGCTATAGAGTAATTACTTATTTTACTTCCATGCTCTGAATCCAGGTCAGACAGTTCATGCATTATCGCTAGAGTTGGAGTAATCAATTTAGTCTCCACTGTGATCTTTATCATCTGAGACAAGCTGTTTTCTGGATATTTACTAACTGCACACAATATATCAAATACACAAACATTAAAATTCTCAAAGAATTCATCCTCAGAAAACTCGTCACCATCACTATCACCCGATATGTTTATAAATTTAGTTTGCTTGGTCTATGCCTGTTTGGAAAGGAATAAAACTCGTTTCTATAACATTTTTGAGATAAAACCAAGTTTATATATTTCCTGTTTATGCTCCAGAATACCCCCACATTAGATAAACTTTAATTGTCATATGTTTGTGATTCAAAAGCAATTTAAACACAGGATGCCTGTGTTTGACATAATAGACCGCTACAGCGGGCTGCCGTGATGAAGCGTAATTGTTAATTTGGCCGCTACAGCGGGCTGCCGTGATGAAAGAGTTAATGAATTTAAATTATTCTTACAAAAAGCAATAACTTAACAATTAGTCAGGACTGTAGTGTATGACAATAGACCGAGTGCAAGGTCCAGCTGTCCCAGGTCCTGATTTTTAGCAAAAGGGCCATAATAAATCTATATTGCTTTAAATTATTCAACCCAACAACATAAATATTCTGATTTGCAGACACAAGCCTCACTAGTGAAAATTTCCCCATGGGCAGTTTTTATTTCAGCTCAATTATGAATGGCTTGTGATGACATTACCATATCCTATCAGAGACAGCCAAATATATACCTGCACTGGTTGCTCTCTTGAGATGATCAGTTATTTTATAAACAATCTTACAAATTGCCCCAGTTCCTTAAGAAAATTAAATTTAATAAACATATGAGGGCATTCACTCACTGCTTGTCGTAAACCTGCATATAAAATATGAACACGAACCGACAAAAAATAATACTTGATATAGAACATGTCAATGGGTGGACGGAAAGTGATTAATAATTTCTAACCCATCAATGAATCAATACCAAAAACTATGCAGGTGAGGGGTGTATCATCATAAAATATGAACTTGATCCAATAAAAAATACTTGACTCATCATGTCGGATAGCGTGTGTTTACGGACAGAGAGTTGAATGATGGATGGTTATTCAGACCATACATGGAATGGGTGCACATCAAAATTGACGAACTAAGAACAATGACTCAAGCACAACAAAAATCAGCAGACAACTCTGGTTTTCAAAATCTATCAAGATATTGTTGTGAAAGATACATATAACAAGAGGTGGCATCAGAGATGCTGTGTCTCGTTTTCGGTGGCTTACCGCTGGTGGCTACCGCTAATTGGTGTGCATCAGTATCGGTAGACTAATTAATAGGTAAAATCGAAAAATGACTAATTAAGGGCCATAACTCCATCAAATTTTATCGGGCCAGGCTGGTTTTCGAACTCGCCCGAAATATTCTTGGCAAGTATGTCTATTCCAAATTTTAAACAAATCGGAGGATGTTTGTTGAAGTTATCGCGCCAACGAGCTAAAAATTCACGAAAAATGACTAATTAAGGGCCATAACTCTATCAAATTTTATTGGGCCAGGCTGGTTTTCGAACTCGTCCAGGATATTATTGGAAGACACTTATATACCAAATTTTAGTTGAATCGGATGACGTTTGTTGAAGTTATCGCGCTAACGAGCTCAAAATTCGTACAAAATGACTACTTAAGGACCATAACTCTATCAAATTTTATCGGAGCGGGCTAGTTTTCTAACTCGTCCGAGGTATTCTTGGGAGACACCTATATATCAAAATTTCAATCAAATAGGATGATGTTTGTTAAATTATCACGCTAACGAGCTGAAATTTTTTGAAAAAATGACTAATTAAGGGCCATAACTCTATCAAATTTTATCGGACCTTGCCGGTTTTCGAACTCGACCGAGATATTCTTGGGAGACACCTATATACCAAATTTCAATCAAATCGGATAACGTTTGTTGAAGTTATCGCGCTAACGAGCTGAAAATTCGTGAAAAATGACTAATTAAGGGCCATAACTCTATCAAATTTTATCGGACCAGGCCAGTTTTCGAACTCGTCCGAGATATTCTTGGGAGACACCTAAATACCAAATTTCAATCAAATCGGATAACCTTTGTTGAAGTCGTGAAAAATGACTAATTAAGGGCCATAACTCTATCAAATTTTATCGGACCAGGCCGGTTTTCGAACTCATCCGAGATATTCTTGGGAGACACCTATATACCAAATTTCAATCCAATCGGATAACGTTTGTTGAAGTTATCGCGCTAACGAGCCTAAAATCAGTGAAAAATGGCAAAGGGTCATAACTCTGTAATAAATGTGCAGCTTACGTGCATGGATATGTACTCACACACCAAATTTTTTTTAATCCGTCAATAAACGGTTGAGTTATAAGCAAAATACGTCGCCCGCCCGCCCGCGGCCCGCCCACCCAACCACCGTCCCTCATCAAACTATAAGTCGAGTTTTGGAAAAAAACTCGACTAACAAATATGAGTGGAATTGGTTGACAATGAACAAATTATCACGTGAAGGGTCATAAAATTGCTAAAATTAGACAAACTACCTACCGTAAGGGCCATAAATTATGTAAAAAAAAAAATCGGACAAACCTGGTTTTCGAACTTGAATGGGGATCGTACACTAAATCAAAGCATTTATGGGTCCATCTCCTTTTATCCTCAACAAAACAAATGATTATTGCAAAATGCTCTCATGTGCTCTATGAACGATGTAAAACAAAATGGTAATTATAGTGGAAATGAATTAATGACTCGCGTCATAAACTGATTTTCATTATAATTACCATGTTGATTATTTTGAACTAAGGCCAAAAAAAAAAAAAGATTGTATGTTTCCGCTAATGGAGAGAAATAATTAGGGTAGGTAGGTAGGAAATTTATTTGTTTTATTTTTTTAAATATTTTTTATCCAGCTGCAGAAACCTCGACCGAAGCGACATAAAATGCCAACTCGTGTTGTGTGAAACTATTACTTGAACAACACAGTGGAAATATACATTAAGATTGAATAAAAGATAAAACTTGCTTTATGCTTAAGTGTGTTATTTGTTGTTCGCAGACCGCATTTTCAATCATTCTGTCTATATTACTTGGTATGAAATTGATGTCACTGGGCCTAATCCATGGGTCAAATTATTTCAATTGTTGCATATATCTGTTGAGTCTAAAAGGAGATGGACCCATAAAGGGCCGGATTTAGCACAGTCCCCTGGGGATAAATACCAGATATACCAATATATACTATAACAGTGACAAGGTTCACAAGTCTGATTCTCAGAAAAACACACTATCAAACGAAGGCAAGTCGAGATATCATATAGAAAACTTGCAAAACCCACCCACGAAAATCGGTCGTCAATCTCCCTGTCCGGTAAGTAGTGATTATACCCGGATACTAATTCAATTATTACGACCAAAATTACAGAACTTTTGAATTCCCCTGTGCGATATGTCGACTTCACTTAAATAGACTTCGTAAAGTTATATATCAAAAGAAAGAAAATTTTATGCCCTATAACATACACTAGGGCATATTTCAGCTGAGTTGACAATTTTTTAGAATTATTGAATATATTAGGCGGACAGGGAGGCTGACGACCCGTTTTACTCTCAAATTTCCAGTAGATATTGCAAGTTTTCAGTACGATGTCTCGACTTCCCTTCTTTTAATATTATGGAATTATACATCAAAAGAAAGAACATTTCATGGTCAATAAAATACGCTGAAATATATTGTGACTGATTTGAATGATATTGAGAATCTATGAGCAATATGATAGATGGTGTTTTTTCCCCCAAAATCGGACTTGTGAACATTGTCACAGTTGGTATAGTATATATTGGTATATCTGCTATTTTTCCCCAGGGGCCTGTGGGATTTAGTGTACAGTACCCCTTCAAAGTGATGTGAAACACTCCGGTATGGTGATAAAATAGAAATGGAGAATAATCTTGTTCAAAGTAGTAATTTTTACAAATAGTATATCCAATTTGACAACACACACCATCATTCTTATATATGAATCAAATGCAGTGACTCCTGATGGCGAAATATTTTTCGTTAGTTTATCGCCGATAGATGCGCCCCGAATCGAGTAGTAAATATTTACAATTGAGCTTAGTTCTTGCGATGTTTTTTATGGAGTAGTACGGTCGATTTGTTTAAAATTTTCGGCAATGTTAGTAGAATGTTACATAATAACATTCCTCCAGTTGTCATAGCGCCTGAATACCGACTTATCTGTTTCACGCACCCGGACAAGTACATAATATGTCTTTAACCTTTCAGTTTGTTAAACATAAAACTCAATTATGATTCATTGACTTTACCTATGCTGTTGGGCTTAAATTATCGACTGATTTAATGATACTAGATATTTGCATTTGGTTGATGGACTGAGATTCCCCCCCCACCCCCCCCCAGCAGGTGCTATCCCCCAACCCTAGCGGAAACCATGGTTATATCAAATCTACACTAGTGTTGAAACGATTAATCGACTAATCGAAATCGACGCGATTATTGAATTAGTCGATTCCGAAATCGGCTAGTCGGAACACACCCACCACCATTATGCCATCGCGAAAGCAGTGCCGTTGCTGCCATTACCGAAATACTGGTCAATGTAAACAATCAGGCTATCGAAATACACAATCACAATTAGCTTGTTAAAGCCTTCTTTGTTGTCCCTTTGATGCATAACTGCTTTCAGTACTTGGTGGTCATGCACGAGCGCGAAACCCAATGACCTCAACTCAATGTATTTGTCGGTGCCGCGGCGGCTTATTCTTTGAAGTTGAGACGGCCGGCTTTGATAATCAACTTCAAAGAATCTATTTCGGCGTGACGGAATTGATCTGAGTGATAACTGGTCAACGTGTTTGCAGGTGTGCAGGACTCAACTTCAATCAAGTTAGTTGCGAGGTGACATTATAAAGTTTAATAACAAGTCCAATATATTATAGTTTATTGAAGCACTATGTCAGTATACCTTTAAAGTTTATTTCTAAAATTGTGTGATATGTTTTACGACCACCATATGCATCAACTGACGCATGGGTAAGCGTATACGATCGCACGTTCTAGATATATTATATTATAGATATAAATATAAAGCCAACCGCGGTCGACCATGCTATGCATCAAATAGCGTCGCGTATTTCGAACTAAACTGGCGAGTCACTTCGGAAATCCCACGTCGTTTATGGACTGTGTTTGTGAAAAATTACAATGTATTTTAGCACCTCAAACTTAAATCCTTCGCGGAATTGGGCGGTGACAAAGCTGTTCCCAGAAACGTAATCTGGATGACGCAAATTCCTGGAATCGGGCTAAATATAGAACTTACGACATCGCATTGACATGTACTATTAACATCACCGGTCTGCGCAGTTTTATTTCTGAAACTGACATGATCGATTGTGTATTCGGGGACTCGGGAGTAAAATTGTATATATTGTATATATATTTACAATGTACCATGCACGAGAGACAATTATGTACGCGATCAAATCAAACAGTGAAAACAGGTGCGTTTTGGCGGGAAAATGACTGTCCGTGATTAAGCTATGTCATATCGTGACCTTGCAATGAATACAAGGAACAACATTGTGTACGCAATGCATGGCCCATTTTTAATATATGCGGACTCTATATATACAGGGAACTTTACCACATTCCGTGGCCGATATATGTACATGACATCTGCGAGCATAAAAGGCTTGTACGCACTACAGCTGTTATAACATTTATTTTGTAACTTTTGTTTGACTCTGTCGGAGATGAAGTTCGTTTCTCAAAATATCTTGCATTTCTTCATGTACGCCCGTTTGTGAAGTCAATCGCTGACAAGCACACTGGGCAAGTTCGAAAACAACGATGTTCGATTGTACGTAAGAACCGGTACGGCCCTGTAGACCATACCATATCAATTTTAAAGGAACATTTTTACACAAAACATATAGAATAATGCACCGGTTTCTGATTGTTGCACGCACTTCCACTCCGTAATCCGTAGCGTTTCCGCGATAGATCAGGTGTTTGTCACCACCGCTTAGATACATACATCAACTGGATGGTAATTTTGTTGTCATAAAACATCATATACCTGGGACAAATTAATAACCTATTAACCTTCAGTGATATGAAGCCAAATAATCATGACAAATAGTGTTAAATCACGTCTTGCTTTGCGTTCGAAAATGCAAAATTGGTTACCGCAAATTATATACGTATATGAGCACAAAACGGTAAGTTTCGGAAGAGGTCCGACTAGTCGACTAGTAGTCGATTCACTCTGGCGACTAGTCGATTCCCCAAAACCACTAATCGTTTCAACACTAATCTACACACAGAAAACTACTCACAGGGACAGTTTCCTCCATCAGTTCTAGCCCCCATTTGGCTAATTCAGCTTTTGTGTTTTCGTTTCCATTAACACTTGTGATATATTTCTGTAAAATTCTCCTCCTCTGTTCCGGAGCCACTCTGGTGTGCTGAGCCAAGTCCTGAAACAATGAATTACAGACCTGTTACCCTCAAAAAATATTTTCCGAGAGATGGGTCACGATTTTCCATGAGATTGGGGTCACCATCAGGGAGATTGAATTCGGCATTTTCAACAAAGAAAAAAATTAAACAAAATTTGTCATCATCTATCACACAGAAACATGCAAGATTGATAACAAATTCATAAAATAGTCTTCAGGAAAACAGTTACTGTGTAGCTATACATTTTATTGTCTAATTTATGGAGAAAACATTGTAGGCCGCGTAACAACAACTGTAAACTACTTTCGGTTTCATTTAGATCGCATGAGATTTCAACTGTCATGTTAAATTCAGGAATGGACGCGCAAAGTTTAAAATCTAGAACATACGCTTCTTTTGAATTTTATCATACCAATAAACATGATAGTTTCATATTGCCTTATCTCCAGAGGGCTGTTAATTGAGTTAACCTTTGTTCAGTCTGGTGTTCCGTTTCAATAGATATTAGGTGTTTGTTGTTTTATTGATGAGTACATGCAGCGATGAGCAGTGTTGATTTTGTAAATGCCAGCTTAATTATAATTTATATGCTGTTTATTGCCACAATGATGTCGCTGTCAGCTCCATTCCCCCACCCGATGTGTGATAGCCTGTCTACTTATAATACTGGTAGTTCAAATAAAAGAGATTAATTTTGGTGATTTTGTAAAGCAGCTAAATCAGGGAAATTGTCATGCCTGTCTGGGAGTGCAGATGATCGTGCTCAAATCCGGGAGTCTCCCGCATAAACCGAGAGAGGTTAACAGGTCTGGTTGCATATAAAATAAAACATTGCCTTAAATCTCACAAAAAGGCTTTTTTCTCTACCTCGAACACCTGGTAACATAAATAATAGATGGACAAAGTGCCATGCAACTTATTAGCTAGCATACACCATCGCCCCAATGTTACATACAGCCATAAAAACACTGCTTTGGTGATAATCAAAGATTGATTCAACGAAAGAATTTGGAGCAACCTAAAGGACAATTGCCAAGGTTTTTCATGAATGGTGATTTTCTATTTCTCAACAAGAGCATTGCTAGGGTGTGGCAAAATAGGCCCTTTAGCATTTTGAATTGTACTACCGCAAATTAAATAATAATTTGAGCTTACAAAGAATATCTTATATACCCCTAATTTCAATGCCAAAATGAGGTCAAATTCTAAGTCGAAAAATGTCCATAACTCATGTGAAAATAACTGGACAGAACCTATATTCAAACTTGGCTTGTAGTTTTAACTGGGAAACACACATACCAACTTTGGTTCCGATCAAATAGTCCAAACTGAAGTTATCGAGCGGAAACCCAAAATGTAAAGGGGCAGACAGACAGACTGACAGCACGACGGACGGATGGACGGACTGATTACATAATACAACCTTTTTTTTCAAAAGGGCATATAAAAACCATAGAAGGTTTTTTTCCCGATTTATTTTTTCTCTGTTGCTGATAACATTGGGATAATTTTTCAGACAGGCAGGTAGGGCTTTTTTTTCACATTATTTGTTGTTGAAAACTTTCAGCCGCAAGTGATTGATAGTGTAGTCACCACACCAGAGCTGTTACGGTTCACGGATTGTCCGTGAGACTCCTGGATTTCCACGGCAAATACGGATAACCCCCAATTTCTCCAGGATTCAGCAAAATCCCGCTTTCAAAATCCAAAAGAACGATGTTCAAGTTTTTTATTTTTTTAAATCGTGCATTTGCGGGAGATTTCCCAAATGACAGGGATTTCCTTTTTTCTGGTACCCACACATTAACATTCACAGAATATACCGTCGATAACTTTGATGTTCCCTCTGATTGAAGACTGATATTAATTGATTTTCACACTCTGGTGAAGCCACACGTATAAAGGGTGTTGTTATAATATACAATACGTATAAACACAAGTGTGCAGCTGTATTGTAAGGGCCCATTGATGCACATTTCTTAGTAACGGATTAGTGGTATGCATTACGAACGGAATGTGTCCATTTCGTTTGCAGGTAAAACTGTAAGACGGGTCATTTTGTACATTCGGTTTCATGCATACATGTCCGGTTGTAACCTGTGTAACTTGGGTTCGTTTTTACATATTTTTAACTAAGTTTGTGCTTCTTAAATTTTTTTAATAAATGGTGGAATGTGTGCATTTCTATTGGGGTTAAACTGTAAGACAAGTCCATTTTGTAGTTTATTCCTATTTTCTACTTTCGGTTTCGCGCATAACCGGTGGAATTCTGAGAATGTGACTTAGTTTATTTATACAAAGTGTCTGCTTCTTTCTCTTCAATAAATGGTGGTATCTCCCACTCACAGCAGCTCTATTACAATTACCAACAGGACATTCATTAGGCAAAAAAAAATATTCCTGTGTTTCTGGTGACATACATGCAAATTTAATTTAATTTTTTCATTTTATTTTCAACTTTGCTCAAAATAAATATGAAGAGCCCCCAGACTTCTTCTCCTTGTTTTTAATGTACTATAAAATAATATTAGAATATAGTGTAATTTGTTGTTTTATTGAATAAAACATGAAAAAATAAGTTTGATTCGGCTGTGACCTAATAATTGAAGTGTGGTATAATTTCCAGTTTAACAGTCCACGCAATGTGCCCGTTTTAGACGGAAATGAATCGATTTCCACGAAAAATTAAATCGGATGCATACTAATTTTGCAAAATCAATAAAATGAAAACGGTCGTGGGGTGGCGGAATAGGGGCGGGCGGATCACCAGAAACACAGGTCTTTTTTATTTCGGCCTTACCATTTTATTTAGGTCTATATATTTATCAAATAAACACAAACAGAAACTCATAGAAACTATGTAATCTTCATCACAAAAATAATAATTTTTGGAACATGAACATATTTGGGCATACCTCCTGCAAAAATCTCCCGGATTGACATTTTCAAAACTTAAACAGGTCTGGTAGTCATAGTCCCATGGAATATGGTAGATAGATCAATGTGTATTGAAATTGAGACAAGCATTGGATAAAACATGCTGTCCCTTGAATTCATTCACTCTGCAGTAAGATCTCTACCAGAGCTGTTAAGTTTCACGGATTGTCCGCTGAGACTCCCGGATTGCCATAGCGAAAACATCTCAAATATGGATAACCACCCATTTCTCCCGCATGTCACAACGTGGCCAATTAGTAGGGCCACGCATGTCAATAGATAAAATGAGTACACGCATCGGTCACTAAACCCTTTTTCACAGTTTTGGCATCCCTCAATATATTAATTAATTGTTCTGAGACAGTTCAAGCGTTTGTCAAAACAAACATCCAATCATGCATCTACTTTATTTAAAATAGACCTATTAGATAATTGCCTCCAGAATCACACAGCTGTTAAATAACCACTAAGTCATTTATAAAGCATGAGAATGGAATGTGTCAATTTCATTTGCGGGTAAAACTGTAAGACGGGTCCATTTTGTACTTCCAGTTTCACTCATGTCTGGTTGTAATCTGTGTAACTCTGGTTCTTTTTCACTTACTTTAAACGAAGTTTCCGCTTCTTAAAGTATGTTATTAAATGGTGGAATGTGTCCATTTCTTTTGGGGGTTAAACCATAAGACGAGTCCATTTTATAGTTTATTCTGATTTTCTACTTTCCTTTTCGCGCAAATTCGGCCATATCGGGTGGAATTCTGAGTTTAAACGAAGTTTCTGCTTCTTTCTCTTTCATAAGTGGTGGCTGTGTCTCAACACAGGTGGAATTTGTGCTTTTAACCAAAATTAGGTGGTAGCGGTCGCGTTTAACAGGTGATCACCCATTGAAGGTGATATATAGAATAAACCAGGCAGTGAAAAGGAAATGCAGTCGCAAATTGGAGGTGGTCCCTCCCACAGAAATCTCCTGGATGGACATATTCAAAACTTAACAGGTCTGATCTCTTCCAAAGTTGAGCTTAATAACAGACTTATTTTTGCTTTTGGGATTGGGAAAAACAATAAATATTCACAAATAGATTAGCCTTCTGGAGAAAATTGGGGGAAAAAAACTGAGACAGGCAAGAAAATCTCAGCCAGAAAGGTATCGGAAATAAAAGAGATTTTTGTTTTTTGGCCTAAGCAGTACTTATATATTTACTTATTTATGACAGGTCATAACTATTGTTGAGAAGCGGGTTTTTTGGGGACAAGACTTCCTTGAGAAACAAACTATTTTATTTATCTGGCCTAACATGTAAGATAACAGAAAACAGGTTTAATACAAACCTTCATCACTCTGAAGTCCTTCCTCATATCATCATTTAAACCAGTCATATAACACAACTCTGGGATGAGGCAAATCACCTCTGGTCGACTTTTTTCACCCTGGA
This sequence comes from Siphonodentalium dalli, assembly GCA_032622095.1. Lineage (NCBI taxonomy): Eukaryota > Metazoa > Mollusca > Scaphopoda > Gadilida > Siphonodentaliidae > Siphonodentalium > Siphonodentalium dalli. The sequence continues at coordinate 148,958,027 of CP136063.1, forward strand.
ATAAATTATATCAAAATACAGACCTAGAAATCTTGCATGGACAATTCCATCGCTCGTGTACCACCCATGCAAATTTTAACTGGCATAAGTGATTTTTCACCCCAAGTAAATTTTATAAACCTAATTACATTCAACTCCATTACAAACAGCTATTCAAGAAGTAAAAGACAAAGCCACAGCACCAGTCCATTGATCATGCATGAAAGAGAATCTCGCCGAGAGTGACAAAATGAGTAATAATGTTCACTCAAGCTATCTGTTCACTCAAGCTATCTGCTATGATGTAGCAAATGATGTCAACTGTAACAAGTCTGTGTGTCGTACGTGCCTAATTCCTGAATAAAGCTGAAATAATTAACGTTTGATGTTGCCATTCGATGCTGTGGGTCAGAGATAAAGTTGGTCATTCACAAAAAAATAGTTGCCCATGATCAGCATGGACTTGACCGGCTTAAAATCATGATATTTTATATATGGCCGGCAAGTATTTTTTTTGGTTTCAGACCGACATTTTCTGATGGACTTTTTCACTCTCAAATGTGTTGTGAACTTTCATTAGTTGGAATATTTAATGAAGTTATAGATACTATCAAGTTATATTATACAAGTCCAATTTTGTTGACCCACTAGTTACAGTAAATCCAGATCAATGTACCGACGTGGGTAATTTCAGAACCAACCAAAATGTTTCATCTTGCATTTCCACTTATAACTCATATAATTATCAATTAAAAAAAATGTACAATTATTCCCAAAAATTTCTCCAATATAACACTACTTGGCCAATTGAAATGACCCGGAAATTAGGTTGCTGGATAAGCATATATCAACAATAAAACTGGAAAGTGTACATGCAGATCACAAAACGTAAAATCTGTTCTGGTAGTGTGATGTAGTTCACTCAAGGCTCCAGTACAAAAATAATCGCAGACATTACCTCAAGAGATACACAAACATAGTCTGTCAACTTCAACACTATTTAAAGTAGTTAGTAACAAGAATTCATTTAAAAACTATTAATAATGTTGTGCATCATCATAGACATCGAATAGGGTGTCAACTCAAGCAGGGTTTCCGTTAGTACGGCTCAGCGTCCGTAGGACGGCCTCATTCCCCTCGCATATTATCTGTTTGGTTCATACATATACCAAATGTCAGTCGCAATGTCGTAAACAAATCCGGTTACAACGGGAGTTCGGGTGTTAAATAGAATACTGGTGAAAAAGCGGGTCAAATAGCGACGTTAGATACAGCGTAATGCATGTCGCGGTAACATCAAAAAATGTCGGACTGCTGAATATGCATATTTTTGTGTACGGGATGAAACTACTCATGCTCGAAAATCCCGTGATATCGTAGGATTACATAATTTGATCAAAGAACGCCGAATTTCTTAGTCGGGACATTTTTATGCACAGGATTTTCATGAATGAAACTGCTCCTCTCCGAGATCCCGTGCTATCGTACGGTGGTACATAATAAATGGGTCCCCCTGCAGAGTCCATGAGGTATAGAACGGAGTTTTAGCCAACGTGTTATAAAATATAATTTGGCGGGAGATGTGAACACGTGCGTCGTTGATTGTGCTTGGGGACAACGCAACTATTATTTACCGTCCTTTGACATTATCTCCATATTGGGGAGGGGGTATGTGTTTGTCTTTATCACCCATGTATGTAATATGGTTCAAATGAATGGTGTTGTTAACTTGTCACTATGAATTCCCACTATAAAGACTGATTTCGGGACAGGTTCCGTTTTACTGTGAAATAAATCACGTTGGGATTTTGTTGACTATGCGCATAATAAGCAATTGCGGTCGTCAGTTTATGGACTAATATATAGAGATTAGTGAACAAGCTACGCGTTCCGAGTGAAAGATGTCCCTACCCACAGGTATTAGGCACAATTTTGTTTTTAAATTTAATAAAAATCTCTTTTTATTCATTTTTTTTGGTGCCAAATACCAGTGTCGCTACCATTCGTATTTTGCCGCTATAAATAGCTCCTGCAGTATGACGTCACAGCGCACAAATAGTTTTACGATTGACAGCGTATATCATGTCAGTTTCATTTTCACAGAAGCTGCTTGCAATTCTAGGAAATACTTTATTCAATTCTCCTTGCTATCTATTATTGGTCAATGCATAGATGTTGTGTAGTGTTTAGATTCATCGGAATCTTATTGTATAAATTTGTAAACAATAACTAGTAGCTTGTTCATTTATATATAATCTTCAATCAGACGGCAGTCTTATGTGCGTAATTAGTTGATTGATTATCTGGATACCATCAACAGAATTAATGCACCCATGGAAATGATTGACTTGCGTAATATATACGTAGCTTTGGTTGCTTTGTGAGACTCTTATGTGCAAGGAAATTGCTACTTTTCAGTGTCAAATAACAAAATTTTCGCCCGACGGGACGAACCATGGTCGTCCCGTCGCGTTATGTGTTTCCCCAATACGGACTCATTAATTTTCCCCTCGCGGAAACCCTGACTCAAGACACCCGCTGACAATACAATAAAATTAATAAATTATGCATAAAGTATGCATATAATGTAACATTTTATTTTACACATTTGCCTAAAAATTGTATGAGAATATCTTGATGATGAGCATTCTATTCATTCTGTCATCCGTAAAATATTTTATCCCCGTCAAGTCATAGTTCCGTCGTACTCAGTAGATAGTGAAAGTTAGCAGATTTTGGTCGACTAACATGTTTTATTCCATAGCAATGTCCACTTCCATTGGTATACACACTTGGCATATTGATAAAGTTCCTGTTATCATTACTTCAAGCTAAAAAAAATCCCCCAAAAACAGGAAATTTTAATACAGTCCTCCTTAAAATTTGGGTTGAACATGTTTAATTCCAGAGTGATGTCCATTTCCATTGGTATTCACACTTGTCATTGATAAAGTTCTTGTTATTACTTCAAGCTAAACAAAAACAGGAAATTCTAATACAGTTTGGGTCATGTAGTTAAATGTAGTTAAATATATTTTGTGGAAATTAAAGTTAAACTTGGAACATTGACAATGAATTGTTTTGTCTATACAACTGGATTTATTCCAAATAAAGACATACAGGGCAATTTTTAGCACGCCCAGATTTTTTTAACAAGAGCACGCCGTCGGGGCGTGGCATAATACGCCTGTTTCTGGAGTAGAGTGGGACAAGGTTTAATTCATTTGTTTGAAACCTTTGACTTAAGACGAAATATAAACAAAAATAAAACACATAATCTGGAAACCGCATATCAGGTAAAATCTAAGTCGAAAAAGTGGCATAACTCATATTCGAACTTGATCTGTATTTTGGGGTGGTAAACTAACATACCAAATTTGGTTCAGTTCACTTGGTTCAATCTGAAGCATAGATGAAAGTAGCCAGACATTAAAAATCAGGAAAATGATTATTATCCTAGCACGATATACTGAAGGCATATCACGAGGGCCAAAGGCCCGAGAGGGGGGTTGGTATGGGAGGGGGTATCCCCTTAATAAGTGGGGGTACGCTGGACCTCCCCGGGGAATATTTTGAAAATCTAATGCTCTGAGAATGATTCTGATGCATTCTGAAGCCTTATAGTATGATTTTCAAGTTGCCTAATTTTGAAATGATAGTTGAAAATTTTGACCCTCAGACTAAGAGCAAATTTAGTGCATGTTGATGACACATATAAAACTGTTTATCAATAGTTCTTTGGTACAACCTATATTGTATGTTTTGAACAAATTGAAGAAAAAAAATTAGCAATGTACTGGTACATGTAATTGCCTTCCTGTCAAATATTTTTGGTCAATATCAGTGAAAAACAGACAAAATTACAAGCATGCCAACAAGGGTGCTTTTTATAATAGGGATGTTTGTTGAAAGACACATCAGGCTGTTTCATGATGCTGAAATTTAATTTGATTACAATAATTATATTTCCTATTGCTATGTTTCACCTACATGTAATTTAAGAAAAAAACACATTAAAAACAACATACCATTTATATTACTCTATATATCAGCTTCACATGTTGATATCTTTCTTCAAAATGTCACTATCAAAATTGTTCAATGACACAGGAAATTGCAAAGACATGCAATTTCAAGTTCAAATTATTTACATCCAACATCTACTCTCTAAACATCTAGTCACTCAGCAAGCTGATTGGTTCTCATTTATTTTGTCTTTGATGTTTTCTGCAACCTTATGAATGCCAACTTTCTTATGAGAGGTACCGGTATTTCTATCAGATGTGTCCAACTTTAGTTTTTTGGCATTTTCCTCAACTCTATTGCTATTGTCATCCAGCTTCCTTTTATATCGCACGTAGGCAGAATCTAGGTGGTAGGTATACAATGGCTTCATCTACAGGATCTCTCTTTACATCTTCTCTGTAGAAGAGTTCTAATGATGTTGTGTTTTTCGATGCCAGTTCATACTTTACACTCTGTATAGCACTGTATGTATCAATACTCATTCGGTTTGATCTTGCACTGATAAGGTCATTTATAACACTGAAAGACTGCTCCACGTGAGGTCCCGAGAATACGCTCAAACATGCCTTGACAACTTTCATCATACATGGATATTTCTTTGTTTTAAACACCCGGCCCCACCATTTGTCAAGAGGAACTGCTTTATCACCTTCTTCCAGGGCAGGCAAATCACTGTCGAGGCGGATATTCGAGCATTCCAACAGATAGCTGTCAACATCAGTTGAAGATAATATACCAGGGAAGAATTCTCTCAACCGCTTCATTGCTGGCAGACAAGCATCATGTCCCACGACTTTAGGGTCTATGGCACTCAAACTGATGAGTAGTGAATTATCGAGAGGGAATTTGCCTTGCATATATACTTTGCTGCAGCTAAGTATGCTTTTTGAACTGTGACGATAAATTCACTGACATGTTGATCATTTTCTGCTGACTTAAGCCGAGAATCACATTTTGCTCCAATGAACATAGATTTGATATTGAGGTGATTGACTGTTGTTTCTATGTCCAATTTCTTTGGTCCTAATCCTCTCAGAACATCTGCTTTGATGAAGCATCCAAGGAAGGAATGGAGCAGTGAGATTATCTCACCATGGAGGCGATGGATCATAGGTTCTTTCTGCTCAAAGATGAGGACAAATGACTTAAAAAGTGGCAATACTGAGCAGTTCATGTCCATATGTAGTACAGCTTTCTCATACTGGAAGAACAGCTTTTCAACGATTCTCCCCTTCCTCTGTTGTGAAGCTTTTGTTAGTTTCTTCTTTCAAAGAGCATTGATAATCTCATAAATTCGGCTCCTCACTTGTTTTGATACATTTGCTTTTGATAAGCATTCAACAAATACAGGTAGGTAAGCAGCTTTCAAATTCTTGGCATCCATGCGAAGTATAACACCCGGAAAGCAGGGAGCAGTCCAAGATTACGTTCTGTCACATCATACACAGACAGCCAACGATGTTCCACTCTTTTCAAAGGCATGTTATAGTGGATTCCAAGGAGGAGGCAGATTTCCTGTAGATAATTCCTCAATTCGGGACTTGTCTGCATGTCGGTATGGATGTTGTCATCAAGCTTTTCTACATACATGTCAAAGTGGGCACAGAATTTCTGAACAGAATTATGGATGTGGTGGCACAGGTTTCAATGTTAGAGAGTTCAGTCATAGTAATGTTGTTTATTGAATTATATTTCATGGAAAAGAGTGTACATTTCTGATCATTTCGGTACCAAAAGTTTGACAAAAAGAGAAGTATTACTTGGTGCGTGATCAATAATGTGTCAAAAAATTGCCGCATTATGGTGAAAATCATGCCAATGGGCAATGTACATTTGTATGGGTTTCAAGGTGGTTTGACCTGGATAATGGCACCACTTTTTGGAGGCTATTTCCCTTTAAAATTCAGTTTATTAATTGTAATTTGGATATTTTTTAAGGTAGAGCAACGAAACTTAACATAGTTGATGTTCATTGTATATGCTTGATATTACGTACGAAAACTTGAATATCTAATGAGTTATGCATACTAATTAGGTTAATTAGCATACAATGATGCTCATTATTATGCAAATTAGTAATTTCTTTGGTTTTACCGCAGATGGAGCATAGTTAATCTCACAATATAGGCATGATTATTTTGTTTAAATTGTGGAAATAATTTTCACCCGAATGATGAGACATTGCTACCATAATATTTTAGTTAACTGTTATTGAATATTAATTAGCAAATTATTGAATTAATTAGTAGCTAATTAGCATAATATTTAGTCTGTCTGTCGAATATTCTAAAGTTTTGGAAGGAAATAACCCTGTAACCCCTGTCATGTGAGGTATCAAATTAAAGGTATATGAAGATAGAATTCAGAAAGGGGCATGTAAACTATCAGATAATAATGTCATGAATGTTATCAATGCTACAAATGCCTCCAGAGCCATGTATCCATTAAACTTCAAGTCTCCATTAACAAGAGCTGGGCTATCGCCCGGTACATACCCCATGTAACATACGCATTATACCACATAGTGTGGCTTGTGTGGGCATACATAAAAACCCATTGCTGTGATACTCGGGCAGATGGATGAAAAAACTACATTTTCAGATAAACAAAGATGAATAACTCCAGAATGAACTAGAGGTGTGACTGTCCCAATGGACTAAGGATACCCCCCCCCCCCCCCCCCCCCCCCCCGTGTTTTAAAAACACTAAGATGTTTCACATGTCAGTAAACATTTAGTTAAATAATAAAATAACAGTTCCCATTGTAGGTGCACAACCCTAACCCTAACCTTAAACCTATTGACCGAAAAATGTAGGAATAAAAGTTCTAAGTAAAAAAAGGGGGATAACTCCACCAAAAAATGTCGGACGGACGTCATAATCGCAGGTTCACAGGTTCCCTTGGTACTAAATATCTGTGCCAAGTTTTAAAAATATTGCCTTAAAAATGTAGGAATGAAAGCTCGGACAAAATTATACATGTTGCCAAAATTTTCTAAGTCAACTCCACCAAAAAAAAGTCTGACAGACGTCATAATCGCAGGTGCACAGGTTCCCATAGTGGTTGATGTATGTGCCAAGTTTCACGGAAATTGATAAAAAAAACAACTGAGAAAAACTCCGGACAAATTTGTGTCCACGGACAGACGACGGACGGACGGACAAGCTG